>OY754959.1:22285416-22885416 GCA_963576555.1 Ferdinandea cuprea
AACTGGTGGAGCTGCCCGGGGGCGTATAGAGTGTGTTGGTTGAGAGTTTGATGATAAAGACCTACTTCCACGGATTCAATGGCTGCGCCTGGAAAGTGTGTCAGTCAGACAGTACGTCGTTGAACTGCCAAGGAGAGAGAGAACTTTTACACCTCTTACCGTTGTTATGCCAACTAGCCGTAACTTGTGGTTTTGGTCTGTTGTGCATTTCAATTTTCACATTTTGTCTTCTGCTGCTGCTGCGGCGACGTACGTGTTCCATGCCCATTCTCGGTTATGGTTGCTCTCTTCTTCGCCTTCATATACAATGGTGTGGCAATTGGAAAGAAGCGAGCAATGCACGTTTTTGCACTTTAGTGTTAGGTATTCTTGTGCAGATACTGTGCTAGAACCTATAGCACCAACACCAGCAATACTGAACTGATGCGATGTGCGATGCTGACGATAATAGAAGCACCCAATGAACGGACTCAACCGGTCGTTCGTTCTCGTGTTTGGATTTACGAGTTTAGCTAGTTCAACACCAGGACTGGGACTGGGTTGGCTATTCTGCATCGTATTGCCTGCCCGCACCTTCTTCTCAGCTCAAACTCGAATTCGCAAAGTGCAGCTCTCAAGATACATTGTAAACATTTTGCTGGCTCGAATAATGAAATCGAGAGATGCCTGCTCGTACCTACATTGATGGCTACGACGGCGGTGGCTGTACCGATACCGAGATCACGCGTGAGTTTTGATTTCTTGTTTATTTGTTTGGTAAGCCGCTGCCGTTGACGTCGCCATTGCCAGCGGGCCTCCGTCGTTCGGTCGGTGTCTATCTGGAGCCCAGGAATGTAGAAAAATCGTGAACATTACTAAAGCAATCAACAGAGGTCTTCATGCATGCGCTACGACAACGACAACGACGATACGCCGCAGCAACAGGTGTGGGTAGATAGGTAGACGGACAAGTGTTTACCTACAGTGAGTTTTTTTTAAACTTTTTATTCATAGTCGGAGGTAACTAGGTAACTGCCTAATTGAAAAATATCTCATGGATGCAAAATTTGAGTTATTAGCTGAGAACATTCTCATTCTCAGCCATAATAGTTGAAGTGCATCTGAATCTGGGCGTACTACTAATTGAATTATACTGTTATTTGTTTTTATTTCGGCATTTTTACTTTGCGGTCGGATTTGATGGATGTGGCTTAAGTGGGCTTGATTGGGTGGAGTGTTTGACAGATTCGTGTAGGAAATTTGGAAGGTAAAGCTACTCACTTTCCGGTGTTGGAGCTCTGATTCTAACATCCAGACGGGCAAATTCTTTAGCCAAACCAGTTAAACTTCAAGTGGATACAGGTGTCGCGAATAGGATTTGCAAAGATTCAAAAATGATGCAATAATGGAGCTAACGGAAACTTAGAAACACTAAAAATACCTCAATCTATACTGTGTATTTTCATAAATAGATGAAATACAAAAGTTATATTTACAAATTAAAATTTTTATTGATTAATAGGTTTCTGTGTCTCCATTATCTCTACATCTTATTCTTTGCCTACCCGTTTTGTCCAGCAGTCCCACTTCAATCAAAATATTCGGTATTTCTTACAAACTAAGACTGAGTTAAGTCGCTGCTTGGAGCTTCAAGAGGACAAAAAAGTTAGAAAAAAAAGATAAAGTTTTGGAAAAAGACGAGAGAGAAAGGTCCAGATTCCCCATGATCGGACAACGGATGGATAAGTGAATCAGTGGAGGGACAATTATCTTCTTCATTTGAAAAAAGGAAAGTGAGATACGGGTAACCGTTCTATCAGGCTGATGTTATATATCATGAAGATTGTTCAACATGTAGCAGCAGGCCGATTGCTGCAAATTATGCGGCCGATAATCAGTGCTGGTTAATCAACTACAGCTGCAATCCAAGAGAGATCTGGCGTTGGTTACTGAAACCTACGTATAAAGACACGTATAAAGACTGCTGACAAGAGTTAGATGTCCCTCTGGAGTCACCGAAGAGTTCCCAATCAATCCGTGTGCGACAAGGAAGCGTCGCAAGACCTTTGGCTTTTTTTCTGTCCTCGCTAACAATGGAGCCATCGAAAGCGATGATCCCTGCAAAAAAAAGCACGTGATGTTTTGTTTGACTATAGTATTTGCCCAAAAAGAGTAGATATCCGAACCACTCACAACTATTTCAGACATACATATTTGAAGGGAAGATCGATTCCCAAGTGCAAAAAGTTCAAATATCTCGGATGAATGAAAAACATCGAAGGAACCGTATGTGACCGACAAATGCGCCCTAACCATTTCATATCATAGCGGTATGAATCTGTTGAAGATAGTTCCCCCTAAGAACTATATTGCCCTGCACCGCGTGTTCCGCAGACACAGTTGGATATGGATAAGTGTGGCCGGGATCACATCGCCATGTAGCGCTCCTGATGATGAAAGCTGTCATATGCTTTGAATTCGATGAAAAGATGTTGTTTCTCGACTTGAACCTCGCTGATCTTTTCCAGGATTTGCTTAAAAAATCTTAAAATTGGTCGATCTGCCGGACACTGGTACTTTGAGATTAGTGTGTTGATGCTGTAGCGATATTGGTTTTTGGCGTCCATAGAAGGTAAGTGCGCAGTAAAGAGTTTCTCTTTCAGTCGTTCTTTTTAGACTCTGGCTACTCCCGGTGTGCTTATTCTAAGACGTTCAATGTCGAGTTTATTTTCCTGAGGAGTTCGCAGCTTTTTCTTTTAATCGTCGAAAAAAAAACAGGAACATATTATTTCTAATTGACTCGTATTTGGAATGATAAAAAGTAGTTATTCTCTTTAACTAACCTTTATTTAAATTTTTTTACTTGTAACGTAAAATAATTCACAAGTAATTTGACAAATTGATTTTTCATTTATTTCCAATATTAATCTTTTATTTAACTCTAACATAGGTATTACTAAATTTCGCACTTCCTTTTTTAATGTATGATAATCAAGAATGTTTTTACGCTTTTCAGGCACCTTTACTCGCGCTACATTTAGCCTAGATTCTTTATTCTAATTATGTTTGGAGTACTGAATTATCTATTAACTATCATCTAGTCCAATCTAGATGGCGCTATATTCTATGTATACCTTCGATTTATATCACAACTATTATGATTCTTGAGTAATCCCTTCTCCAATATAGATGGCGCTGTAAAGATAGACATAATAAATCTACATTATGCCTTTCACTCTTACAGCATGGAAATGTGTTTTCTTAATCATAATCGCGAAATAGTCCTTAGAAGTAGCTAATAAATACGCCGTCAAAATCGCAATTAAAAATAAAAACACAAACTCTGGATGTTTTTTTTTATGGCTTACGCGACCTTGCAAACTTTTTTTTTAATGGCGTACAAACTCCTTAACATCCTCAATATGTATGTTGATCCGGCAAAAAAAATCAAAGAAAAAACAAACTCACACGACTTTATTTAATAATGATGAAAATTATAAATGCTCTAAATGCAGCAAGATAATAATTAGCAAGGTCTAATTATTATCAGAAGATCGAAATTTCTCACTGTTTTAAATGTTAAAATCAATATTTCAATATTGCTATTCCAATATCGGATGACTATTCTCTCTGTTGAAACATGTTGAATTCTCAAAATCAATTCCAGTTTTACATTAAACATTCTCAAATGTGAAGAATGGAATCATAGGACGCGTCTATTTCTCCCATATAAAAATGTATACAAGACTTAAAAAATTGCTAGGCGGATCTATAATAAATGCATAGGGGCATTAGACAATCGGGATTGTATTTAAAGTTGTTTCGATTTCACATATTTGCATATTTGCCCTGGAACATGTTTATAATTTAGTAGTTTCGATGCAACAGTAATTTTCAAGGAGTGAAAGAGTGTGGAAGTTTTTGCTATCCATTTTTTTTAAAGAAAGAAAGAGAGACTGAAGTGGCAACAACAACTTTGTTTTCTTTTTACATGAAAATCAAATTTTTTTTTTGCTTGATTTCAGGCTTACAATGTTTAGTTTTTTTTTTTTTGGGTAGACAGTGTCTTAAATTTCTCTATGACGCACCACTGTTTATAAGTAGCCTCAGCTTTGAAACTATGAAAAAAAAAAATATATTCCTGAAAATTTTTAGGCTATGATCTACCTATATTCCTATCTACCGCCTTACAGTTTCCGAGTAATTTTGGGTCGGACAGAAACGCAGGGCAGAAGCACAGAAAATTTACTTTGCTGTTATTATATAGTGGATAAATATTAATCTCTAGAGTGGTCAAAAGTAAAAGATTCTACTAGCTCCATGCGATGCACTCGCTTGTGTTAACGATTTTGACTGCACGTTACTACTTTCAGGAAAACCAATTTCACAATGCGAATCCTAAAATTCATTAACTACAGTCAGAAATAATATTTGCATCCATCAAACTGCAATACTTTCGAATCAAAGCGCATCTCATCTCCTGGGACTGACCGTATCCTAGTTTGACTCCATGTAATTATGTTTTCGCCCCCAAAGAGTATCCTCACTTCACGGGTGTTACACACACACACCTACACACTAGCGCATGTTTGTAACATTTATACAGAGTGTACGGTGTATGCCAACAAACTGAGTGGGCAGAGCCACTCGCACTGTAATGCAAAACCCAGTAATATGTCATAAAGTTAGATTTGCCTCACAGATTTATGATCGATTGCTTATAATTATAAAACTGTCATTAGGTACGTGTATCTGACCGAAAAATTGATTTTCGCCCGCAATGCGACACTTTGGAGGAAACATTGCCAGGAGTGGAAGCAACTGGAGCATGCACGTTTTTGGCACATTCATTCATCTTGGAAATAAGTAGGAATATTTCTTTCTAATATTTTTAAAGCACTCATCCACTCTACGTTTTAATTAACTTTTTAACGTGACACGGATTAGCGTCACTTGAGAACATAGAACAAATTAAAAATAGACCTGAACGTGTGTCATCAGAATTGCTAGCGCTTTGCTGCCCCCTAAGGCAATCAGTTCAATTAGTTTTACGCAACATCCAAGAGTCAGTAATATTTCACTTAAGTAATTTAGAGCCAATAGCGCAATTAAAATTAATAATACTTATATCTTAGGGCTAGCTCTAATGTTCACGCGACTAAATTACCGCGCGCTGTTGGTTAATTACTTTGACAAACCATTAATGGAGTCAACTGAATAGTTAGAGGAGAGATTCCACATTAGACATAGGAACAAGACTAAGTGATTGTTGCAATTACGCAGATTTTTTTTTTATTAATGTTCGCATCTAAGTCTGGTCGATTATTGCCAATAAAAAGTTGATTTGTTTTCATAATTCGCAAGCAAGTGGATGGTACGTTCGTTTGGTGGTGTCCTGCAATGGTAGGTATGTTTTAGAGGACATTTTGTTCAATGAAATTAATATTATATTAATGAATCGTATGAGTTAGCAAGGTTGCAAATGTATGGGTTGAAAATAATATTTTATTAAAAAAAGCATTGCTCTTTGAAAAAGATTGATTTGGAGATGGTCATAAGGTAGGTGTTGTAATTAGGACTAGTGTTAACGACCAGCTTCTCTCCCTCTCTCTCTCTCTCTAAATCATTTTCTCCTGTTTCCGGCGTTTTTTTTTTATTTTTTGCTTTATCGTTTGAAATAACGGTACCTGCTTTAAAATATTTTTGGTGAAAATCACTTATTTCTATTTTTCTAGAAAATTTTTTCAAGTTTGATTCATTTTGGTATTCCACGAAGAATACTTGCAATGAAGGCAAAAATACTGCATACTCATTTTTTGGCAAAAAATTTCAATAACGGTAATTTAAAAAACCGCCAATATCTCAAGAACTAAAGAGAATAAAGAGAATTTCGGAAAAATTATATAATTAATTTGAATAAAACTGCGTAATTCGATTTTTGAAATTTTATTTCAATTTTTTTTTTCATATTTCAAATTAATTCTACTAGGTTCTTCGCGGACAGCCATAACTTCTACCTGAAATGCACAAAATTAGTCCAAAATCCCCCCGGTCGACATTACATTCGGTGCAGTTTGAGAAAATAACCGCACCCGTGCCGTTTACTGTCCTGGACCGATCAGTGTATGGCTCTTAAGTGGAATTGTTGAACCATAAAGCTAACTAATCTGATATCAATTAGAATTGGGTGCAATAGGGTGAATCTTTGGACACTATCGTTGGCGTTGGCGTTGATAGCTCTTACTACGACGGATGGAATTGACCTCGTTGACTACCAAAATTTAAAAAAAATTTCACTCGAATTTACAGCGCAATACATTCACTTTGTATTTGTAGTGTACATCCAAACCGCAGCCACCCTCCAAGATATCGATTGCTTTCTCTATGCCAAGCTATTGAGCTACAAACAAGTTACTGCGGAATTCCCTAAGAATTCCTTCTAAGAGATAATGATTTAACTTGCTGCAATAAGCTCTGTATTGGGAGGACTGAGCTTCATTTACAGATTATCATAAATTCTGTGACTATTTTTCTTAAATATGTCTTGAACACATTTCATTATTCAGGTACAGAGGTGCCGTTACAGTCGCCAAGTGAAACATATACTACTTGGAAGTTTAAAAATCCGCCTTAGGAAATAGCGAAGCAGCTATTCCACAGCTTCGGAAGCCGAGTAACCCCAGACTTTCGTTGCATATAGTAGGATGGAAGAGGCTGTTGCGCGGAATATTTTCACTTTCGAGGTATGTGAAACGCTAGTATTGTTAATGCAGTTTCCCCAAACAGCACTCATAGCCATTTTAGCTTCTGCAAGTTTAACTTTAAAATGCTAGTTCATGTTTAGGTTGGACGTAATAACACTCCAAGATACTTATATCTCAATCGGGTTGCCTTGAAACGTCCATTTCTCACTTTAAGGGTACCTTCTTTCGGCATCTCTAAAGATCATCATCTTTAATTTTTCTAGTTATCTAGCTTGTTTATCGTTACTGTATGGTATCTATGTATCGGCGAGAAAAACCATATCATCTGCAAACATGAGCGTCAGAATACTGGTTCCACAAAAATCTATTCCATCACTAACTAATCGGTTATATCATTTATGTACATGTTAAACAGCAATGTGCTAAGCACGCAACCTTGTTTGACACCCATCGAGACTTTAAAATCCTCCTGTAGATGGACCCACGACTTTTTATTTTTATTGCAACCCAGCTCTAAAAACATTAACGACTTGAGACAAAATTCCATACTTATACAACTTATAGTAAAGCATTTCACGCTGGATGGAGTCAAAAGCCGCATGAAAATCCACGAAGAAAGTGTGCTTTTTGTATTTCCGCAATGTTAGCCAATAGAGAATCTTTGGCCTATAGTCTAGTAATTTCTTCAAAAACCAGCTTAAAGTGAAAAGAAATTGTATCTGGATACCCATTAAGGGGTTAAATGGGTTTCACAGCTTCAAAAAATTGAATATTGTCTTATTAAATTCTGCAACATCTCGAGAATTTTACCCTTAATTTTTAAGTCATTTCGAATAACATTTTCGGAGATACAGCCTTGGGAAAGTGCGCACTCAACTGAATCACAAACTTTAAACGCGTTTTTTCTCGAAACTGTGTTTTCAAAGTCGGTTGTTAAAAGTTTTCGAAAACTACTCAACCAAATTTTACCAAAATTTGCATGTTTTTGTAAAAAGGACTGCCAAAAGCCCAATTTTCACTTCTTTTTATTTTCCTTCATCCAAATTCTAGTTTATTTTTAATTTATTTAAAAAATTATATTATTAAAATTATATTTAATTTACTTCATTAGATCCTGTCACGATTTCTACTGTCAAAGCGGACACCGATAATGACTTCACAATGGCAGAGTTTTGAATATTTTCCTTTGAAAATTTCAGAAATTCTTACTCAAATGTATATCTTTAAGTTCGAATAAAATATTGTATTTTTCATATAAAACAAAATTGTTGAATATAGACATCTTTTTCCCCGAATAAACCCATGTAACGCCTTAAGAATAACTCTGGGATTGAGGCGAAGATGAAAACATCTAAATTCACTTCGTTGTTTAATTGCACTTATCTTGATGTGTATTGCTTTTTGTTGCGATACTTGCAAGAACATTGGAGATGGATAGATCATTGCCATCATTACGCTTTGAATGTACCTACACCTCATTTGCCTTCCTTTCCTTCGTCGCTCGTTGTACTCTAATCGAATACGATCCAAAAACAAATTTACAACCATTAAATCAATTACAACTACCATACCGATACCATAATAATTGTTATTTTTATCACTATTGCAGCTGAGTCAGAGGACAAACAAAAAAACGTACCAAATTCCTATCGGAATAACCGACGGACAAGCAGCAAGGCAATGAACACAGATAATGCATCTAAAAAAAGACTCCTATTCGTAATAATATTGCGCTTACGCGTTTAAAATGTTTTTTTTTTTTTCAATTTTCTAGGAAGCAAATGTTTATTCCGAAATAAGTTTGCCTATTGCCTCCTCGTTCACAAGTTAGACGTCATAAATCGCCAGCTCTAATATTAAGATACGAAGCATGTCTGAAACACATTTACTATGCGACATTATTCCGAAAACAAATAAACTCGAATTATCCCACCCAGAGTGAGGTATTTGATATCGGCGCGGCCAAGTCATTGTCAATGCCGGCATACGCCTCGTTTCAAAACCATCATAAATCACTCGCAATCGATAACCAACCGATGCAGGTCCAATATATGAGTTTTTCCGCTTAGAAAAATTCGTTCGTTCGTTCGTATAGATACTTGTTACGAATACGCATGTTATCAATAAACAATATTTTTGACGCATTTCATTGCGGATGGATTCAAGTAGGTATAAATAATCAATGGGACAATGAAAAGGATTAGATTTTAACTGCTGTGATAGTTGTCAAGTGTACATGTATTCGATAAATTAATCGGCAATAAATCATTGTTTTCGAATTTGGAACACAAGAATGAGGGGTACAGATGAGGCTGACGTTGTATTTGTGTCAGTGTGTGGAATTAAGCTAATTGGGGTTTAGTTTTACCTTCACATTATAGGTAATGTTTTTGGTCAAAAGTATGCATAGCAAACTTAGCTTTCTAAAATAGAAAGGCCTACAGCCTAATTTTTGTTTATTTATAGCAGTGAATTACAACTGTTGAAAGGTACATCTTGCCGCCGGACGGCAGGAATGCAGGCCCAAAACCCTTCGGGTGTAACCCACGTGCGAGTTCGCGGTCTGCATGAAATATTCTCTTTGCAACTACTAGCATTGCCTCTGGCCGAACTTCTTCAAGCCAGATCTCTGACTTTCAGAGGCAAATAGTGTGATGTGGCCTTCGCACTTCCGGACTGATGTCCATGTAGCTCAAGCAGCTGGTTACCAGTTTCACTCTGACCATATACCATCTATCAAAGGAGACCACTCCTCGCAATAACTACAACGATGGTTTTGCCCTTAATTGCATTGGCAGTAGTAGTCGGCGGGTAGGGTTGAGTTGCTTACCCGCGCTCTTCGAAACCGGTGAGGTTTTCAACTGATCTTTCAATCTTTGTCATAGAGTCTCTGCTAAGAAAATAGAGCCATATAGGACTAGCTAATTTCTCCGTTCCCGGCTGAGCTATTATTATATATATTTTAAACTTTGCCACCTTTATCCGGCCGAGGGGATGGGAAGAGTGTTTTTATTGTCAGGACTCATCTAGAAAAGGATCCTCAAGAAACGTTGACCTTACTTAGTTCCTATAACTCGTCAAGTTTACCACTCGAGTAGAGGTGTCAAGGATATAGGGAGTAGAAGCTACATGTGTTGCCACATAGTTAGCAGGACTGTGTCGAATACATGGCGGCGGAAGACCGTGGGGCTTAAAGCCCTTCGGAAGTTTACTAAATTTACAGGTCGAATTAATGGTGTTAAACGTGATAGGAATTAGGCAAACTGAACTGAACAATTTTCCTGGCACTACGTTTCTGAAGAAACCGACAGTCGAAGAAGTCCAAAAAAGAGTGAATAATTCAAATATCTGAAATCAATGATCAACAGCGAAGTAACCGTGGTAGACGACACCAATTATTGTGTGGATGAAGTGGCAGAAGAACTCTGCTATTTTCTGGGACACTAAGCTGAAAGGCAACTACAACGCAGTTATTCGTTAACCGCTCACATGGAATACAATACAAATTTACAAAAGGTGATATGAAGTTGTTATACCAGGACTAACGAGGATTAAGATCGATTTAGAAGTTTTAAGATCCGAGAAAGTCTTCATGCCAAAAAACCCATGTCGAAAAATTTGGAATAATGACCGATTCAGTTGGTATTGCTATGTGCAAAGGATGGATCCCGTCAGAAAGCCAGGGGTGGTCCCTAAAATTCTGATCGTCGATAAAATCAGAGAAAATTCATGTAGAAGCTTATTCAATGATGTCGCCTGACTCTTTGCTCAGAGCATAAAAAGAATCTCTGTCGAGGTCTTGGATACAGGAGAATATCGGGCATCGAGCAGGACAGCAATTGACAAGAAATAGCCATTTCAATTAAGTCATAATTTTGCAACCTGAGAGAACGAGTGGAAGATATTGATCACCTGTAACATATCAAGGAGACTGTGGCTTTTTTGTGGAGTATTTCTTGCGATGTTGGTAGGCGCCATCACTGGTCATAACTTTTTGAGAAGCTAGGCAATAAAACTTAATCTGTAGAATTTTCTGCGATCAAGAGAATCACGATTATAAAGGGTGATTTTTTAGCTGGTTTGGTTTTGGCAACACTGGTTTTGACAGCTGACGTGTGTTTAGTACCTTGTGTCACTGTCAAACAGCTTCAGTTTGGTTTGCAATTTAACCATGGATCGTCTTACAAATGAACAACGCTTGCAAATTATTGAATTTTACTATCAAAATTCGTGCTCGGTTCGAAATGTTCATCGCGCGCTGCATCCATTTTATGATCGGCATTCTCGACCTTCTGAGCAGTCTATTCGGAAGATTGTGACCAAATTTCGCACCAAATTTACTTTGTTGGACATTAAACCACCAACACGTTTACGTTCTGTGCGTATTGAAGAAAATATTGCGGCCGTATCAGCTAGTGTGACAGAAGACCGCGAAATGTCGATTCGGCGCCGTTCCCAGCAGTTAGGCCTTTGTTACAGCACTACGTGGAAAATTTTGCGGAAGGATTTGGGCGTAAAGCCTTTTAAGATACAGCTGGTGCAAGAACTAAAGCCAGCCGACCTACCACAAAGCCGAATTTTTGGTGAATGGGCTCTTGGAAAGCTGGCCGAGGATCCGCTTTTTTATCGAAAAATTGTGTTCAGCGATGAGGCTCACTTTTGGTTGAATGGGTACGTAAATAAGCAAAATTGCCGCATTTGGAGTGAAGATCAGCCAGAAGCATTGCAACAGCTACCAATGCATCCCGAAAAAGCCACTGTTTGGTGCGGTTTATGGGCCGGCGGCATTATTGGGCCATATTTCTTCAAAGATGATGCGAATCGCAGCGTTACTGTCAATGGTGAACGCTACCGAGCGATGATAACAAATATTTTTTTGCCCGAAATCGAAGACTTGCATGATATGTGGTTTCAACAAGACGGTGCCACATGCCACACAGCACGCGAAACAATGGCGCAATTGCGAGGCGAGTTTGGTGAACAGTTAATTTCACGTTTCGGGCCGGTCAATTGGCCGCCTAGATCGTGCGATTTGACACCATTAGATTATTTTTTGTGGGGATATGCCAAGGCTAATGTGTATAGGGACAAGCCCGCTTCGATTGACGCACTGGAAGCCAACATCCATGCATTCATTCGTGAGATACCGGCCGATATGTGTGAAAGAGTATGCCAAAATTGGACTCAGCGGATGGGCTACCTGAGACGCAGCCGCGGTCAACATTTGCATGAAATTATCTTTAAACATTAAATTGCAAGGTTCAAACTATCGATTCAAATAAATATTTCATTCATTTTTTCGAATTTTTTGTGTTTTTTTTTTAAAAAAAGTTCTAAACCTCTTAAAAAATCACCCTTTATGTATATCTCATTTACTCTATTGGAGAATTTTCTGATGCCTCTATTTCCAATCCTTTCCAGTAAGCCACTAAAGTGCTAATTAACTAGTGTTTACATAATTAATTATTTACATTAAATTATTGGTTACATATCTATGAAACTGTACCTTAAAAGGTGCAAATCTTAAAAATCTTTTTTGAACTTGTTCGATGCAACCAATGTTACATTTATTTTATAAGTTTACACTTCCTTATATTTAAGTGCAAATAATTACTCACACACCACAAATAGAACATATCAAGATTAAACTGCGAATTGAAACAATCATCATAGTTGGCAAGTCTTATAAAATAGTTACTTCGTCAGCATACATTAAACAACTCGAATGTTTTATGATACGACACTAAATCGTTTATAAATAAACTTAATAAAATCGGACCCAAATGACTGCCTTGTGGAACTCCAGAATTGACTGTGAAATAATTTGATGAACAACCAAAAATTACATAAGATCTGTTTAATAAATATGACTCAAGCCAACGTAAGAAACTTAACCTAAGACCCATTTTTTTACCGTCAAAAGTAAGACGCGATGGGAAAGTTTATCAAACGCTTTACTGAAGTGATAGGGTGGTGGTAGAACGACCCCTGAAAAATCCACATCGATTTGGAGTGACAATTGATTTTATGTAAAAATGTAAGGTTTGACATATGATAGCTTCAAATAATTTTGGAATTGTCAAGAATCTTGCGATTGAGCGATCATTTTCAATATCATCTTTTTTACTTTTCTTAAAAAGTGGAATAATAAAAGACATCTTCCAAGCCTTAGGAACGGCTAAACAAAATAGAAATCGGAAACGACAAGTTATCAACAAATTTTTCTCATTACAATTGGTGGCTTTTTTTGCTGTATTGAATTCCAAAAATGTTTTGGATTAATTTTTAGATCTTGTTGTACCTTTCGAATGTAATTTAAGTACTTTTTAACTTTCTCGTATACATTAGTATACTAAAGAGAAACTTATTGCGATTGTGCGGAAATTTCGAACTCAAACTGAGTATAAGGGATGATATTACGTCTATAGAGAAGTCCAAAAAAGTGGGTACGCCAATGCTGTCCGTCGGTCTGTCTGTCTGTCTGTCCGGGCGCCGTACGACGAAACGGTTCAACGGATTTGCTTCAAAGTTCGTATATAAAGTTCTTGGGGTTACATTTACTTTTGAAATAACGGTACCTGCCATAATTTTTTTTTTTGTGAAAATCACTTATCACTATTTGTCCCGAAAGTGGTTTCAAGGATTTCCGTCATTTGTTGTACTAACAATATTTGAGATGGGGTGCAAAATTCTGCATACTCAGTTTTTCGAAAAAAATCGATTAACCGTAATATTTAAAACCGGCGAAAACGATTTTCTTAAATTTAAATTAAATTCGTTTTCTCAAAAACGGCTTTAACGATCTTAATATAATTTAAGTATTTGAATGCGTCCAAGTAGACTCCAATGAGGCTATCGTTTACGATGTACATTTTGACATTGTGAGAAAATGTCAGTTTAATGCATAAAAATTCCCACCAACAGTAGTAACATAACCTAAAGCATAGCATAGCATAGCATTGCCTAAATTTATGAATATAATTATTGCCAAAAACGTGTGTGTGTCATTTTATAACTTTTCTGACGTCACTAAAAATCGACAGAAATATGATTCATTAGTAGAATCTCCTTAGGCTCTAATGTGTTTGAAACACGTTTTCATTAAAGAAAAAAAAACACCGCCTACTTCGTAAGCGCCATCTTTCTCCTTCAACTAGCCAATTTTAACCTTCTTATCCCCAAATTGCCAAGCTAATTACAGTTGTCCATGACGTCCACAAATGCAAAACTAATTTCTTTGTTGTATCCTCAGTGACAAAGCATAAAAAACTGTTATTTTTTTTTTTTTTGTAAAACGCAAATCCCAAGTAGGGTCCATAACATCGCGCGGCAAAGAAGGAATAACAACAACCATTTCTTTAAATACGTTGCTACCCACCTACATTTCATTGAACAGGAAAAAGGTTTCACTTAAGATTCCGATTACCCGAATTGGCAAATCAACTTCTAATAGCTTAACCTGTATTTAAATTGACAAACTTTTCACGCAGCTATCCATTTCCATTCTTTATCATTTCAATATCAACTTCAGAGTCCATGTCACTGCAATAGGACAACATTTTTAAACCTTAACACAAGCAACAAACACAAAAAAAAAACAGGTGAAAACTTTTCCATTTGCATTACAAATCCCCCAAAGGTCCAACCACTTCTCAATCATAACACTTTAAATTACTTTTCACCAAACTTTAAGGCAATGTTCTTATTGAAAATAAATATTTCAAACTTGTTGGGTCGGAGAAAAAAAAACACGACCCAGAACGTGCCCTCAATTGTAACAACAAATTAAAATACTAAAATGGCATCCCGTTTCTGTGTGTCCTAAACTGTCACTACCGCAGTCGTAATTATTGTTTGTTTGGCATTGCCTACGTCATGAAACACTTTAACCGGTGTTTGCTGGATAACAAGCGAAATTAAAAAAAAAAAAACTTTAAAGCCTACTCGCTGCCACTTGGCATCAGCACTTGCTGAGTATGGCACATATTAAACCTGCCCTCGCACCCACACAGAAAATTCTATTCTATTCGTTTGTTAGAGTTGTCACCCTCAAGGATATACGTATTCGCCGTTGTCCTCGCTTCAAACAAAGAAAAAAGAAAAACACTAACCTCATCTGCATTTTGAACTTTTGTAATAATGCCAACCAGTTGCGTTTTCATTTGCCCACATCGACAAGTTGGACGTTTAAATAAAAACTATTTCTCAATATGGGTTAGCCCTAATATAAGAAGACATGGCAAGGATAGGAGTTAAAGTACACAACACACATACCCAAGGCATATTAATAATTACTATATATTGACTTGGCTAGCCGTGGCCATAGGCAACGGATGCGATTGGAAATGTATTTCCAATGAACAATCGTCGGATATCAAGAAGTAACCACAAACAGGATCAAAGATGGATATGGTCATAATATTTGCCGGTTGTCGGTCATAATAAACTGTGGGCTACAAATTTAATCAAGTCTGGTCATGGTAAGACTGCGTCACAGATCTTTAGAACCTGCCATCTCTTTAAAGAGTGACAAAAAAAAATAATAATAATTTGTCTTCTGTTCGAATTTGTATCCGTTTGCACTCTTAATAAGGAGTCAAAGGCAATATTTCTTTGTAAGAATTGCTCGTATTCTACTGTCAACTAGTGCCCTATACGAAGGTTTCAAGTGAACCGTTTGTCATATCCAATGCAGTAGGGTTGTTAGTTCATAACAGAGTAGAATCCTTTTTCATTGCATGCATAATATGAAAGTTATAAACGTTCTTCACATAAAACAAAAAAATCAGAGCAAGAGGGTGTTCTACAACAGCCCTACCAGTGTGGAGTTATGAATTAAAATATGTGGGAGTATCATCTGTAACTGTATAACCTCTATGACATAGAAGATATTATTTTAAAGAAGAAAGGTTAGGTTTGCAGTGGGGGATGTTGAAAAACTTTAACGATATATTAAGAAAAAAAAAACGAATATATTGCGTATGGTTCTCTGTTATCGCTAAATAAATTTACAATTTGGTGTGCGTTTGTACAAAATTAATTTTATAATTTCCAAATTTGGGGTTTTGCGGTCGCTGGGAATTTTATCAATTTTTTTTTATTTTTTTCTTGGTTAGCAGGGTTAGGCACCACGTCTGGAAATAGACGGCCGGTCACCAGATCAGCAAACCATCAACCAGATTGACCATGTTCCGATCGAGTATTTAGACGTCAAAACTAGCCAATATTGACTCGAATCACTACCTAGTTGAAGAGATTTAACGTTAAACGGTTCCCTCAACCTCTCGAGAAGTCCTTTGCAGCCACCATCAATCATTCATTTGATGATGAATTATAGCAAGCTTACTTACTTACTTAAGGTGGCGCTACAGTCCGGGTAGGACCTGGGCCTCAACCAACAAGCGTCTCCAGCCAACAAGATCTTTGGCCAGCTGCCTCCAGTTTCCCACACTAAGTTGGTTACGGTCCCCTTCCACTTGCGGCGCCACCTGAGTCGCGGTCTGCCTCTACTCCGCCGGCTCTCGGCTATGGGTCCAAAGATCTTCCGGGCCAGAGCATTCACGTCCATTCGCTCTACATGACCCAGCAACCTCAGTCGTTGGACCTTCACTCTTCCTTACTCGCTGTACAGCCCGTAAAGTTCGCAGTTGTGTCTCCTCCTCCATTCACCGTCATATGCAGACGGGACCAAAAATTATTCAAAAAAATTTCCTCTCACAAGCAAGAGTGGCTTCATCCGCTTTTGATAGAGCCCATGCCTCCGCAAGATAGAGAAGGACTGGGATTATTAAGGTCTTATAAATGGTCACTTTAGTTGTACAGGAGAGGGCTTTGCTAGTCAATTACTTTTTTAGCCCAAAGAAACGGTTGGCAAGAATAATTGGGTGTCCTTTCTTGACAGCATATACTTTGTATTGCCCTCATTTACCGCCAAACCCATTTTCGCCGCCTCCGTCACAATAATCACAAACGCGCTACCCGCTGCTGATTATGTCGGTGTCGTCGGCATAGGCGAGTAGATGGACGGACTTTTGAAAGATACCCATTGTTATCCTAAACAAACGGTCGAGTTTGGTAGGGATGCCAAAACTAGATATTGCTCTGTACAGCTCGTCTCTATAAATGCTGTCATAAGCGGCCTTAAAATCGATGAAAAGGCGGTGGGTATCGATTTGGACTTCCTGGGTTTTTTCCAAGATTTGCCGTAGTGTGAATATTTGGTCGATGGTAGACCTTCCTGGCCTGAAGCCATGCTGATAGGTTGATGTTGACGAAAGGCTTTAGGCGCTCACACAGCACGGCATATAAGGTCTTGTAAGCGATTTCAAGAAGTGCCAGAGGTTACCAAGAGGTAAAAATAAGGTGTCTGAGTTTCAAGACCCAAACAGAAACTTTCACAGATGAACATTTAAACCATGGCATGTGACAATTAAACCAACCAGGCAGAGCGAACCATTCAAGTATACACAAACTTATTTCCAAGGTTTGGTCTGATAAATGGAACTTCAAAATCGTTTGCCATTGTTTGAGCTCCTTAAACCATTTTTCAACGACCTGATTGGACCCTATCGGTGCGGTTTTAAAGGCCCCGTTAGTCCACAATTTACCAAATATTCATACTACGTTAGATTCATGAGAATATCCAGAAAAAACAAATCGAAACTCACAACCCTTTTATGCAGAGCCACGTCTACTTTTGGCATCCCTGCCAAACTTGTCCATTTATGTAGGATAACGATGGAGAAAGCTCACTGCGACGAATCGGCTAGAATGTCACAATCGACAGCTATAACAATCGACGGCTATAGACTTCCAAAGCGGATCCTTGGTAATTTTCAGAGAAAAATACTTCGTAAGATATTTGATATTTATTTCCATCCAGAACAGACACCGTTAGGAAGGACTTCGAAGTATTCATCTTCACGGATGGTTCAAACATGGATTGTGGAGTTGGTGCAGGCATTTTTTTCTGCGGAACTGAACATATCTAATTCCTTTCTCGTCCAGTGTCTTCCAGGCGGAGGTACTTGCAGTAACGGAAGTTTACTTATAATCAAATCAATATTCAAACAAAACATTTTTGTAGACAGAGAGGCTGCGATTGGGGCTCTTGATTTAACTAGTTGAAGTGGTCAAGGTTAGTTGAAGACTGTATTGGGGATATTCGGTCGGGGTAGTCATCGTTTCAGTTTCACTCTTCTCTGGGTTCCTGGCCAATAGAACATAGAAGGGAATGAGAAGGCCGACGAAATGGCTAGACGTGGCTGTTCTCTAACGAATATTCCGCGGCGGAAGTTCATCCACCGCCGGGTTTCGTGAAATGAAATATCTTCTACACTTTACCTCGAAGGCGGAAACTAAGCGGTCAAAGGAAAAAAGGTGTCTGATTTCTATAAAGATGTGGCCCACATACAAAAAATGCAAAGCTAGGCATTCCCCTTAACAATCACTGTTGCTTCTGTGGAGATGTCGGCGAAAAGGAAACGGTGTTTCTTTAGCTAAAACTAGACAACGCATACTAGGTAAACCGTTCTTTGACGACCTTTCTAAAAACTCAGATATCGATCTTGGAAGCATCATTGTTTTCCACAATACCACAGGGTGGCGTAAGAGTCACGAGGGATACGCGAGGTGAAAACTTCCTGGCTAAGACGCAGCAGGTTGGAACATTGGGAAGACACGGCTTAACTAGCCGGATGGTCGGGGATCTTGCTGCAGTACGCGCTTACAAAAACAAAACAAAAAATACTCCTGCCAAATACGGAAATGCGCATATTTTTATTGCGCACCATTTAATGATTTTAAAACTCTTACCATTGAATTCGTTATTTAAAACATATAGATTTACACCATTTAAGCCTGAGAAATCCTGAACTTCGCACGTGATTTTGATTTTTGCGCGACCACAATTTTGTAATTGCTTACAGGGTTGAAGTTAAAATCCAGTATACTCATAGGTAAGATTAATTTATTTACTAGGTACTAGAATCCCTTTGGTATTTAATCGCTTACCCCAAAATAAAAGATAACAGCAGATTTGTCACTTGATGAGAGTTTTTGGTAACGTCTACATTTGCTTTGTTAACATTAAAAATTAAATAAATATTAGGAGTAAACGGCACATACAGGACCCAAAGCCTAGCTTCTTCGAATGGAAGGGACCTACAGTTTTTACTCTTGGATGTTTGTCAAACGTTCGCAAGAGGTGGGGCAGCGAATAAAAACTTTCAGGTGGTACTGGTCGGGATTTGAACCAGCGACCTCTCGCTTAGTGGTCCAACGCACTTAACCACTAAGGCACTGCATCCACAATTGGTAACATTAGCGATAAATATGAACATGATTCGGTTGAAGGTGGATATTACTGCTCTCCCCTTTTAGGTCACGTGAGTGTGGTTTCAAAGCTGCGCTCAAGCGTTAATTGCGTGTTTCTGACTCTATAGTTGGAAACTGTCCACTTTACGTACCAAAGATATGTATGGTACTAACCTGCAGTAATAAGAGGTGAGCTTTCGGTCTTATAAGGCCAACCCAACTGAGGAAAACCGAATAAAGTTTAAACGAGCCAGAAATGACTGCAATGCTCACATTAATCGTGCGAAATTCTCCTACGATCAAAAGTTGAGGCAAAAAATACTACTACAAAGCCGTCCCACCGGTAGTAAAAACTTTTGGTCGTTTGTTTAGAATATTAAGAATTCGGCATCAACATATATCTCGACACTTATTTGCAATGACATTTCAGCTGTCAGCTCTTTGGATAAAGCCAATCTGCTTGCTGCTCATTTTGCAGCTAGCTTAACGCTACCAGATTGTGCTTTATCTCCCCCTGTACTCGAGCGCGTAGAATGTACTATGGGACCAATTCATTTTCGCACTCGTACAGTGGCAAGAGTTCTTCACGATCTCAACGTACATAAATCTGCTGGTCCAGATGGTATTTCCCCTATCGTTCTGAAGAGGTGTTCTTCAAAGCTGGCAAAACCACTGCGTAAGCTTTTCTATCTGTCCTATTCTTCAGGGCTCTTTCCGATAAGATGGAAAACAGCATTTGTCCAGCCTGTCCCAAAAAAGGCGAATCTTCCTCTCCCTCCTCCTACCGACCAATTGCACTTACGTCCCTTCTTTCCAAGGTCATGGAAACGCTGATAAATCGTCAGCTTATGAAATATATTGAATCGCGGAATCTTCTTAATGACCGGCAGTACTGTTTTCGCGGCAACAGGTCTACTGGTGATTTGATGACATGTCTAACCGAAAAGTGGAACGAATATATTCACCGTGATGGTGAAAGTAATGTCGTTGCGCTTGATATTTCAAAGGCATTTGACAGAGTTTGGCACCAAGCTCTTTTGTCGAAAATGCGTGCATTTGGAATCGATGATACCTTTATTCAATGGATTAGAAATTACCTTTCGGTCCGTTCAATTCAAGTTGTTTTGGGCGGTTTCAAGTCTGCAACTTATAAAATAAATACTGGTGTTCCCCAAGGCTCCGTTTAGTCTCCGACTCTCTTTCTCATTTTTATAAATGATCTACTCTCTAGTACTTCTAATCCTATTCATTCCTTCGCCGATGACAGTACCCTCAGCTTTACATATTCGTTACCTGGGCAACGCCCCTCATCTTCAGGCGTCGAACTGGAACGGCAACGTATGTTAAGCTCATTAAATTCCGATCTCACATATTCGACGTCGCCAAGAACGCTGCGAAGTGTCTAGGCTTCCTAAAGCGATGTAAGAAATATTTTACCCCTTCTGATCTGGCTAGAATCTACAAGGCGTTTATTTGCCCAAAACCATTCGAACCAATTACATATTTGGACCTACTTAACAGAATTCAAAAACGCAAAACGACTGAGATATTGCGACTTCGCTTGACCCTCCTAGTCATCGTCGTATCGTGCCTATCGTTGTTCTATCGATACTACCATCACAAGTGCTCAAACGAAATAGCCAGTTGCATTCGTCCCCTTCAACACTCCAACCGTAATACTCGCCAAGCCAGGAATGGTCAATAGTTCACCCTAAAGCCTATATTCGGTCGAACTGTGAAATTTAAGGATTCGTTCCTCTGCCGTACAACACGAATGCGGAATGCTCTGCCTCACTCTGTTTTTCCTTAAAATCAATGTGCATCGGTTTCTCTATTTCTTTTACTTTATTCTATTACTATAACATTATAAGGGCGCTAACAATCCCTTTTGCACAGGCAAATTATAAATAAAAATTATAAATTATATAAAAAAAAAAAAAAATTAAGCAACTTTTTGATCATCATCTGCATCATTGGAGTCTCCGATAGAATGACTTTATTCTCAGCATAAATGATTGGCTGTATTTTAATACCCGCAAAATCACCTAGAAATATGGAAAATAGTAATGGACTCATGAGGCAACCTTTTAGTGACACATTTTTCCCATCCCAGGCCACTGGCAAATTTTGCAAATAAAAACTTTCAGCACTATTGCTATACTCCAACGATGTTAAATTTAGAAAATAACTGACAATAGTGTCAAAGGCTGAAGTCCACAAAGAAAGTTTAGTCCTTTTCCAGAAATACTTTCCTGACTCCAGATTAAAATTCGCCCCTAATATCCTCTAAAAATAAGCCACTACTATTTGTGAAGGAAGTGCGTACGTACGTATAACCGCAGTCAGTTACGGAATAAGCTAAACATTTTAAGAGAACTTGCCAAAATCCAACTAAACCGTGGAACTTTTTTGGTTTCCCTAATTAATTTATGGCAAGAAACGTAACTCTGGCCACTTTACAATTTTATTTCCTACCCATAACTACTTATTTAGTTCGACATTATCCCCTTTTCTGTTGTCCGTCAATTAACTTGGTTACCAGAAACTTCATATACATTTATATAGTGTACCGTTCCCCCGCGTTAGACTAATAAAATTTCCAATAAAACGACACCTGAGTCGTTACCTAAGTGAAATCACACCATCAACGCTGAATCTAATATCATAAGTTTTAATTTTGTCACCAAACACACACATCCATAAAAGACCAAAGGATTCAACAGGTTTTCCCCCAACATGTACGCACACACCCACACATCTATACATGCGGCGACACATTGCAACTTAATGGTTCTAGATGTTAAAGGTAGGACTATTATGTCTTTGAAAGGGGACAATATAAAAAGCAGACCTGTGCACCCAAGTATCCTTGTTATACGCTAGCTGGGTGCGTTGCAAAGAATTATATTTGCCACGTGAAATTAATTCGAGTACGAATAAGAATAGAACAAGAAACACCTTCTACATCGGTCGGAACCTTGCTAACATAATAAATAAACGAAAATGAACAACTTGTTGAGAAGAAGAAACTTTTCCATACCAAAAGTTACTTGTTGAATTGTTTAAGTTGCTACTTAGGATGTCAAGTACACATTATGGAGACTTTGTTTATATATTTGATGAACAATTAAATGCGTATGAGACGCTGACATTTATTGACAAAGTTATCATTCAACAAATGATATGGTAGGGGTAGGCTTCTTTTTGTGTGTTTTAAAGCTTCGAATGACTTTAAATCTTTCAAAGGCAAGTCAATATTAGTTGGCCCTCTCAATAGGTTATTACTATAGTTGAAATTCAAGTTATTTTTTTTTTGATGATTAGGAGATTAACAGTTCGGGCATTTAAAAATATTTGAATTTGAGCTTGAAAGACCAAGTAGACTTTTAACCAAAAAAAATGTATTCGCCTAATTTAATTAAATTATTTTGAGTTTTCAGAGCTTTGAAACACGCATATTTCAAGTCCAACATTATATTTCTACATTTTAGAGCATGCAATTTTAGTAACATCTTCGCAAAACTATTTTTTTAATTTTCTCGTATACATTAGTATACTAAAGAGAAAGTTATTGCTATCGTGCGGAAATTTCGAACACAAACTGGGTATGGGGAAGAAGACTATAGAGAAGTCCAAAAAAGTGGGTCCGTCAATGCCGTCCGTTGGTCTGTCTATCTGTCTGTCCGGGTGCCGTATGGCTAAGCGGTACGACGGATTTGCTTCAAAGTTCGTATATAAGGTTTTTTGGGTTACATATAGGGGCATCGTTTTTATTTTTCGCTTTATCGTTTCAAATAACGGTACCTGAAATACAATTTTTTGTGAAAATCACATAAAGAAACGTGGAATTTTCTTTACAAATCGACAATACATTAAAGCTAATCCTAATTTTAATTTGTGATATTGTACATATGTATTACTTGTCCATTGTTTTTTATAATTATTTTATCACTTTATTAAATTTGAAACGACAAAACACTGCAGAACGGTAACCGCAGCAGCAACGAACAAACTACAGATCATAATAAAAAGAACAGCAAATAATTCCAATATTTTAGTCATAGAAACCAACGGAGTATGTACTTACTTCAATTTTGTTAGTGCATGGAAAATGGCAGGGTTCCATTCGACGATACCTGTTTTAATATGGTCGTTTAGTCATTGGTATTTATGTAGGCTATGTAAGACGAATAATATACTTAATTTGACAACGGAACTATATTAGAAGGACGGATACAGAGAATATTTCCTTAAAAAACTGAATGTATTTTAGGAGAAATAAGAAGTTGTTCGATAGGTATATGAGTAATTGTTATGTAAATAGTTTTCCGAAAGTTGCCAATTTTGTAAAAAAGTAGCAAAAACAGAGAATTCAGAACAATTCCGATCACGTTTCGAAGTTTTCTTTCCAGTTGTACACATTATGCACTTTACTATAACTATATAACTTATAACTTTACCAAAAGTTATAGGCCATACAAACTCTGCAGCTGCAGGTGCAGGGAGGAGTATCGTGTGCGTATTTTTTTTTGTTTTTGGTTGCGCTAATGGAAACGATAATCTTCTTAAGATGCGGTAGCCCGTGCCACTAACATGCACGATTCGATGCCAGGAGTGCGACTACGTCCTAATCCACACCATTACGCCCTTCAACAGCTGTCCCCGCAGGACTGTCATTAGGTATTCCTTTGTGGGGCTGGTTAGCAATTTATGCTATGCTTCTTCAGCTCGTCTAATTTTTTGAATTCTTCTTGTCTCGATTTACACAATTATCAGAAGTGTGTCGATTTCCATCCAATTTTCCTCCAACTGCAACCTTCGGTTACATAATTAATGTTGGATTGGGCAGGTTAAATCTCCATTAAGAAAAACTTCGGCAACGAAATATAGCGTGCTCCGTATCTTTCTCCTCGTTTGAGCATTCTGGGCACAAAGTGGAGCTATCGTGTCCAAATCGGTGCAAGTATTTGCGGTAGCCACCGAGACCAGACAGGAACTGCGTAAGGTGGTATTTGTTACTTCCATCTGTTACTTAAAGGTCCATCTGGTTTTTATACTATGATCCCACCTATCTATCCAGAGGGCTGTTGAAGCCGCTCCCGCTCTTCTCCTTATGCTATCATGAATGCTCCTTCATCCGAGATTGTTTGAAATCCTCGAATCGCGCTCAATGCCCTGAATCTGTATGCGGACAACATTTTCTTTTGGTTTCTTTTATGGAAAAAGACTGAGCTGACTACTCTAGATAGGACAATCCTCCTAGCATATCCAGGTCCTCCAATGTTTGGTAGGATTCTATAAAGTGCTCCAGTAATGCCTTCTTACTGGAGAACTACACATGCGCTTTGAACTGTATTCTGACATCAAATATTACACCTTTCTTCTTTCGATAGGACTATTTGATGTCCCACCCGTATATTGGCGTACTCCACAATCGCCAATTCTACTGGTAATTAAGACGGCTTCCGTTTGTGGTTCGCTAATTCTAGACCGGCGGATAGTAACCAGCCTTTGATGCAAATAATTGCTTCATATGTGGCTGACTTTATCTCCTTTATTTCTTTTATTACCGTAACGATGGCGATATCGTCTACAAATCCGATTACTTGAACTCCTCGCTGCAGCATAAGCCTTAAAACTCCGTCATACATAATGTTCCATAGGAGTGGCCTAGTACCGATGCTTACGGAACCCCAGCTGAAACGCTGTAGTATTTCAACCCTTCATCAGTTTCATACCTCAATTTTCTGCTGGTGAAGTAATTTTTTACTATCCTCAGCAAGTAGTATGGCGTATTCATCCTGGCTAGTGATCTTCTGATAAACGCCCAGTTTGCCGAGTTAAAGGCATTGTTGATGTCCAAAGTCACCACTAGGTAGGTACACAGTATATTGTTGTGCCATACATATCGCCATCTTTCTCCGTGTATCGCTTCGGCTGCAATGTCGACCACAATTTTCACGGCTTGAATGTTAGACTGCGATTTTCTAAACCCAAACTTATAGTCTGATAGTGCTCCTCTCCTGCTTCCCATTGTGTCTAGAAGGCATATTGGAGGAAAAGTGGACGGTTCCCCAGGTCCTGCAATGAGATAGTCGAATTCGGATGACTCTGAATCAAAACCTGTATTGTCCTCATTTTAAAAATGCGCCTTTGGCACCTACTAACCTTATATGAAAATGTTTATTCTTCATGGATAATTATTTAAGAGAGTAAATTAAGTGTAAAATATTTTGCGCCTTTGAGAGGTCAGTTCAATCCTAGGGAACTTGGAATGGTAATGGATGTTGAATTGTATTTATTTCATCGAAGTATAGTCAATTTTTAGTGAACATAAGTAACCGATTGGACAAGCAATATGGCTATTTAACTTCAAACGCTTATTTTCTCACGGTCGGTTGTACGATGGTAAATTCCAAAACTTCAATGAAAGACAATAAAGTAACTAAAAAAGCAATCAACCACTATGATTGATATAAATGTAGAAGACAGGCGAATCAAGGGCCAGCTAGTCAATTTATAAAGGGTTGTTACCTTCTATTGTTAGTCGGCGACTATTCGACTTTCATTGTGAACCTCAACATGATGGAAATCTCTTTTTGGTCTAATTTAATTTGAAAATTTGATATCCCTATGTACGGGAACATCGGTAGCTATAGATTTCTCTGTTAAGCCATATTTTATATGAAAATATTTCCGCAAAAATAATGGTTCCGGTAGCGTGGGTTGGTTGGTTTCATTGGTCGCAGTTGAAAGGTTAAAGAAGAAGAAGGGAATATTAACACTTCTACAGCTATATGGATTGATTCTTGTCTTTCATAGTGAGTTAAGAAATAAATCAATAAGTTTCGAAGCAAAAGGGACCGATTTCGTGAAATTGACACCGCACGTAAGCCGAAATTTTATGATGTAAAATAAAAGCACTACTGGAGGCGATAGAAAACAGATACACACAAAGGTTGGAAGAAATGAAAAAAAGTCAGGAAATATGTGAGAAAAGTATTACGGAAATGAAAAAAATGTGCAATGTTGCTGAAAACTTCAAGAAAGAAGGCGAAAACATATGCAATGAGCTAAAGAAAAACAACTTGCATGTATGTAATGAAGTGAAAAAAATTGTAAGTAGTAAACAAACGATGGCGGGAAACCAAATGTCATTTGCAGATATTGTCAAAAATTCAAATGACAGGTGCCAAGAAAAAGTGCTACCAACACTTCGAAAAGAGTTGGCACTTATTGTAAAACCAAAAGAGAAGCAAAAGTGTACTAAAACAAGGGAGGATCTGAATGAAAAAGTAGATCCAAGCGATTTTAAAATTTCTAATATTGAGAGCACACATAATGGGATTATTGTAATAGAAAGTGAAGACGTGAATGAAAGGAATAAAATAAAAAGTGCAATTGAAGAGAATATGGGCGAAAAATACGAAATTCGAGTTCCACAAAAAATAAAACCAACAATTTTGATACCGAATATGCGATTTAAAAGTAGTGAAAAAGAAATCATTGAAAAATTAAAAAAGCAAAATAAGGAAATTTCAAATAGCGAACTAAGAGTAATAAGATATTATGAAAACAAGAGAAATAATATAATAAGCTACAATGCAATAATCGAAATAGATGCCGAGTCATTCCCAAAGATACTAGAAAAGGAAAAAGTCAGCATAGGGTGGGAACGGTGTAAGGTATTTGATGGAGTGGACGTTTTGAGATGCTTTAAGTGTAAGGGTTTTAACCATAAGTCAACAAATTGCAAACAAAATGATGAGACATGTCTAAAATGCCTTGAAAATCATAAAACCAGCGAATGCGACAAGGAAGCAGTAATGAAGTGCATAAATTGTGTTCGTGCTAATAAAAAGTTAAATCTGGGACTTGATGAAAATCACATGTCATTAAGCAGAGAATGCCCGGTATATCTGAACAAACTTGAAACCAAGAAGAAAAGAATTGGGTACTAGCAATCAGATACAATAAAAGGTATATATATTAACATACAAGGCTTAACCAACAACTACGAGGAGTTGGAAATATTAGCGGGAAAAAAAGAATACGATTTTATTATTCTATCAGAGACTCACGTAACAGACAATATAGAGGAAAATGAAATAAAGATTAAAGGGTTTAAAGACAGATCCTGTCCATCCAACTCAACGCGGACTGGAGGCACTACAATTTACGTTAGAGATCATTGGAGTATGACAAAGACGGTAAAAAAGGCGATCGACTACAAAATGTGGTTCTTGGAATGTAAATGTAGATACAAAGACCTGGAAATGGTATTAGTTGCAATTTACCGATCGCCCAGTAGCTCCGAAAGGGAGTTTTGTGAATTTTTCAAAGAGTATACGGAGAAATTAACAGAAACACCAAGCAACATTTTGATTGCAGGCGATTTCAACATTGACTGGTGCCAAAATCATATATATAAGAGGGAAATAGAACGAATATTAAACGATAATTGTCTTACTCAAAAAACGGAAGAGTACTCGAGAATAACTGAAAGCACAAAAACTATAATTGATTATGTAATTACAAATATAGAGAACGTAGCGGTGCGAGTAAATGCGAATGATAAGATATCGGACCATGAAAATCTGGAAATTGAAATCAATGCCGGAATTCATAGAATAGCAGATGCGAACCTTGAAATCGATGTTTTCAGATACAGGAAAGAAAAGTTTGCCAGGGAACTGAGGCAGTTGAATATGGAGTATGACACAAACTGTGATATAAGCGAAAACGCGAAAAAAATTAATATTAATTTAAGAAAAACAGTCAATAAAAATCTTGTCAAAAAAAAAAAGATAAGTTCGGATCACAAAACAAACTTATGGTTTAATAACACACTAAAAGAGTTAAAAGCTAAAAAAATCGAGAAGTACCAAATAGCGAAATTGAGCAATAGTAGAGAGCAATGGCATGAGTACAAAATAATAAGAAACCAATTTAAAGTCGAAATAAACAAAGCCAAAAATAAGTACGTAAACAATAAAATTATGAAAGCAAATGGGCAGAAGGAGATGTGGAATCAAATAAAACAACTAGTTCTAAAACAGCAGAAGAACAAAATTCAAAACGTGTCCTTTAATGGTGAAGTTCATGAAGATGACTTGATTATTGCAAACAAATTCAATGAGTATTTCATAAAAAGCGTAAAAGAAATTGGCAATTCAATCGAGGACACAGAATATGTTAACTGTATAAATCCCTCGGAAAGTAGATTCAAATTCCGCCTAATAACAATAGACGAACTTAAAGGAATATGCAGGAAGCTAAATATCAAATCTGATTTCGAAAAAATAAGTCCGCGAATATTCACGGATAACTGGAGTACACTAGGACAAACAATACTTCAGCTAGTCAATGAATCCCTTCTATCAGGACAGTTTCCAAGCCCTTGGAAAGATTCTATGGTGACACCTGTAGAAAAAGTGGCAAAAACCAATAAGAGTGAAGAGTTTAGACCAATAAATACGCTTAGGACAATTGAGAAAGTTATCGAGACGGTGGTTAAACAGCAACTGATGGAATACGTTGAGAGGAACAATATTTTATCAATATATCAATCCGGGTTTAGAAAGAATTACTCATGTGAAGCAGCAGTTAATCACGTCGTGAACGAATGGAAAGATGGTGGAAAGAGGAAAAAAACAATGGCGTTGTTCTTAGATTTTAAGCGGGCTTTCGAAACAATTGATAGAGACATTCTTTTAAGAAAATTATATATTTATGGTGTACAAGATGAGGAGCTAGAGTGGTTTAGATCTTTCCTAACAAATAGAACACAACGGACGAAAGTAAATAACAGCGTTTCAGATTTTATTGAAGTGGATCAAGGAGTGCCGCAAGGTTCAATATTAGGTTCGCTACTATTTATAATATACATAAACGATATGCCAGAAATGGTAAAATTTTGCAAAATAGTACTGTACGCTGACGATACTTTGATATACGCAGAAGGAATAGGCGAAGAGGAGTGCAAATATAAACTTATGAATGATATAAATAAATTGATCACGTGGCTAAAAATGAACAAGCTAAAATTGAACGAACAGAAAACAAAGTTAATGGAGATAAATATGAATGGCACAACAAATATAGAAATAAACGGAAAAGCTATTGAAAACGTTAAGAACATAAAATATTTGGGCATGATCATTGATAAGGATCTAAAAATGCACGACCATATAGATTATATTTGCAAAAAAATTGGTAAAAAAATAGGATTTTTTAAAAGGATTAGAAAACGAATGAACTATTTGACAGCTATTACAGTGTATAATACCATAGTCAAACCACATTTTGAGTTTTGTTCATCAATATTGTTTTCTTGCTGCAACCAGGGTCAGATCGAAAGGCTGCAAAAACTTCAAAACAAAGCTATGAGGAGCATCCTGAGGTGCAACAGATTTACTCCATTAAGGTATATGCTAGACGCCCTTATGTGGCTCAACGTGAAACAGAGGTTGGAGCTGAATACTCTTTTGACTGTTTTCAAAATAAAATATGGTGCTGCGCCAAGATATTTACTAAATGAGGTCAGACATGTTAGTGAGATGCAACCCTACCAACTTCGAAATGCGAATGACTTTAGGTTGAGAAGGCAGAACTCATTGGAGGCCCAGAACACGATCATCTATAAGGGATTTCAATTATTTAACAAGCTACCAAAGGACATTAAAGATGATAACAATTTTAGATCATTTAAAAGAAAATGTATTGAATTTGTGAAAAGAAATACTTAAAAATATGTAACTGCAATAAGAATGAATTGAAAAGTTTATAATTTATAATATGTAAGTTTTATAAAGTATTAAAAAATACTAATAAAGAATTATACTACTACTACTAAAAGAGTGCAGGGGCGGGAATATTTTTAGTTTCAGTAAATAATGCTAAAAATAGAATCGAAAGCATTTAGGCGGTCAAGGCTAAAACTTTAAGCCCTTGAACTTTTCTAGGGTTACCGGTCCTCAAAACATATATAGGAATAGTTTATAGTTTCGTACTGTTTTTTACTTATTAGGATCGGGACAAAATACAGATAAAGGTAGCACTTCTATCTTTTCTTAGGAACCTGGTTTTAAGTCCTAAGCTCTAAGAAATTATATGAAGATCAAGGGGCACGGTAGCCTAGCCAAGTTCTTTAGCAATATTTCGCATAATGGAGCACTTCAAATCATCTTAGAACCCTGAAATTTGGCACAGTAATAGGGTTTGCGGAAAAACCACAGGGAAAAAATCTAACATTTGTGATTTTCCATCCAGGGGGAGTGGCAGACGCCCACTTCTCCTAACTCATCATCATCATTAAAACAATGGAGCACTTCTAATCTTCGTAGAACCTTGAAAATTAGCACAGTAATAGGGTTTGTGGAGAAACCACAGCATAAAATTCAACATTCGTGATATTCCCCAAAGAAATGTACCTAAATATCATCTGCGAAATTTTTAATAATTACAATACAAACTTGGCGTTCTTTTTTAGATCTCAGTACTTTTTGTGGCTGACTTGTAAGGCAAAAGTGATTTTTGTATAAAAGAACTTGGCTGTTCTTTAACACCTGAAAGTTTTTTTTTCGCTGCCCCACCTCTTGAGCACGTCTGACAAACATCCAAGAGTAAGAACTTTTATGAGAAGCTTCTCAAAAATTAATTGCCGCTCGGAATCGGCATTAAACTGTAGGTCCCTTTATTCGTGTCAAAAATATAATTTCGCACACACAATGGTTTTAGAAGCTACACATTCGCATGCAACAACAATGCCCAAAAGCGATTGTCGACCGAAATGAATTTGGCATTCATATCATTTCTATTTCTGGCCGAACTGGCAAAATGTTCCTTATTTCATCACTGTTGGCTTTGCTTCGTTAGAGATCAGAAATTGCGCTGGCGGTCGAATGTAGCCACAATGTTGGAAAGGTGGTGTAACATCTTATTCTGCGTTGAAGCTCCCGTTGAATCTCCAACTAACGAACCAATATGAAAAATTTCAATGAATTCCGCAATGGCGAAAGTGTTGCACAGTTATAAGATAAAAACTGGGGTCAATGCACATTGGCACACAAACGAGCATTGGAGGAACTCAATCGGGCTATGAATGACCTGCGCACGATTTGGAAGGTCAATAATTCTGCTGGTGATGTTATGAGAAAAAACTGTGGTTCACGACCACGGTGAATTATGCGAGTTGAGTTGCAAAATGATCCGTCTGCCGAGATTTTCTCAAATCAATTGCTGGCGAATTGAAACGTAGAAGTATCCGGTCGACGTTTTTATTTCGTTTCCGCCGAATTTCACAACGGTGAAAGAGGAACTCTTACGAAACTATTCCCAAACATCGTCGAGAACTATGTGAACCGCTATTGGGAGAGTGCGAGTGTCAGTTGGATTCGACATTCTGAAAACAGGCAAAACCCGATTACAGCAAATCCGAGACCTTTGCTGAGGTGGGCACTGAAAATCCGCGTGTGAACATTGTGTCTCCCGTTTTAACGATTTGGCATGGCCAGCAAGATCAACCGATTTAACCATCCCGCTACTTGAAGTCGCGGATTTATGCCAACAAGCAGCAGACAATCGCAGCCCTTAAGGAGAATATTCGATAGGAATGCGAACAGTTATAATCGGAAATCTTGCGGAAAGTCATGTAAGCCACTTGACAGATATCATCTTTGTCACTTAACAGAAAAATGTTCAAATGTCCGATTAAAGATTGCCATCACTTAAAATAATATTTTTTTATTTAGCAAAAAGTATCAGTAATAATCAAAAACATTAATTTTGCGCCACCTTGTAGCTTTATAATAACTTTATTGGCCCAAATCCACTTTATTTATTGTCTTTCTGTACATTTGTTGTTCAGTCTTATGAGATTTTATATACGGTGTTTCTTTTAGAGGTATAGATCTTTAAGTTGGCAACACTATTTTAACTGGCGACCAATTTGATTTATTTTTAGTTTGGTTTGGCATATCAACATGTATAGACTGACGCCTGAACAACGCTTCCAAATTGTTCAAATTTATTTTGTAAATCATGGTTCTGTTCGAAATACGTATCGCGCGATTTTTGTTTAGTGATGAAGATCAGTTTTGGCTGAATGGATACGTCAATAAAAAAATGCCGTATTCGGAGTGATGATAGTCCTCTAGTGTATGTTTAAACACTGTATGGTGTGCTTTATGGGTTGGGTGAATTAATTGGTCCGTACTTCTTTAAAAACTGTGCTGGCCAGAACATTACAGTCAGTGGTGACAGCTATAGAGCCATGATTACTGACTTTTTCGTTCATCAATTGAACAACCATGATGTGCAGGAACTGTGGAAACAATGAAACGTTTGGTAACCGCATAGTTTCACGTTACGGACCCGTGAATTAGTCTCCAAAATCATGCGATTTAACGCCGCTTGACTATTTTCTGTGGGGATATGTGAAGCCGCTAGTCTAAGCCAATAAGCCCGAAACGATTGACCACTTAGGGGAAAAACATCGCCGAGTTATTGCCGATATATGGCCACAAATGTTGGAAAAAGTGATCGAAAATATCGGTCATATGCCAAAAATCATATTTAAATTATAATGCCAGAAGATTATCTTTTGAACAAAGTAAACTTCATGCCAATTTAAAAAATGCATCTTGTTTTATTCCATTTCGAAGTTCTATACCTCCCTATGCTTTGAAATTCCATTTCTCTAGTTCAAAAATAAAACTATTTTGGTGCATGCTCTGCTCGCTCGTCAATTAAAAAGATAATAATTGAGATGGAACGGTTTCTTAGAACTATTCTAGCACAATTCGTTTGATAATTTAAAAAAAAAAAATCAAACCAAACATTTTATTTTTATATTTTAATGATAAAAATATTCTTCCTCCATACAAAAAAAAAAAAAAAACTCCCACTGCATATTTTTATTGACCTTTCAGCGTACAATATTGCACCGCAATAAATGAACATATTCACCACCGACTGAATGGCGGCGCCATTATACTTAGCCAATCTGCAATTACTTGAACTGCAACAAGTACTTCTGCAACAACCGCAGTAACTACTCCACCCACTCATTTGGCATCGTTATTCGCATGCAACTCTTAAAAAAATATCTACCAAAGGACATGCATTGTTCCAACCGCAAATTGTCCTCAAATCAAATTACAATGATCCTCAAGTAGGCCAAGAGAAAACTCACTTAACTTGTCCACCAGAATAATTGTTTGACCTGACCATTTTTATGGCCCGTCCATTCCAAGACATGAATAATACAATAATTTCCGGAAGAAGAATCTAAAGAAAATCCTATTTACAAAACACAAACGAAGAGGCGCAACAACTGACCACCAATTATTTATTCAACAACACGAGGAGAACACGGACAAAAAAACTCAACTCAACAATATACCAACGAGTCAAACGAGCACCAAGGATGCCGAGGATAGGTACTAATCTCGCTCTGGATGGGTGGAAAACGCATGTCCGCAACAAAAAGTCATACAAAAGAGGCTACTCGCGCTTTTCGCCTCAGCTTGAATCTCCCAACAAAACCCTCTGTGTCTGTCTCTCTGCGTGTGTGTATGTGTTAGTTTTATAATGGAATGGTTCGCTATGGGGTTTTGTAGGAATAGCTTTTGCCAACTTGTTACACACTGATAACAGCGGCGGCACTGTTGCTGTTGTTGTTGTTATTGTAACTGCTAACAGTAGAGGGATGAACCAGAGGATAACTTGTGATAGGAACAGATGTTCGTCGACAATATAAAGGAAGAACTCGGATCGCAGTACTTTTAAACGTCAACGAACAATTGACTTGTGTGCACATACCTAAGAAGCCATTCAAACTGTGTGCGCTTCCATCATCATTGTTATTTTACCATTTCACCCAAACAAGAGTGGATAAGGACTTCAAGAACTGTTAACGGATAATAAAGAGTGTGAACGTTTTGGCAGTGCAAAGTGAAAAGTGAAATTATAAATTTTTTGGTGTAGAAAAAAAAAATTAATATCAAAATAATTTGAAAAAGAATATTCAAAACTGATTGTGTTGCGTTAAAAATTTTGTGAGATTAAAGTGTATCTTTGGGCATTTCTTTTCGGTAAGTTTACACGTTTTTTTTTTTTGAAGTGAAAATTTTGGATAAATTATCCACCGTCAGAGACTTAATTACTTTCATATTTAATGAATTTCCAATGAATTCACTCAAAAAGCAATTAATCAATGAATTGTAATTGCATTCAATGATAAGTACTCGTGGGGAAAATCTGCCAGAGTTTGAAAGTTTTTTTTAATGACCAAATGAGGGTTAATGGATCGAAAGATTTTCGTCAGTGTGATGTTGTAGACTGTTGCTCCATGGAAACTACCTAATTTTGGTGAATTTCTATTTTAATTAAAAATGACTGAGCAATAATTAAACATCTCAATGAATGATTATGTCTTAAAGTTTTTTGTTTTGGGTAGTCAGAGGCATACACAAATTGGTATATATTTTTAATATGTTTTTATTATTTTGACAAAGCTAACAATAACGTTTCAACTTGAATTTACCAATTTTGAAAAATTGCCGTCTTTCTCGTACGAAGTGCTTTGCGGCGGTGACCATCATAACTTTGGACTGGTTGATCTAAAATCTATCAACCTTCAATTAGTTGTATAAGCTTCTTACGAATCCATCAAGTGGTTCTTGACATTACAGTGGTCACCAACTACGAATCATAGTTTCAGGAAATGGGGTTCAAACTTTTCATATTGCGTTCTCGAATCCGAATTCGCCCACTAATTGTTGGATGTCTCAGAAACTATTATTCAATTGACTTGACATTTTCTGGGAATATTTTCCAATAACTGCAAATATACTCCTGAGGTATTCGTACAAAAGAAAAAAATGTATCTAAATTTAGTAAGGGCGGGTGAAAATGAATTTCAAAAAGTACGTTAAGTAAGACAGGATGTTAATACTTTTATTAATTTGTATAAGAAACTGAACTAATATCCTAAGTCCTTGACTTTTAATTTAAGAGTTCATCGAGACCAATTTAAAAACAATAGTCAGTAGTTTTGAATTAAATTGCTCAAAAGTCGATAGTTTTTGAAAAGTGAAACAAATTAAACAATGATTGTAAAATACATGTGCCGTCGTTTTTTTATTTAAAGAAAAGGTGTTAAGCACCAAAGTAAAATTTTGCAGTTTTCCAGTTTTGTGTACCTACAACAATATAACTTTACTTTAAAAGAACCTTTAAAGACAAACTTCATTTAAACCCTTGTAGCTGGAAATTCATACCAAACATTTTGTTAAGTTCTATATGGGCAATTTTTCATATTTGAAATTTTCAATACATTTTGAGTGACTCGTGGCCACGTTTGCCGCTGAGAAAATATTAAATCTTTTAAGAACACAATTTTAATGTTAAAAAAAATTACCAAAAATGGGACTTAACCATAAATGGTGATGGATATTTTCGAACACTTCAAAAGAAACTACAGTCAATCTGATCTCCACCTAATGACGCAAACATATCATCAAATAAGCAGTCATCCTGATTCAACACATCACCTAATTATTTTCATAGATAAGTTATTTTTACTATGCATTAATTTGGATTCCCTATTCACTGTAGTGAAATAAAATAAAATTACACGCACTTACTAATTTATTTAGTTGACAACTTTTAACAGCCAAACAATTTGTTCGTCCAATTTGGATAAGTTGCTGCACATTACGTTGAATATTTTTTCAACATTTATGTACATTATAATAAATTTAAAAATTGTATACAGTGAAATCCGCATGAGCATTTCTACCAAATTTTCATATAAATTACTCATTTTACTGAAATCCGCTTAACTAAGTGTTAAATAAAATTTGTGCGCACCCATCCCCGCAAGCTACAAATAACTAAAAATAACTAACAAACTAAAACTTATCTAATAATTATTTAAATTAATATTGGGGAAGGAGTTCAAGTTTAAGGCGGGAAAAACTGCAGTTAAAATCGAAAACGGCAACCTTCAAGTTAACTTTTATCAGCCTACGGGATATTGGAAAGAATCTTTTAACTTTTATCAGCCTACGGGATATTGGAAAGAATCTTTTTATACATATGTATGTAATATATAATTCATGAGTAGACAACATAATTCTTTTTCTAATTTAATTATCGAGTGGGATCGGGCATATGGATGTAAGCTCTATTTTTTACTGTTGCATTGTATTTAATATTTCTAAATACAATTTCATCTACAAACAAGGCGTGAAAGTATTTCTGTGCAGTTGTTATTCGAGGACCTATAGACATGTCCTACCCGCTCTAATTAGGGTTTTGTTTTTTATCCTTTGTGTCCTTGCCATAGACTAACTTTTTTCTTAGAATACATACTACTATCATAACTTGTAAACAACAAGACACAAACAATTTTCCTCTACAACATTGTTGCTATTGCTATTTGTTGAATTATCAGGTTGGGTGGGTGGAACTGGTTTTCAGTAATAATTAAACTGTGGATAAATAAAAATGGATTTCTTTAACCTATTCGAAATTCTCTAAAGTGGAAAAAATATTACACTTTAACTAATTTTTGCAACAATTTTATTTGTGCGACTGGAAAAGGATGAGATTATAGTTATAAAATTTACTTTTGAATGTTTGCCAGTGTCTAACGCCTTAGACTATGAAAAAAACGGTAGGTGTTCTTGAGAGAATTTAAGGTTAAGATTTCATATATCTACGTATATCCGTGTATTAAAAATCACCACGTATAACAAAATCATGTGTTGCTATCTAAATCTTTTCTACTATTCATGTGAACTGAAAAGTAGACACAATAATCAAAATATCGAGGAATGTTTTCTTGATTTCGATTTCGACAGTCTTAATTCTATTGGGTACATATTACTATAGTTGTTTTGATCTATTTCTACTTCTAGTGACTTATGTGTTATTAGTCGTATCAGAAAACTAGAGTTATGCTCGACATACCCATTACCCGCTAAGCCGAAAAAGTACCGTGTGTGGGATAGCATATACAGATTGGATTTTCGGCCAATCCAAAATCCATGAGCCCGAGCCCACGAGCAGAGACGGAGTATGGGAAATCAGCATAATGACGTAGATCTTGTGATTGATTTATAATACAAGTTGACGAGACCTCTACATCTAAATTTCGCATATTTTGCGGTCCTTCAATGGGCCAATGAATGAAATCTTGTTAAAATGTTTGTTTTCTTCCTGAAATATAAATGCCGAGTAAGACAAATCTTTAATCACCAAAGCAATTAATTTTCATGCTTCGGATTTTGACTGAATTTAAAAAAAATTACAAAGTTTATATTCTTTTCCAACACACACAATTGTCGAAATTATTAAAAGCTATTAAAAAATTTGAGGCCGAATTACGACATCAGTGAGCGAGTGAATAACATTTATACGTTACTGAATTATCGAATAAGCACATTGGAATTATATTATACAAAGCATCAAGTGATTGTACTAGGAAAACACTAGTACATTAAGTCTAGTACCAAGTAATGCAATTTTGTGTTCTGGCATTCACATTTTATGTGAAACTATCAATAAAGATGGATGTTTTGTTATTTTTTTCGCCGTCCAATATTTTTCGAGAAGCGTTTGGGGAAACATTTTACGCCAGATCGGGGTGCCCGCCATAAAATCAGCCATAATGCTTTCCTCATTAATATTTACCATGTTTAAATTTATTTTGTAAATAATTTAAATTCGTATTTTTGAGAAACAACTTAGAAATACTAATAAAGCTCCACTTTTTTCCATACGACACTAGAAATGTCAAGCAATCAAAATTTACTACACTATATCGATACCATTTTCGATAACTGGAGCAGTAATGTCAAACTGAGATAACTCAGTGACATATTGCTCGTTAATTGATGCGGTAGTTTGGCCTTTGTTTTGATTTTTTGAGTACTTAAACATGAAAACAACGTTAAAAGAATTAGCGGCCCATACCGGACCTTAAGTCTACCTTTTCCAATAACTGTCTGTGCGAAGATATATATTTTTGGCACGATAGGCAAATCAAATCTTATGACAGTTTCTTACTCTTGGATGAATAAACAAAAGTAGGGTATACCATCACCCCAATAAAAGTAAATATATCCTTTATATTGCTTTAAAAATTGACCGAATTTCATTGTGTAGAAAATTTTAAAAAAAATTGTTTATTTGAATCAAAAAATTCAAAAAGATTTTCTTACTTAAATTTATTAGTTTTTAAGATTAACTATAATAAAAAAAACATTGATATTTGGTGGTAATTTTCTTTTTGACTTTAACAAGTTTAGAAAAAAAAATAATTCAGACGTAGGTTGACCAAAAATAAAATATTTTCGATCAGTGTTATCTCATAAACCTATAATTCGGTGGTATAGGAAAAGTAACGTAAACTTAAATTTACTTCAAGCAATTCAAACTTAAGTTCAGTTAAGAAAGGAAACAAACTACACCCAAACCTCCTTCCAGACACATTAAGATAAATCATTTTCCATTTAAATCGAGTTCGCATAAACAAAAGCAACGAGAAATCGACCACCTGAGCTAAGACCTGCGAATAAATGTTCTCACTTGATTTAAATCATTAATTTGCTTACAGGAAATCTTCGGCTCATTTTTCTGCAATGGGAAATTGTCTCAATTTAAAATCCAACAAAACCCTATATCCTATTGGATACTACCTTACCTATTTGATTTATTGCTTCATCACTTCCTTATTCGAGGTTTGTTTAAATTTGATTAGGAGAGCAGAAAGAACAACTTCTGTTATACCCGGCCGTGGCGTGAAATGTTGTCATTTGAGAGAAGTCGGTCAGAGTGATTTCCATTTATTTAAATTCTAGCCAATACCTAGCTAATACGAGTAGTTTAGTTCATATATATTTTTGGGTAGCTACCCAAAAGGTTTCTACTTTAAAGGACTAGCTAACTCTTCATTTTTTTCACCACAAATTTTCTAATGCATATCTATTCAATGAAAATTAGGGAGCGGATATGTAACAAGGATCTTAATATACAAAATTTGATGTGGGTTCTAGTCGAACCAATTTTAGGAAATTTAAAATGTGAATATGCTGATATGGAATTTTACTAGAAAATATTCTCTTTGACCGTCAAAATGGTAGATGAACAATTATGAATATTTTATTATTTGCATCCAGGAGTACCTTTTATTATCATAATTTTGACGTAGGCTCTTTTGTAATCACATCATTAACAATTTGGATATAAAGGTATGTGCATTTTTTATTTAAATCTATTCCACTTGATAACGGATTATATTTATAAAGGATTTTATTTTACCCAGGTAAATGGTTGCTATTTTCTTAATAAATAATATTAACTGACAATTATATCTTGTATATATATAAAAGAGGCTGCCGTCAATTTGTGCACTCATAACTCGAAAACGGATTGTTCGATTTTAACGATTTTGGGTTTGATAGATTCGTAATGGCCCAAAGTTAAATTTCTGTAAATTTACAGTTAAATTGCAAATTCGGGAAGATCCGTTTTTTAATACATATATTCGAAAACAATTTCAATTATTTTGGCTATGGCTAACAAATTTAAAGCCCGAAATCGCACGTTTCAAACACTGTCTGTCATTCCAAGATCAATTACGGCAGATGAATTAAACGCTTGCCTGAAGGAGTGAACGAATATTCGAGTTGCTTTAAGAAATGATTTCAATGACGCCGGAAGAGCTCATCGCAAATTCGCGGAATTTTTTAATTCTTTTTATGTTTCGGGCTTACAGCCGCACAATTTTAAATTGTAAGCCGCCTCAGCTATTTTTTTGCTGTACAACCTCAATTTGTAATGGAATGCGTTTGATTGTGGGAATTTCAAATCAAATCACATTTAAGCGACGATTTTGAGAAAAAATTTTGAAAAATTCAAAGGCGAATATGTTCTGATTCCGCGGATTTCGCTTATTCCGATCGATTTACCATTGGTATCTAAGCGTCCTCAATTTGCCGTACGTCTAGCTTTTGCCATGAAAATAGATTAAAATTTTGCGTACCATAAAGCATTTTCGTGAAAAAGCGGAAGTTTGACCAATACCTAAATCATAGCGGATTGATTGAAAAACATCGACATTTCGATATCTACAGTCATTTCCATTGTATTTAATAGAACTATTAAATTAAAAAAAATAGACATGACTTATTATTTTCGAAGTTCGCCGGGTCAGCTAGTTATTTGATAAATATTGGCTTGCAATTCAGTTGAATTTATTTTAATTTTAAATTTATGTAAAAAGCGTGTATCCCTGAAAGTTCTATTTACAGGAAGGAACTACATATTTAGAAAATGTTTTATTTATCATTTCTGCACATCTTTGAGATTTGTCTTGTCCATTCCATGGTGAAATGGAATAGAACGAACTGTGTGCGAGGTTTTAACGGAATAATTTTTCTATTTTAAAGGCCCATTGCCATTTACATCACCTCTGCGAAAACTAACCTCACCCTCAAACCTCAAACGTTCGCTGTGTTGCACATAGTGATGTCCTGCTGGAAACATATAATTCCATTCGGGCAAAAAAATTAAAAAATGTTTAGTCGTCTCGAATTTCTCCACCAAACGTTGGAGAATCAACTTTGAAGTCCCACCCCGTGTCTGGCCGTAAAATGAAATTTCGGAAAGATAAATTAAAAAGTTTGAGTTTGGTGAAATAAGGTCCTGATTCTGTAGACATCAAGATGATGGAACAAAAAAGCAATTTTTACAATGACTTGCTCGTCGATTTAAAATATCGAATCTTCATTAGCTTTTTTTTACTCATTCTAATAAGATAACATTGTTAACTAATTTTTGTTAAGAATTTGCATATATACTCAATGTAGCTGCGTTCATATTGAATAAGTTTTGAAAATAAATAATTTTTTAAAATAGTGGGGAAAAGGACCCTATGGCAGCCTGATAAAATTTTTAACCTATTTTTTATAGGCTTTGCCGCTTTAGAGCTAGTAAAATGTGAATCCTTTCTTGCTGTTAGCTTGCAAGTTGCAAGCTCGGTAAAAATGTAATTTCCAAATATGCGCATTTTGATTTATAATAGTTTCCTTAAATTTAGATATTGTGCAGCAAGCAGATTTGATTTATATATAGAGCTGTCAGCTGGAATGTCTGCCGTTATAAATAAAAGTCGGAATGGATGATGATTCTTTGAACTTTTTAGTATATTTTGCCTCAACTTTTGAACAGATATGTTTGGACATTGTAGTCATTCGAGTTAGAAAATTCTGTACGTCCAAGTCGGCACTCTTTTCTTTTTCTGCCTATTTAAACGACGAAGCTATGATTAGAATTATAGGGATCACAACCCTCCCACCTCACAGCATTCGTACTGGTCCGCCTGTGGAGTTTGCCATTTCGACCTCAGAAAATATAAATATATTAAATAAATATATTTTGCCTCAACTTTTGAACAGATAGGTTTAGACATTGAAGTCATTCGAGTTAGAAAATTCTGTATGTCAAAGTCGGCACTCTCTTCCTCTTCTGTCCATTTAAACGACGAGGCTATGATTAGAATTATAGGGATCACAACCCTCCCACCTCACTGCATTCGTACTGGTCTGCCTGTGGAGTTTACCATTTCGACCTCAGAAAATATCTGCAGGCCTCCGGATTTTGAATCAATTTCGCGATTGTGTGCCAAGTCGAACCCTTTTATTTCATAAATTTCTGCAGCCTAAAGTCGACCTAAATATGCTTTTCTAACTAAGTAAAATATTTGCCTTCTTATTTTTAAAAAGCCGTAATATCTCAAGAAGGTGTCTCATAAAATTTAGGGTATTAGGGTCGATACATCAAATTAAGGACCTTACGTAGCCCAAGAGTAAATTTTCGAGTGGTGTCAACTCTCAAGTCGCCTGATTGCGGCGGAAAATTTATAAACGTTCCCCGTCAGATGACACAGTCGCTATTTTTTTTCTTAACAACTTCAAGCGTTGCGTCGCTGCTTATATGGCATGCAGCTCTGTCTTGTTGGAACAACAGCTCGCATTCTTTCGGGCTCTGAATATATAAAGGTTTCTTTTTATTGCACGGCACCGCTGCGTCACCGCTATTGCCTCCAAGATTACACACATCTATATTGAGATATGCGCACGAATATGCTGTGCCGATGTACATATAATATTTACTTACTTACTTACTTATCCGGCTCCCGACCCGTAAAGTGTCCCTGCCTGAGACGCGGCTGTCTTCCATCCTCTGCAATCCCGGGCACGCTAACATAGTCTCTCCCATAACTATATGTTTTTGACGTGGTCGGGAAGTTACACCGACGGCACAATCCCCAACCGGGAGGGCCAAGCCCTGTTTTTGACTTCCGGTGACATCAACCCGCTTCGGGGACGTGAGTGCTGCCGCTGGCCCGTCAAGAGCTCTGCAGCCACCAACTCTTATCCTCCCTGGCTTAGTATTGGAGATCCCTATAGACCTGGGCTTTAAACAAGTCGAAACAGCTCATATTCCATCTACGTTGATCTATCCGTAAAATTCGTGGCACTCCTCCCCCCCTCTCTCGTCAGCTGCCACCAACGACCTTCCACCCGGATTGGTTACCCCATTTCCAGCCGATGTACCAGGCACCTAGCAGTCACCACGTGGAGGTGAGAAGAAGGAGTTGATGGTGTTTTGCTAAAATAATAACGCTTGTGTTCTTATATAATCGCATTCACCATCCTTTTGACCACCGCCAAGATGACGATGACGATAAAGATGAATACGCAATAAAAACGCATAACATTCAAAAACTACGCACGATACTAATAATCCCCCAGTCGTTTACATTTCATACAAGTGGATCAGTAGACAATATATTCAAAATGTTCATTCAAAAGAGAAAAAAAATCCTGTCATCATCATTATAGCCATGCTGTGATGGTCGGTAGCTTTGACTGTGGATATCAAATAAAGCCATTCATCTTTTTCGGGATAATATTTCCAATCACATAAAGTTCTTTGCAATGTAGCACCGACCGACGGCGGCCGCCTTCGGCTAATATTGCCGTGAATCTGAAACTTGAGGTTTTCATTGTGGGTATTTCTTAGCTGCAAATAAGCCAATAGACCCACATAGTTGTAAGAATTTCTATTTTATAACATTTTTCGCCCTAACATTTTGTCATATAAATTTAGTGGTAAAGGGATCAACCTTTGTGTTGATTTATTCATGCAATTTTGTTATGGATATTTTTGCAACAGGTTCAAAGGTTTTTTTACCCAAGAATAACACTATTCAATTCGTGTGATGTAGCAGAATAAGTGTCTGAGGAATGTCTATTGTATCTACTTGTTGATTGAAATTATGACGTAGATGTAACTATGTGTTGGTAGCTCTTAAAGGCAACTAGAAATATGCACCTTTAAAGGTTATAAATCAAAATTTATCATTTTGACATGATTTGATTGTTATCTGAATGGAAGGATTATTTATTTAAATCAATGTCATGAACCAGTTATCGTTTAAGTAACATAATTTGTTAAAATATACTTCTAAGTTGAATGAGGACATTTTTAGGTAGAATGACGGCTGAGAATGAGGCGGAATAATGTTCATCAAAATTGTTGACTTGCCCTTTTCTAATTGCCTAATATTACTTTTTGTAACCTTGACGTGCTAGAGAATAGTAATATTTCTGGTGATAACTTGTAAGAATAAAACATTTGTTGCTGAGTGACTAAATAGCAATTATTTTATGCCGACACAATTATGGGCAAGCATACACTTTTATTTACTTTTCGAAATTATACGCTACGGTGTTTGCTTGTTGTGTATATGTTTGTATTTTGTTGGCTTCTAATTTTGTTTTGACTGGCGTTATACTCGTAAAAAGGTGTCGACAATTAGACAATTATAAATTATACGGCAATACGAGTAGCTTTTGATTGAATAATATCAAGGGGGGTGGAGTACAATAGGGTCATCAAATAAGAGATGTCATTTTAATTCAATAGATAAACGCTTTATTTTTGCAAAATAAGTTGGTATTGAAAGAAAATAATGTCCGCATCTGCATTGTCTACAAAAGGACATTAATTTTTTGTGGTAGTTTTTAGGTAATAACTTAAGTTTTAGGATCATTGGAGGTGCATTCGCTCCCTTCCTTACATTTCTAATTAGTTCTATTCAAATTGATGTTAAAAGCCTGAGATTGTCCAAAAAAAGCACTCTCCCGAAGTCTTTGCTGGGAGGATAGCAATTGATGAACCTCGAACCCTGAAACGTTGAGGGCAGAAGAGTAAGTAACTGGTACAACTACCCCAAACTTCTCGTATTGGAGTGGAGTCAGTTAAGTTGAATCATTCATTCAATCTGAGCCTACTTCTAATATATAATTTGTGGCTGATTAAATCAAACCCCAAAATACTGCCTAATTAATTTTTTTTAACCATTTGCACAGAGTGACGAGTTTTCTGAAGCAGCAAATCCCTAGGTCAGTTAACCTCTTTAGTCCCTAGATATCATACCACCCAATCGCCAACGCTGTTTTTAGACTCCCAACAAGATGTTCCAAACCAAGTTTTAACAAAAGCCTTAACCTCCTCAGTCCATTGGCTTCATGTACTCGTATGATTTATTATTTTTTTCATTCGGTCCTAAGAAATGGCTGAATGGAAAAAAATCTTCAACTAAAAGCATGTTTTTAGCTCGGTGGTAATACAATGGCATAAACAAATGGCAATTTTCTTAGAAAAATTAAGCAAACAAGTAAGGCATTTTACTTTAATATGACGTTACACCTGGGTTTCCAATGTTATGATGTAAGGGTCTACTTTCGCTCCAACCCAAGTTACCTTTAAAGTGAAAATTTTTGATTTTGAGGTATAACTAAATATTATAACTCCAGACCTACGTCGATAAAGCTACAAAAATCACTTAATACGGTTTGTAGACATTAGCAAATTAAATTACCGCAAGAAATGCCATTTGATTATATATGTAAGTCCAGAAAGTTAAGACGCGTTAATAAAAATGATAAAACTAAGTTTTTTAGCATTATTTTTAAAACTCTACCCAAATTTTGTTGTTCCAAATAGATGACATGATTTCCTTTTAAAAATGACGTAACAGTGTTGAATTATGAAAACCGAAAAGCGTTTGGGTTCTATGCAATGCTAAGATTAGACTGTATGCCAATTGGACATATTTGACAGAAAACAGCTTTAAGTGCTCATATGTGCCATTATTCATTTGATCGGCATAATTCAAAGGGCTGAATGATAATTATGACGCTTAATGTACGTACATTTGTCACAGAATGCCCCGTATGACCTTATTTCATCTAATAGAGTATAGAGTATGTAAAATAAAAAATAAATATACAGAACCTAAAGCCTAGCTTCTCCAACCATTGTGTTTGCGAAGTTATATTTTTGGCACGAATGGAGGGATCTACAGTTTAATGCCGATTCCAAACGGCAATTTATTTTTTAGAAGCTTCTCATGACATTTCTTACTCTTGGATATTTGTCAGAAGCGGCGAATAAAATATTTCAGGTGGTACAGGTCGGGATTCGAACCAGCGACCTCTCGCTTAGTGGTCCAATGCAATTAACCACTAAGCCACTGCACCCACAGCATAGAGTACGTGGTGACATAAAATGTTTGCAACTTAAAATTTGTTTCTATTTTTTTTGTTATTAATAATATCGACTTAAGGGAACAACCAGGACTTAACCAGCTTCGGCAAATTTATTAAATGTTGAACTTAGGAGCACTAGTTGATTCCAAATTTCCATGACCTCTATCAACAGTAGAGCTAAATGACCACTTCGAAAAAGTAAATTAAACGGTCTTATATATAAAAAAAAAATATTTTCATTGGACATTATATCCAATAATGATGTAATTTTTTTATGATCTTACAACATAGTCTAATCTTGCTACTTGACAGCTTCAGATTAACAGTGCTGCTAAGATATGCTTAACTAGAATAATTTTTAATGTTTACAAATCCCAAAGAAAGGATTTTTTTTTTTTAGTATTCATCAGATACGGCGATCTGTAGATCTGTTAACATCACTTTTACTGATGGAATACTTTAATCTTCCATGCATTTCAAAAATTGACATAAAAGTTTAATTTATTTCATCAGTAGGGTGAAAAATACTCTTATAGACTAATAACAATTGAATGGTATGCATTGAGTTAAACAAACATAGATAAAAAATAAACATATATTCATTTATTACTTAATTTAATTAAAAGCAGATTGTTGGTAAAATCGAGCCTGTTAAAATTCATAAATAAATCTATCACAGCTTAATTTGCTTCTTTGATCCAACGAGCAATAGATTCATTACGCTAAAAGTTGGTTAGGTGAAGGTCCTCATGGAAGTGGAAATAGCAAAAACTTATTGCAAAAAGGTGCAAAATGATTGCTGTAGAACTACCTACCTACTCGACCCAAGTTGATGACCAGGATTCACATTTTGAAAGGACAAGGTTTTCGAATAGTTTGGGATAGATGTTATTTTATATATAGGCATAGAATTGCTGACGTTATTTTTAGGACCACTTTTATGAATTGATATCCCGTTTTCAAACATCTAAAAATACCCAACAGACAATGGACTTTTACCAGAAAAGGGTAAAGAAAGCTCATTAGCGCACTTTCTTAATAGTATAGGAGCGAACCCATCAGGACCATGACTTCTACAACCACAAAGTTCTTTAAATTATTAGAAAACTTTACTCTCAAATTTCTCAATTTAAAGCAAAAAGGAAATTCTTAAAATATCGCCTACTACACAGGTTAATTTTTTTTAAACAAGAAATACACTACACAATTTAATTTTTAGTGAGAGAAGACTTTATGCCTGCAAACAGTAAGAAACGGGTTACTGGGAAGTTGAGATAAAATATTCTATTTCTTGCTAGTTTTTCATATGGTCAAAAAATTTTACAGCCCTTCCTCAAAGTGTTTTCTAAAAATTGCACAAAGTTGAATCCCTTTTCCATACTCCACCAAACTGACACCAAAAAATCATAGCCTCACCATTTTATAGAAAAAAATGCGCAAACTTTTCGTTGCAGGCGCATATCTTCATAGATCCACACGAAATTGGGTTAATTTTTTGTACAAAAGTAGCTTCCTATTCCATTTTAAGTGCCAAGTCTCGTATCCTAATAGTGTACATTTTATGTTTCTTCAGTAATAAACATCAGGTCTACAGACTGTAAGCCTTTGTCAAGAGTAGGACAGGGATTAATGACCAACAACTTATCTTACAGAAAGGAGCCACTAACTTCTCATCACGTCAAAGGGATGCATTTTATTGTAAGCAACATTTAGAGCTTTAATATATATGTACAATTTTTTTCGTCAAATGAAATAACCAGTATGGCTGCTGCTCTTCGAGTTAATAGTTGATGTTCCGTAATTACACTTAATAGACCGAAAAAAAACTATCTTCGAGCACATTTACCTGCCTACAAAAAGGATTACTACTTAACTCAAAATCAAAAAATCGTTATCTATCCTAATCACTTCATGTTGTATCAAAAAAGTCTTTCCACCCAAGTAAGTTTTTTCCAACGAAAGGAAAAAGGATATAAAAAAAATATAAACACCGCTTGGGTCTTATGGTTTTTACGGGCCCTTTTTTTTCCTCTAGTTTTACGATGTAATCGAATCCATACGAACCGTAACAAGTGTGAACAAAAAATATACTTATCGTGGCAAAGCCAAACCTTAAAAAAAAATTGAAATTCAATACAAGTTGTTAAGTGATGTTACCCGTGCTCGTTCTGTATGGCAAGTGCTCTCTTCGCATTCAGTGCAACTCTTTTTTTCTGGTTCGTTGACTCTGGAGAGCAAAAAAGAGGATTAAAATGATTTGCTTGCGCTAAGGATGTACAAGAAATGCTTCTTTTGAACCGATATTCTATTTCACAGGGTATTCACCGACAATTGTCTCGGTGAAAATAAATAACGACAATCCTTATTAGTTGTTCGAGTACGTTACCATAGTCGTAAAAGAATTGCGCGTCTACTGATTTTTGGATACGAATTTTTTTATTTTTTAACATTTTCCATTTAACTTGTGCAAACCTTGGTTTCTACTGTGGAACTTAACTTTTATTGTTAAAGAGATACATAGGTACCTGTTGCTGCGTTAGATTTTTATAGTATATCCTGTTTTTATTTTCCAAATGAATGTTTTTAATTTTAACAAGTTTTAAATATAGTTGAATCCATCTAGTCATCTACACACATCACTATTGCGCGACAGAAGCATGACGTTTGCTGCTGGACATTACTTACTTTCCAAGTTTCTCTTGATTAAATAATTGTCCATTCGCTCAATGGCCGTGCCAATGTAGTCTCAATGGACGTCTTTTGGACATCTTGTTAAAGCTCATTTAGTTCGCGGTTATAAATTCTTCTCCATTCGCCCTCCTCGCACTCAGGACCAAATTTCAATTGGAGAATTTTTCTTTCTAATGAACTCAATATTAAATACCTTTAAATGGTTATCGCCCACCACTCGGCGCGGTATATCACAATTGGTCAGAAGGGTTCTGTAGAGCATGCAATTTATCCTTCGAAATCCACTTGCATAGCCCAACCGAAGTAGTAGTGGTTTCCTAGAGTCTAGTTACGGTTTTAGGGAAATTATTATAAGAAACTATTCCTGTCTCTCTTATGACTGTATGCTTTTGACGTGGTCAGCACGAGATGTTTATCCGACGGCATAATCTCCCAAATAATTAAACCTGTCAGAGTTCAGGTGCTGAATGTAACAATATAAGGGTTTTCCCCTTGTTAGGCATATAGGCAAGCGGAGAAGAACAGATGGAAGGGTATAAGTATTTGTGTCTTGAGTAACAGCCAAACTGCACTTCAGGCACTGTTCAATCCTTCGTTTTGTTCGGGTTCGGGGTCAATTATGGACTGAATCTCATATAGGCAAAATTCTCCGGGATTTGTTTAATCGAATGTTTGTGGGAAGTGCGCAGTATTTTTGCAATTCATATGAATGTGTTAGGCTTATATGATACAAGTATCTGCGATGCTTGTGAAGAAGGTGAAGACACTGCGGATTATTACATCTGTGATTGTTCTGATTTTGTTAAAGCCAGGCTCTATGCTAAGCTGTTAATCGATTGCTGAACATCTGAGCTACTTATCACTTAAGTACCTCCTCGGCTTTCTGCAGAAGTCAATTTAATTACAAAAGTAAAAGCAAGTATCTCGCTGAAAATAAAATACACTACTTTCTGGTACAAAGCTACCGGGAAAAAAGAAATACATAACATTTGCAATGAACACTTGAACCTAGCTGTATTAAAAAAGTTTTCAACCACTTTTTAACCAAAACATACAAATTCCATGAAAGAACCATGAAAATTTGTAAAGATTTTCTACCTTTTTTCTCCTTAAAATTAATTATGTAGATACCTAATAACTTTATTTGAAAAAAGTTCAATTGTGCATTTTTCCTTAAATAATAAGGTTAAAGTCAATCAATTTAAAAATCAAACAAATCTCCCTACCGATGACAAAAACTTGAATATACATAACTTTGTACCTCCGGAAGCTTAAAAATCGGCTGACAAAAGCGCGCTGAGGATCAGCCAAACAACTGGCCTCTTGGAATACGCCCAGATCATGACCACGCAATCAACCCGCCACTCTGCAATCTCATGGAACAAGAGTTTATACTCGTACAAAATCAGAATGGAGGCCAATAACCGGTAGAAATCGTTAATCAGCTGTGTACAAATTTTGCAGAGAATGGTCCTAATTTTCTAAGAAACCACGCAATGAAGACATTAAAGAACAACCACACTACATCTGTCACTTGGGGAATATGACACTTCGAAACATCTTTCTTTAAGATATTTAGAAACTTTCCAATATTTCACTTTCTATTCTTGACAGGTTTCTAATGATATAAGGATGGCTTAGCGGATAACTACGAGCAAGAATAAAGAACGCCACCTAAAGGGTATCACATTGGTTCCATAAGGACGTAAGCATTAAAAGGAAGAGACCACTCTGTTTCTCCGACCTACAAACCTTACCTTATAGGCTACCAAACCTATAATCTTCCTATGCCCATGATTGCAACTATGCCTACCTGCCTGGAGGCACGTAATGGAGGTTCAACTGCGTATTGAGAGGAATTTTGAATGATTGAAATTTGGTGTATATAAATTAATGCAGATATTGAAAGGCAAGTTGATACATGAAATCATGGAACGAGCTCTGGCTACAAGGTGTGGCCTGAGCATTAACCCAAGCAAAACTAAACCCATGCTTTTTACAGCCAAAAACAAAATAGCAATTTTCAGATTTCCTTACCTAAACAATAAACAACTAACGCGTATTGAAATATTAGGGCAACATGTTAGACCCCAAACTAAGTTGGAGATTAAACATTGAACATAGGGTAAAAATAAGTCAGCATTGATTTTTACACCTGCAGCAAATACTTCGGCAAAAAGTGGGAACCTAAACTTAAAATTGTAAACGCCCTTTTCTTAATGGATCACTGACTTACCCTAAGCAAAGGCTATAATATCTCCGAATTAAGCAGAGTCCAAGGTAATAGCAATAACGAGAGCCCGTCGATCAAGTCCGACCGAAGCTCCAAATGTGATGATTCTCAACATTGGGGAAGCATGTAACATTGGCATATTCGTAGATAGCCAGACTGCTATTAAGGCTCGTGATCCAAACTCCAGACTGGAGGGATATATTGGCTTGATATTCCCCATAACACCCACTGCCGAAGCTGTGGTTACATCGGAGAAAATGAAACAGTCTTTCACCTCCTGTACGGATTTTCAGCTTTAGCTTAATTCAGACAAAGCATAACAAGCCATTCTTTGGCAACCTCTCAGAAATATTAACTTAGGTATTAGTTTCGGATACATCATTGATTTCCCCAATACCACTGGTTGTTTTTGAACTCATACTCAAATCTCTCTTTCCTTTAAGGAAACTGTACTTTTCTGACATAAAGTAAGAAACCGTTTACTTTTCCTACCCACCTAAGAAGTCGTTGCGCGCCCATTGACTGAGCACAAATAACTTTATGCTTAGTACACATTTATTTCTACATATTTCCGCAGTTCTTTAAATTCACATCAATCCCATTAAATCCTCCACAATTCCGTTTTTACCATAAGCCCGTAGCATCGTCAATAAATTCGCCTGCGAGACAAACCAAAATGTTCACTACTGAGACGTCGGCAACCCCTCTCCGATTCCCAAAACGTACTTTCCTTTTGTATCGCGCTGAAATTTACAAGAAATAATAATTAAATTTTGAAAATAACCTGCTAATTTATCTAGGATTTGCTTATATGCTAATAAGAATGACGCTTCTGCCTTCTCTACATTGATGGATCAGGATATATATATATACATAGCAAAACAAAACACGTATAAGAATTCAACAGGAGAGGGTGACTTTGCGCGACATCATACTAAGATTATGTTGTCTTATTTACAAAGTCTAATTAATCATTCAGTGTCACATCGCTGGCATGTAGGTGTCAGCCATAATGTAGGTGCAAGAATCAGTTATCTATTAAAATTAGACATCATAAAAATTAAACCTTCATCCAGACGCTTGTTTGTTTCGAAATTTTACAAAAAAGAAAAGAAAAAAAGAGAAAAACAATTAGTTTTAATTTAATATAATTAGCAAAATGAGTTTTAGCAGTATATAAAAGTAAAGAGTAAAATAGTTAAAACACGGACTAGCTGAGTCGAAGAAAATTCAACTAACGCAAATGTCCTTGCTCATGAATAATTCATAATAATTGTTATGTAAGGATTGTCGCCGCCTGTGTTGCGTTGCGTTTGTGAGAAAATATGAAATAATTTAACGGCAAAATTTAATTAGACAAAGATTTGCATTTTTTGTTGTTCTTGAGTTCGCGAGAATAAAAAATTGGAAGAATTTTTAATGGGTATCCTTTTAAAATGTTACATAATTGTAATGCACCTTGTGTCATCATTATTTTATGGAACTTTGAGACTATAGCAACTATCATTGAATAAAGATCCTGTTTGCGACTTTCTGACACGAACGAGATTATTTGTTGCTTGCTTAGTAGTGGGTTGGACAATTAAGTAGATGAAATGTCATACTTTTGCCTTGAATGACGAACAATACCCTGCAATTGACGTCATTTCTACCTGTGGCTGAATTTAATGTTGCTTTTTGTATCGCAAAATAGACATGATTCTTTAGGGTAGCAAAGAAGTTTAGTTTGATAAAATTTGGATCAACATTTTATGGATATTGTAAGAGAACCTTATGTTTGGCAAATGCTGGAGCATATTGTTGGAGATAGGTTTAATAAAACTTTAGTTTTCTGAAATGACCAGGGTGATTAGATAGATGGAATGCTCTTCTCTGATGGACTTAAGCTTATTTGCTTCTTCCATTTTCCAAGCAATTGAAGTCGGTTCCCGCCAATTAATAGATATCAAAGTCCTATCTTGGTTGAGGAAAAAACGTGGTATCTTTCAATGGTATCTTTTGAGCAACCAAGTTGCAATCAATCAGTCTCCATGAACTCGATTTATTTCTTACGCAAATTGCGGAACAGCGTCAGTCAATCATTAACCCTATTTTGTTCCTATGAACTTAAAGGTAGAACTTTGTAGACTATACACTTGATCTGAAGGAACACACATGGACAAGTGGCATAACATCTCGCAAGATGAAACAAATCTTGTCACAGTTTGTCGGTGAAAATTAGAAAATCAGAAAATTAGAAAATAAGAACTTGATAATGACAGGTGTACATACTTCTCTCTCCCGCAGAAGAAAGCTGAATCTTGTTTTTTTAAAAACCTATATGAAGTATTTAGCTCCTGTTGGTATCACAATCAGAGACAGTTTTCGGTAATTCGAAGACTGAATCTTAGCCTACAGTTTGAAGGAAAGTCAAGGTAGTCAAGGTAGCAGGCAAGCATATTACAACAGCAAATGATTACAGAGCAATCAACGGGTTTTGCTTTTTGCTAAAGACACTACAACGTCTACTGTGAGCTTATGTGAGGAGCAAAAGCGGCAAATGGCGTTTTAAACACTTCCGTAGGATAAATATAACACACTATGTCAAATTTGATAGAGTAAATTAGGCCTTCTTAGACATAGAAGATGCCCCCCACGCGTTCCAACTCCGCGTTCGACCTCCCGGAAATGTGCGCTTTTAGGAAGTTGAATGCATGCCCTTAATCGATAATCACAATCTGCTTAGCGGTTCGACCATTTGGATTTTCTTTTCTTTTCTTTTCATCTCAAAGTTCGAACTTCTGATAAGCAAGGTCATTCAAACTATTTGTCATCAGATCCGAGCTTGCCGGGTACTATCGCTCCATATTGCTCAATTGTTAATGGTGCCTGGGCGCGTATATAGAAAAGCTACTTCAGTATGTCCTTTTCCAACAATGTAGCTAGCATCTACATACAGAATGTCGACACAATATTTCTTTGTTTCGATAAACAAGAAGGGAAATGAAACTTCGTAGCAGCTATGTTAATACAGTCAGCGTAGCGTGCAACTAGGGTTATGTTGTCATACGCGCTGACTGGCTAAAAACACCTAACATCAAACCAATAAAAGATAAATGTTGTATCGAAAATCTGTGAGAACGATGGTAATCGGAAATATATTTATTAAGTTCGTTGCCTGTTTTGAGGTGACATACTGAAGTAGCTTTCCATATACGCTGCCTGGGCATTGTATATCAACTGAAACAAAAAGTGTCTGGTATTAGTTCTTAATGGCCGAACCTACTTCTAAAAAGAAATGAACGAATTTTGATACGGTCTTCCCAAGAAACATACTAGAAGATTGGTACTGTCAGACGAAGCGGCTATAGGCGATAGCAAATTGTCAAACTTTTGCAAGAAAATGAAATGCCCTGAGGATATGGTGTAGGATGCGTGGGATGTCATTGGCGATGGCGATGGGCCGTTTTGTGTTGTCCTTTGTTACATGGCGATATTCATGCCCATACTTTGCCTTATCTAACCGAAGTCAGAATTAACAAACAGGCTAAAGTTTATGCTGGTTGAATCCCAGGTCCACCCTAGACTGTAGCGCCAACTAAGTAATTTATTCGTTAATTATTTTATTTTAAATATTTTCAAAGTGTAGAAAGCGTATGTGTAGAAAATATAAAAGTTTATTTTCATAGCCTTGCCTCTCATTATGCTAACAATTTGCATCCTTTTTTTGAAAGAGCTAAAATCGATTTAGAGAAAAAAAAACGCCGTTCTTCCCTCCTTCTTTCGGGTTATCCAGCCAGAAACACACTACATATCAGTTAATGCGTACGGCAGGGACAACCGCATAAAATATTTGATTATATCTTCATTTCATCATTTCATAATTTACCATATCAAAGGGATTTGTCTTTCAAAAGAATGCAAAATGTCCACTTTAATAATTTTCTACGGCCTTTAAATGAAAAGTCTTAAATTACATGCTGCAGACACATTTGGAAAGTTTATTTTTATGCATCGACAAGTATGCAAACAAATAACCATAAGCGTTATGGGGAGTGAAATTAGTTTTTAAAAAAGGAGAAGATTTAGGTTTCAATTTTTGTAAATTTGTAATCGTAGCTGAGTGAATATTTACGATGACCTGAGATGTGTGGGCCATCTTCCCATGAGGAACTTTTTTCTTTTGGTTTTTCTCATTAAGAAGCATTACAGATTTCCCATTAAATAATGATTTCATTTTGAAGAATATTATCCATTCCATGACAGAAGATTGAGAATAAAAAAATTAATTGATCGAATTGAATTGAAAACTCAGACGTTTATTTTAAAAGCATCCGTACCTACATATGTACATGCTTATGAAATATTTTCCCGAACAAGAAAGTGGGGAATTCTATTCCATATAAAAGGGACTATCAAAGCTAAAAGCTATTAATAGTTAGAACTTTCGCCTGTACGACCAGTTTTAAGAACCAGCCGAAAGATAATAACATTAATAAAATGCAAATCAAATTCCTGTGAAACAATGCGCGAATTTGTTGAAAGGACTATACGAATGACTTATATGAATCATCACTTCCACTAAGTGAATAATTAAACATTGACTTTTAAATTCCATAGTAAACTGAAATCTACGTACGATCATAGACATGTGCAACGTGCAACTACTGTTATTTTTGAAAGAAATGAAAAACAATTGAGATATTTTTTTTCTTTATAGTTGGCTTTCCAGATTTACAAGGGGTTTCCTTCGAGGAAGAAATCTGGCGTCATCATATTTGCCCTAGCTGTACATACTCTTACATACGTTACAGTTCGCCATTGCTTTTACTCCACCTCCCTTGCAACGAGAACTGGTAAAGTGATTCCTAATGCAAACAAATTAAAATATTTAAGATCTATGACAAACATATTAGCAACCGTTGAAGACTTTAGTCCTATTGTTGGAGTTTGTATGATGAACTGTGGGTGCGTTGGACAACTTCGTCCCAGCACCAGTTTAATTTATGTCGCTGTCAGTCTATTCCAATTAAGAATATATATTGGAATAGAAAAAGGTCGGTTAGAGCCTCAGTCTGCTTAGCTGTATATAACAGTTGCTTGCAGCGGCAGTTATCAAATTAGCAGTCGAGGAGGTATTCACATTCAAAGAAGTCCTGGAGCACACACAAATATTTGTTTATACCCGTTTTCTGTTATGTTGAGGAATTTAAGCCATTTAGAATGTTTAAAACATCCGCGAACTTAGGATCAAACTTTTTTCATTGCACGCCCGTGTTACTCAAAACAAACCGTTTTTTTTTGTTACTTATTAATTCTCAGTGCACTTTTGATTCCGTTTTGACGGTATTTAATCTGTCTGGAGAGATCTTAGTACCGTTATTGTTTTCACATTGACATACAGCCTAGCTTCTCCAACCATTGTGTGTGCGAAGATATTTTTTTTTACACGAATTGAAGAATGGACACAGTTTAATGTCGATTGCTAACGGCAATTTATTTCTGAGAAGCTTCTCACGTTCCAACCAAATCACCAACAGAATGCAGTATTTTAGACCGAAGCAAAGCCCATAGTGTCAGAAGAAAACAAAAAAAGTACAAACGTGCCTGAAACGACTGTCAAATTCTCTTACTATCATAGTAAAGGCAACAACACTGCAAAGTTCCACGGGCAGTAAAAACTGTTCGTCATTTATTAAAAATACTCATTTATAATGGCATTCCAGCTTTAAGCTCTTTAGATAAAGCCTGCCTTACTTTGAAGTAGGCTAACACTCTCATAGGTTTTCAACATTTGTCCGGCCCATTCGTGTCCTTCCTCCTGCTGAACAATTCCACTGATCAAGGTTATAGAAAAGCTTAAGTTCTTGGTTTTCGCAGCAACAGGTCCACTATAAGGACTTGATGACATATCTTACTGAAAAGCAAAACTCATTTATTTACCACTGTCGCTGCAATTGATTTTACAAGGTATTTGACAGAGTTTGGCATCGAGGTCTTTTGTCGAAAATGATTAGACAATAAAATAACTTTCGGATAATTCAATTCAAGTTGTTTCGGTTTCAAGTCTGCAACTCACCAAATAAAAATGCTTGTTCACTCCATGGCTCTTGATTTCTGATTTTTAAGAATTTTTAAAACTTTTGGCAATGATTCCCTATTTAATTTCTTTGCTGATGACAATCACATAGTTTAAGCTATCATTTGTTCTATGGAACAAGTGCTCGAACAATTCCTTGAACAGTTCAACTGCAATGCTAGTTATTTCAGAAATGCACATCACTAAATATTCTTTCTGTTCCATTTTGCCTGCTCTTTCAAGTTGACAGACACTCAGGACAAACGTGAATCGGTGTCTCTTACTGTCCTATCATCCTTAAATTTCCTTAATGTCCGCTTTGTTGAATGACGCTAAGAGGAAGAAGCTTCATCGGTACTTTTATTAATGCCAAAACCGAACTGCCTTAGAACAAACTTCTACGTATCTTCGGCTTATCAAATTCTTTAACAGATACAAGAAAATCAAATTTATATTCAGATCCTTTTTTTTCGTTTCCCATTTGCAAGTCCAATTCACTTATCCCCTTTAAAGCCCCTCTTCCAAAGACATGGTAACATTGTATAGGTATCAGAAAGTTATATTATTTTAAGCAGTCTTTTGGAAAAACATCAAAAAATCTTCGATTCATAGCAACAAGGCAATATCCAGTTGTTACGCTTTCAATAATCTATAATTCCAACAACAAAGTCTCGTAAATCTTGCGCTAACAAGGAACTCAACACGAAGGTACTTCACCAAGATTGATCATAACCTTTACGACCATACAAAAGCAACCTGTCGCCAAATAATTCACACAAATAAATCAAAACTCTATACGCGAGTACGTGTGTCAACCTCAATGATAATACCGCAAAGAAAATGGAACACCCAACGCTTGCGAATAATGTTATTCGCCATTTTATATGCCCCTCCCAAAAAATGAGTAGGTATCAACAATAAGGAGTTATTTCCAGGAAATAACTAGCTCTATGATAAATTATATCGGATGCTTAATGCACAAAGTTATGCGCATTTCAACACCAAACAAATAGAACAAGGAACATAACCAAGGTGGAGGAATAATTTTATAGAGAGAAGATGCGAACAGTGGAAGCATCCTAGTTGCATCAATTGATTTGCATACAGGTAGAAGTAAACTAATTATTAGAAAATGGATATGAATTTTTAATAGTTCAATTGCTTAACGTCACTCATATGATAAAGATAATCGAATAAAATTCACAATTCATTGCAATTGGTTTCTTTTGCTTTTGAATTGTTTTATAGTGAAAAGTTGTATAACTTTAGTCATTCAGATATGTAGTGCGTTCGATAGAAGAAATATGCATTGGCAATTTTTCCCGGCATTTGGTTATTGTGCGTGCTTAAAGATATTTCACTCTCTGAATAAGTCTTGCAGTGATCGGTTGTGTAAATTATATTCTCTAAAAAAAATTGTTATTATTTATTGCTATAGTAATGAAGTTTTGTTCAACGTAATTTATTTTGTAATTTAATCTTCTACAAGAAATGTGAATCAATTTTCAAACTCTTAACCCCAGGCTGAATCGTGCTTTGCATTTCTATTTATTTGTTAAAATTTTCTGAGTGCAAGGTGTATATAAAGGTTTTTACAATGTTTCAAAGTTATAAATATATTAATAATAATAAAACATCAAGTAAAGAAAGAAATGGAAAAATTGAGATTAAAGTAAAAGCAAAGGAAATATTAAAAACACAATTAAATTAAGTTTTGTAAACTATTCAATAAACATATAAATTAAAATATAGTAAAATGGGGCTAACATCAATTACGCGTACTAAAATGAGAAAAATTCTAACGACAAAAAACGTATGTGCTCGACCATAATTCTAATACTGAGGGGAAGTTGGTTATAAAGGCGAATGGCAAAAATGAAAAATTCTCTATATGATACCGTACATGTGTATATGAAGGGTCTGATACCGTTAGAATGTGAAAAAAACTTGTTTACTATAAAGATAAACAGTTTGTTTATCATTCTAAGTTTTGAAAAATAAAGCGCAAGCTCTATAGTTCAAGAATTGGTCCAGACTGCATCCCAATATTTTTCGAGAATAACTGGAAACGTGATCATATCTTCGCAAGTTAAATACAAATCTAGCGACAGAATTTAATGCAACGTTTTATTTACGCCTTGGGATAGCATCAGTGCAGGCAAATAACTCACAGCCATACATAATTAAGGGTACAATCAAGGCCTTTCTCAATTTCAGTTTAACGGCGATTGGTAAAGTGTCTTGGCATACTGAAAGACCCCGCAGAGCTCCATCGATTCTCGAAACTACCGAATTAATGTGATCGCCCCCATTAAGATTACTCTATTGATAACAATGCCAAGAATTTTTATTTGAGAAACCATTTCAACTGCAACTCCACATAATAAAATAGGACGCAGGCGGGACATCAATAAATGTTTATAAATTGTTAGTGATTTAGTCTTAGAAGGGTTTTAAAGAAGCTTATTATCTGAAGACCAATAAACTATAGAAGCTAGATCCTCGTTCATTTTTTCATCAGCATCTTCCATCAATCCAACAGGAAAGTGAATATAATTATTTATAACAAGTGGTAAATCATTAATGAACATTGAGAACAACAAAGGGCCAATTATTGAACCTTGAGGCACACCACAATTAACATTTAAGAGCGACGAATACGATTGATTGTAATAGACAGACTAAACTCTATTTGTAAGATAAGACGAGATTTGCTTTACGGAAAGGTGAGAAGCTTATTACAGAGAATATCAGGACGGACAGTATCGAATGCCATAGAAAAATCCAATAAAGCAACCAAAGTGACTTCATCTCTATCAATAGCTACTGCTTAATTTGAGCACTTATAATTAACTCGAAAGCCTTAGAAAGAAAAGGTAGGATGGCGATGGGTCGACATTCCGTGCCTTTTCTGGTTTTTTGGAATTTGTATGATTTTTGATTGTTTCCACTGATTCGGGTAGTTCGAGGACATTAGAAATGAATATATGTAACATATATCAGTGTATATGGTAAAATCCTATTTAAAAAACTTCGAGTGAATATTGTCCATACCCATACTATCAGACTTTATTTGGTACGCAAATAGGGAGCTTGTGAAATTAATGGACTAAAAGAACAATTAAAAGTGCACTACAAGTTGGCTTAAAGAATTTCTTCAAAAAATAAAAATAAGAAAGGTAAAATACTTAAAATATTGTTGCATTTGAAAGTTAGTTACCGTCTTCGCGGTGTTCTGATAAAGAATACAATTCCAAATATCCAAATATCTACATTAATAATTACATCAGAACTTTGATAGGTAACTTATTATTTAGATGGCGCCATATTTTAATTATGACCCATTCTCCAATATAGATGGCGTTTTAGGCTTAAAGTGCTTGTAAGTAGCCTCGGCATTATTCTAAATTTCAGCTACTTAATTTCAGCTTTCTAGGCCTTACAGTTTCTGCGTAATTTTGGGTCGGACAGAAACGCAGTAGAGAGAACAGCAAATTGCCTTGGCTATTATAATATGGAAAATAATTTTGAACAAAAATTTCTGGCAGTGATGTGCTGTTGTAGAGTATGTTTTTGTATTAGAGAGACCGTAAAGCCTTTCTTCGAGTATCAGCGGGTATAACAATTGATCACTTAGATTTTGATTCACACTAAAACTCAGACTTATGACCACGGGTGAACATTTTTTGTCGAAAAGCCCCAGATCACAAATAAGGGCAAGTAGTAAATTCTAAATAGGGATAATATTCGGACTTTGATAGGTTCAAAGGCAACTAACTTTCAACCGACCAGAAATGAATTTTCATGGAACGAGACAAAAAGGGATGAATGTTTATAAATATGATCGGTCATAATATTGATGCCAGTGCCCCTGACGAAGGTACCCCTTATTTGGCTGCCTTTAGAATCGATCAGCATCATCCAGAGACTACGCGTTGTAATCGGCCTCAATAAAAACTAATAAGGAGTTTCACCATTGTCTCCCTGAAGTCAAAATAATTCATACACCTTCAGCAAAGGTTGTTAACGTTACACATTCCTTGTCAAAGCTTTCGCTTTCATTGCTACGGTTAATAAGTTCTCACTAATTCAATAGGTAACCGATGTTTATTTGACTAGCTATGAATTTTTTAAAATCTTTCAACATGCATGGTTAAATACTGATTTAAAGTCACTGCTGGAAACTGGATTGTTTTCTTTTGCAGTATCTATAACCATAAGAACTTTCGATGACTGGGAAAAGTAGATGTAGTAATGCAGTAAATAATTTTAAAAATAAATTGTTATCCCATTCTGTAGAGTTGGACTTGATCTTTGTTCATATCTGCTGGATTTCTCTTCATGAACTACAACTACTTCCTTTATAATCAACTGTTCACATAAATTCCATCTAATTAACGAGTATAAATCGTACATATCTGCGTTGAACGGCCGAAACCCCGTCGAAATGTGCGCGGAAGTTGATTAGTAATTAACCAATAAGTTGGAAAAAAATTGTTTTGGTACAAACTAATTTTAACATTTTTAACATTTAATTCAGCAACATCCACTGTTTTTCACAATATCTTAAATAAAATTTCTAAATGTCAAATCAGTTCCTGTTCCCTCTCGCATAACCCTAGTAATCCATAAACATGTCCCTTCGCACATTTACACTTTCTCAAACACAACATGCCCTACGACATGCCCTACGACATCCCCCAACACCTTCAACTCTTCAAGTAATTCTTACTTAAAACACCAAAACAGATCCAATCAACTGGTAGGAGTTATAGTAATGTTGGATAAAATTCCGGTAGCAATGATGCTTACACGACAAAACAATGACGCAGTTCGGGCAGGCAGCGGAATCGCTTTCCTGCGGATATGAGAAATCTGTAAAGAAATATTGCAATCCTATCGCTGTCGGATGTCGTAGAGCTATGGGACTGTGGTGATGGGATGATACCTTGACATCCCCTTAGATTGCCTTGCATATCGTAAAACACTGAAACAAGAAACCCCAACGCACATAGGCGAATAACCTACAGAAGATCGTAAAATCTTCTATAGTACTTGTGCAATCGTTTTTTGGTGACGTACGATATGCGCGCACTCTTCGAAGGATAAACAAGTTGATGAGATTTTATTTTCAAGGCGGGCATAGATTCACCTTGTTTACGCCACACAAACCGTGCTGTTTAGCAAACAACTGGGACCAAAACAACTCGGAAAATAAGATTGCAATTCGCGTTGCCTACAAAAAAGCAATCGCAAAAATGTAAGTCTCGTTTAGATGTGGCGATACCTACATATGTATGTACGTCAGCCATAACATTGAACAACATCCCGCAACGCAATGAAATGAATCACAATAATTCACTACACCTGTTTATCAGGACAAAGAGTCATAAAAAATTACTCCTTTATTGCATTTTTCAATTTTAACGATGTACTAGTACGAGTTTACGATGCATGGCGACCGACTTTGAAGGATGGGCTAGGTGGTTAAAAATTAACTTTTATGTGGGAAATATTGTTTTCCAGTTTCAGAAGGTTTTGTGGTTGTAAAGACAGATTTGGTTAATCAGTACGGAAACCAATGAAAATTCCGACGTTATCATCGGAAATGAAAATGTTTTTTTAAAAGATTGCATCATAGTCTATTTTTACAGCTAAAGTTGAGCGCCTGTGGGTTGCATAATATTTCTATTTAAAAATTAGTCCTTTGAAAGTGAAACTCTTTATGAGATAACAAATTTGCCATTTGAACTTGACATTTTTTTATGACAGAAGTGCAAGTACGTTTATATTCAATTTAACTTCGAAGTGGGAAAAAATCTGCGATTCAGATTTCAAGCAGAATTTTATTCAAGATGAAATGAAAACTTTTCAAGACATCCAGTGTAATGCACAAAGGAATATGACGAGTGTGTTTGCAAAGTAAATTTGAAAAATAGTTGGTGGAGACGGTGGAATAGAATGATGTTTATCGAACGAATTTAAACTTTACACAACTTTCAAATTTTAAAAAACAAGAAACGTCGTAAATAATTTATAATATTAGCTGCGACTACATCGTCACGGTTGCCACGCAGTCTTTCTATCAAAAATCTACCAAACCGAAACAAAATCAACCAATTTTTTTTTAATACAGGGTGTTTTGTTTAGAGGTATAGAACTTTGAATTAAAATAAAACACAAAAAAATCGTTTTAATGCCCATCAATTTGGCTTTATTGGAAGGATAATTTTATGCCATTAAGGTTTAATGGCATGTAGCCACCGTGGCTGGTTCGAATAAAGACAAGTCTAGAGGTCCAATTTTCAACCATTTTTTCAAGCATTTGGGGCTGAATGCCGGCAATAACGCCACAAATGTTAGCTTTTAAGCCCGCTAACGTTTCTGGTTTGTTGGCGTAGGCGAGCGACTTCACATATCCCCAAAGAAAATAATTCAATGGTGTCACAATCTTGGTGGCCAATTGACAGGTCAATTCCGCGAAATTATGCGCTCATCGAATGTTTCCTTCAATAAATCGATTGGCATGTAGCGCCGTCTTGTTGAAACCACATCTCATCCACATTCATGCCATCCAATTCGGGAACAAAATAGTCGGTTATCACGGCTTTATACCGGTCTCCATTAACGGTAACTGACTCTCCAGCATTATTTCGGAAGAAGTATGGCCCAATGACTCCACCAGCCCATAGAGCACACCAAACAGTCAGTTTTTGTGGATGATCAAGAGTCTCATGTGGATTCTCTTCACTCCAAATGCGGAAATTTTGCTTTTTGACGTAGCCACCCAACCCAAAATGAGTTTGCGGTAGACTTCGCGAACTGAACCATTATTGTCGAAAAAAATTTGCACGATTTGCAAGCGTTGTTCATTTGTCAACCTGTTCATGATGAAATGGCAAACCAAACTGAACATAAATGACATTAGAGTTGCCAGATTTGACCACAAAATGTCAGTTTTATCTCTATTCGAAAAACCAACCTTAAAAAAAAACACCCTTTATTATAAAGCTATGGTTTCTATGGTGACAGCGAATTAATATTCCGAATTTAATTAAATATTGAAAACCACACGTTCTCTCTGTTGAGGTTTCAGTGATATTTTTTTTGTAATTTAGTAAGTTTGAAATTTCTCAACTTTACAGTAGAAGAAGTTAGAAAAGCAGTCGACAGCAGTCCATATTGCGAAAAGCGGTTGGGCCGGACAAGATACTCTCTTTTGCTCTCGATTGCTTTGGTTGATAGCAAACACATGAATAGTATACGAAGGCTTTTGTTTTGCAATGAACGATATCCGTCGGTCACAGAATACTACACACTTACTTGCTCTCTCCAACTGAAACCATTCCTATCCAAAATTTTCTTTCTTTTCATTTCCTTCGCACCTCACGCTAAACAAATCCGAATTAATTACAATCAATTCGAATTAACAGAGGATCTGGTCCAGTTCTTCCGATTCAAGGGTGCATTTGATTGCGCGAATCAGAATCTTCTTCCGTTCGTCTATGGTGACACAATTGGACACAATAGATTTGGTTATAAAAGTTAAAGCAAATAGAGACATATGTATAGGATGCGAGTGAGAAAAACCACAGCTAGAAAAATATCATTGCTTCAGTGTGGTCGAATATATATAAATACTACCGAGGCTATTATCTCTCCCCCAAACTGGAAGGCCAGCTCTAATAGGGAAAACATGAAAAAAAAGGAGGGATAATAGATTCTGCTTAACTTATTTAGTCTTGCCTCGTGTACAGCCATGGAGACCATGATTGGATTGATTCGGATTTCTTTATTGTCGTTGTTTACTTTGCTTCAAATACAGCCAACGTCACTTTAAAACTAGCTACAAACATAAGGAATATGAAATTTATTTGCTTCAACCGAGTAGAACCAAGCATTCGGTTCAATTTTAATTTTAAATCCACTTTTTATTTTCTTTCAATAAAGCTTATAAACGAGACAAAAATGATTAAATCTAACTTAAAATTAATAGGATACTTATTCTAGATTACTGGTCCTTATGTGGACGCTCTAAACTTAACTATATCATTTAATATTACCTTTATTATTATTACCTTTCGGTCTTAATTAACAATACAATTTTTATTATTTAAATATAATTTTCTTTTTCAAGAAAATTTATTTTAAAAAACTTGATTCCTTTATTAGTTTTATTTTTATTTAAAACTAAAAAACTAAAACTACCTACGACTATACATTAAAAACTTAAAATCTAACTAATGCTACTTAAAATTACCAAACTGATACTTAGTATAATCGGGGTGATGTGCCCCCCAACTCCATTAGCAGCACCCAGTTGCCGCCAACATAGCGCACATGCGCCACCGAGAATCCACTGACACCGAAATGCATCAGTCGACTCTCAGAAACACCACACCTTGCAGCCGACCTGCAGAGCACCAACTAATCAACTTACAACTTAGAACTACTTAAGACTAGGAAGAGTTACCTAAGGTAACACACCGACCTGGACAGGCATACCCACCTCTTCCACTCTTTCCACAAGCCACCAATAGTCGGTGAATTGTTTATTCGTATCAATTCCAAGTTTTCGGTTCTTCTAGCAAGTGTTGCCCTTTGGGACAAATAAAATGTTATAGATTTAACTTTCTAGTATACATTAGTATACTAAAGAGAAAATTATTGCGATCGTGCGGAAACTTTGATCTCAAACTGAGTATGAGGAATTATTTGTAGTCTTAAGAGAAGTCCAAAAAAGTGGGTCCGTCCAATGTACAATGTCGTCCGTCCGTCGGTCTGTCTATCTGTCTTTTCGGATTTGCTTTAAAGTTCCTTTATAAGGATTTTGGGGTTACATCTCGCGGGGTTTTTTTATTTTTTGCTTTATCGTTTGAAATAACGGTACCTTTTTTCTGAAAATCAGTAATCACTAATTTTCTACAAAATGGTTCTAAGGATTTTGGTATTTTTTTGTACTAAGGGTACTAAGAGATGGGGGCAAAAATACTGCATACTCAGTTTTTGGAAAAAATCGAATAACGGTAATTTATCTCCAATATCTCAAAAAACTAATACAAAGACTTCAATTTTGACGAACGGAAAAATTCAAATCAATAAGATAAAATAAATAAAAAGGTATCAACATTTTCTCATTATTGAAATTAAAATGCAAAATTTTCCAGAAGATTCAAATGTTTGGCTAAATATAAAATGATATTTAAAATGCCTTCTAGCTAAATTTCAGAAATCGAGTTCAAAAAAGTGGGTTTGACCAAAACCGTTGAAATGGTGAAATTTTACGAAGGATATCGGCTTATACAATTTTTTTTTTTAATTTTCAAAGTCATTTTTGGAAAATAAGAAAACAGAAAGACGAATCTGTCTCCCCACAAGGGCTTAAAATTTGTTGCTAGAATTCGCTTACAATTTGCAAATATAATTCTTTTCAAAGGAACAACTGATTGTAAATTTTTAAAAAGCTCTATAAAGTTTCCGCAATTCAGCGTGTTTTACATACCACGGAAGTGTTCAGAATATTTGCATTCTCATCGTGATTGTGCTGCCTGCAATAAGGATATGCGATGCTGTATTAATTAAAAGCAAATGACTACATCAAAATAACCGCATCGAACAATGATGCAAATTTCGGCAAATTCATTGTCTCTTTGACGTAGGTACGTACCGCTAAAATTCAAATTTCTAATTGGCATCAAGCATCATTGTGTCAGTTGAAGGGATATCTTCTCGAATTGCATGCAATTTCCAAAAAGTGCAAAAAGCCATCTGACTCATTTGGAACATAATTTTAAAAGAAAATTAAATCATCATCGCTTAGGACAAAAATGAGGACAAATAATTTCTTTAGAAGGATATTTTTCTTCTTAAAAGCACTTTTATGTGCGGTTGAATGTCAAATAGAAAAAAAAATCTAAAGTTTAATTAAAACTTAATTGAGCGAAAAAAGATACAAAAAAATATAATTAAAGAACTTTTTCCAGGCAGCAATTAATGTCAAAAGTCCCCTTTATTTTTGGTGAAGAAAAGTATCCTTTTTCGTCACTTTCTTGAATCGAAAGAAAATTGGAATTAAAGTATGTATGTAAACACTTCCGTAGTTTATTGTTTTAAGAATTTAGCGGTATGAGTATCAAAACGGCCAAAGTAAAAGTCATCTTCAACGGTTCGAATTCCAATTAAAGATTCTACAATAAATTCGATAGGTGCGATTAGAACGTGTAATTGCTTTTGTTTTAGAGTAGTATTCGAATTTTACGTTTATGAATACGATAATTTATTTATACAATTTTACGAATTCAAACAGCATGAGCGGAATCATCGGTTCTTTATAAAATTCTTAGATTCTTTTAACCAGCGGTGTCAAATTTTAATTTTAAGTGATAATTTTTTGTCTCGAGTTACATGCAAATATGATGATGCAGACTACCAACTAGGAATTCTAAACTTTTTAAACTTCCCAAAGGGAATGTTGCAATGCCCTGCTCAAAGACTCTACGGTCGAAAAATATGATCACTATTATCAACGAACATTTCCTGGAAATAGCGAAAGAGATCTTTAACGTCAGTAGTTGAAAAATCTTCAAAATTGTCATGGAAGAAGACACATAGGTGGGCCTTACGTTTCTGGGATAGAGGAGAACGTGGGAGCATAAAATGTGTAGGATTGTCTCCTCTTCCTCCTGGTCCATGCAGCTTCTCCAAAAGTCATTTGAAAACATGCCAAGCCTAGTTGCATGCCTGCCCATTAGACAGTATCTAGTGATGACACTTATTTTAGAGCTGATGTGCAGTCTTTTTAGAGAGATCAAACACTTCGACCTTTTCAGATCCAGGTTAAACGAAGTCCGGCTAAGATTCGCAAAAGCTTCTTAGTTTATCATTAGTTTGCATGTGGCAGTTGGAATGCCTAAGGAACCTTTATCAGGTGAAATATCAAGCAGTGTGGTTTCGAGCTTTGCGAGTTCGTCGGCCTTACAGTTCTCTAGAATATCTCTATGCCCCGGCACCCAGCAATAGTGAATGTTTAATTACTTCGGCATCTTTAAGAGAGGATCGGCATTTTAGAGCCACTATAGAGTTTAGACAAATTCAGTCTTGCGATTAAGGCCTCTTGGATGGTCTGAGAAGATTCGGTAATCTTGATAAAACAGGAACGACTTCCGACGCAGCTTGTCCAACGTAAAAACTCATTGAAGCTGACATTCGTAATCCACCGACCAATGTTGTGTCTAACGACACAATTCCAGAACCCATAGACGTCATCGCCACTATCATGAGCATAGTTTCATCCAGCATGAAATTATGAAGTTCGGTCCACCACCGCCTATTTCCACATCCTCGTCATGAGCCTGTATAACCAGGTATAGAAGATCAGTCTATTAACTTTTGTCATCAAGCAATCTCCAAAAATGCCGCTGTTATGGGAGCAGCCCCTAAAGCAACACATTCAAACGTCATCGTTAATAGCTGACAAAATAAATTTCAATTACTATCTAACGTCAATGATGAAATTGTATGTGTGTATTTTCCTTATGTTATCTGGAAGGTTGCATGCTCAAGATGTTTAATAAAAGAAATTTAAAAAAATGTTGTTATCTGCTTTCTGTTATAAATATTTTTGGGCAAAAATGGTTCGGAATATTAAAAATTGCTCAAACGGACTTCATGCTATTACTCACCTTTTAATTTCATTCAAAAGCTTAGCTACAACAGCTACAAATTTAAGTGAGTTTCTATGCAAAACAAAGTTATTTTTCAGACATTTTTGTTATCTTTTGAAGATGATTCAAAATTCTGTAAGCTAATTCTAGTTCGGGGAGCTCTCTTAAGCCATGTTTACGTAATTTGTGAAAATCGTTTAAGCATTGAATTTCCAGTCAATGTTAGTTTCCTTGACTTGGCTACTTTAAATATTACGTGGACACGTGTTCCAGGAAATGCATGATTCCTTGTGGAGGGTCGTCGGAAGGAATTCTCAACTGAAAAATGTCGTACAAGAGAAAGTTTATGTGACAATGACAAGGGTAATACTATGCAAATTTGTGCAAAGTTTGTGACCATCAGAAGTGTTGTGCCTTTAAGGATGTTCGATGAAAGCACTTTAATACCAAGAAGGGATGTATAAAACAATACTCCCGGAAGGGTTGAACTAAACCGAACTAATATGAGATGATGTGCATTGAATCAATGCTTTTCTAAATGTGGATTATTTTAAGAGTTTTGCACCTTCTTCTACATAAAATTCAACAACCTCTATGCCTCGAAAAGGGATAAACGTCTCAGTGCATCAACTTTCCTTCGATAAACAAGGAATAAAACCCTTTCTATTCCCATATCGGATTTTAACCAACTTTCGATTTCTCGCAGCAAACAGGATTCAAAGATACTATACTTTATTCATTCAAAAATAAATAATTATCCAACAGCAATGCTTTGAGAGTCCTTTAAATCCTTTAAATGCAAATCCTTATGAATCCTACTCAGATACCCTTTGGTGAGAAATTTCTAAGATATTACACTAACCGCAAAAGAATGCGAGATAAATTGTGACACTTCGCAGAAAGACATACAGACGAGGGCGATTGCGAAACTGGAATTGTTGTTTTGTTTATTTTGTTCGTGCCCCAAGAATTCGGAAAGCATTGATTTAGTTTCAAAGGAATGTGTATTAGTATGTAAGCAAATTCCAAAGCTACTAATAAAACGCAAGAAGTCGGTTATGCTTATCATCTCAAGTGGCGGAGGGAGGTGGTAGACAGTTTTTCATTTACAGTTATGTATATACATTTTGTTGCCTGAATACTAACAGTAAATTGCGGCAGGCACACAAATTACATAATCGATTTTTGACTTCAGTCGAACATGTCGCACGTTAAATTAAAACGTAGTAAACGATGTAAATGAGCAATGGACCAATCTCAAAACTATGAGTAAAATTCAAAGAATGACCTGCATCGGCCTAAGAACCTAAATCAGATCCTATGGAACTATTCGGTTGGGGATGTATGAACAAAATACCGTATTTGAACTACACTCGATCATTCGTCACCTCTTTTTTTAGTAGGCATGATTTGAGCAAGAATCAAGCACCAGGAATATGACCAATAATACTGTTTAGATGTGGATAGATGGATACTGGTATTGTTGCAGGATTTTATTCCCAATTCCTTGGACTATCCAGTTCAGTCATACGGGTGGCGATGGATTGTGCTAACAGTAGAGGTTAGTGTGCGGGTTCAATACCCAATGGCAAAAAACGATACACGCTTTCGATTATGAAAAAGAGACAAAAGACATCTAGTTTCTACCACCGCTTTACCCAATATAGGATTTCAGCTTTGCTTGGAAGTACAATGCACCATTACCGCGTTGCAATGTTGACATTAAGATTAACGTTCTTAGAGAGCATCACATCGAAAAGCACGGCAAGATTTCCATCAGCGGGATGCCAGACAATGAGAGACCTAACAAAGGGGCAAGGATGGAATCTTAACTTGAGTACAACACATTTGTAGCATAGCATTGACCTTTTAAACCACCTCACAAAAGAAGTAGTCTAACGATGACAAATCGAATCTCTGTTGCGAGCAACATTACCAAATTAACTGATTACAAGATTATTGAATTTTTGACGGCTTGTGGTCCAAATCATCCGCTCCACTCTCTCTTATCCGTAAATTTTCCTTCATTCGGGATACATTAACTTAATATTGGCTTTGATTAAGTATGGATTTACCGAGGCCCAAATATGTCAATTTTTCTAGCTATACAAAGCCGAGATCTAAATGCTCGTTATCTGAAAAGTTGCATTTTTGAGCAAAATTGTCGTCAATTTCGAGCTCCTCTAAAGCACAAACACAGGAGCGATAAAGAAGCGGATTGTCTTTTACTTCGGTTACTAAGTTTATTGAACCTTGTTAGCGAATAACCAATGAAACTGAAAAAGCCGTTGAGAAGGAAAAGAAAATTTTTCTTGACGTCTCGCAAGCTTTTGATAAAGTATGGCATACGGGATTGAAACCTAAGCTTAAATTGACCATTCCAAGGCAGTTTTATTGGATACTAAGGTCTTATCCAGCAGCCAGACTCTTCCATGTTAAGCACGGAAACGAATATTCTGAATTCAAAGAAATCGAGGCAGGCACAGCTATTTTAGCCGTGAGTTTCAGTACCGAATAAGCTCCAACGAGCTATAAACAGCGTTTTTGAGTGGACAAAAACTTGGCGTATTTGTCCTTTACTTACAGAAATGCAAATACGCTACAGCTACACATTTTCATAGACTCCATACAAATTCCGTACGCAATTGAAGATAAATGTTTGGGAATGACATAAAATGCGAAACTAAAATGTAAATCGCATGTAAAGAAGAAACGGGAAGAGCTCGTTATTAAATATAATCAAATGCATTGGCTGCTTGGTCGGTTTGCCAAACACAGCATCCAAAACAAGCTGCTTTTGCACAAGCAAGTTCTAAAACCAATTTGAACGTATGATATACAACTTTAGGGTTGTACTATTGTATACCATTGTGATTGTACCAATTATGTGCTAAGAAGAATTGTTTGCGCACCGTGTTACCTATATCCGAAACGGCGATATCCACCGAGGTATGGCTAACGTCGAAGACGAGACTTGCGCTTAAGCAACGGACTCGGCTTCATGGTCATTGCAATAACGCTATGCTACAAATTCTACATGAAACAAATCTAGTGCGCCGACTACAACGGATAAAACATAGTTTAATTGGGCAATAAGATGTAACCGCAAGCAATTGGCGGTATTAGCAGGTACTTCCGCCAGGAGCTGCCTGCCAAACGAATAAAAAAATAAAACCTAGTTGTAATACAAAAGTAGCTGTTTTTAGTGACTAAGAATCTAATAACGTCTCTTTGAACCAGCGACCTCTCGTTTAGTGGACCAACGCACTTAACCACTAAGCCACTGCACCCACATCACTTATTTGTAGTAAGTAAATAATTGCAACAGACGAGATGTTCGGCTGGAGACCACTCTACGCCTTTTAATTTTAAGACTAATCCCTAGCAATGCCTCAAGTACTCAAGCTATTTTTCTTTGGAAGGATCCAATTAAAAATTTCTGTTTACCCTTTTCTTTCTTGTTTACATTATTATTTATCTCAAGCGGCACTCACTCAATTGTTTCTATTGTCTGATGATAATGAAATTGTCCATGTAATTGAATACACACGGTATATCCTTCAGCGGTAAACGTGATGTCATGAAAAGAACAATATCATGTCCTGAGACAATAGTGGACATCGTCAACTCTTTATCATCGCATCGCAAATGTAACTGTTTGCCATATCGTATTGCGAGTTTGACCTTACTTCCGTTTAGCCGGTCTCGCTTGATGCAAGTCACGTATCACTTCACTAGCTCTTGTGTATCGAAGAGAGTCCTTTTGCACTAAACAAGTTGTGTGCATTTTTGTTTTCCACAGCTGTTTCAAAGTGAAGCGTATGATGTTTGAGTTTACCCATGCAATAGTCCTTCAAGAGAATTCTTTTGCGCGCATTGAACATGTGATCATCAGTTGCTGTGTTCAAAGTCATGTGAATTACAAGGATGCCATTGCAGAAAACTTTATTCATGGTTCGAAATCACTCACACTTAATTTGCACACTTTAATGCATACAATAAGGGTTCATCTCATTGATCCAGGATTACTAACTAATTAGGAAAAGATTACACAAGTGTTTGGCTGTCCCAACAGTGTCATCAATTAAATGTAATAGCAGAGGATATTGAAAGCACTAAATACTTGTTACGTTAAAAATGTAATAAAGATGGCGCAAAAAAAAGGAGAAAAAGGAGTGCTCTGTGGACACTTGTTGATTTTAACGACACACGCTTAATACCATTATGAGGGTGATTTCATTGCTCCCCTGTTTGCTAAGACGAAAATTGGGATTTAGATAACTTCCTTTCCCGGTGGATTATGAGCCACCACATTTAATAAGAATAAAGTCAAACAGTTTTGTGTCGAGAGCGGCACTGTGTGTGCTCATCTTTTCTTTTTCTTTTTGTTCCTTCTGCCGTTTATGGAGGTGAGTCCTGTGCTATTGATTTAGAAAATTCCTGCAAGGAATTTATTTCTTTTTATTTAATTTGTAGTTTCTTACCTATGTCCTTACAGTTGGAAATGCTGTGTGCTGTAGAAGGGGAGAAGAAAATGTTCGAAAAATGTTTACAGGGCTAATTTTGTCGTTTGGGTTTTTTAAATGTCATTTCTTCCCAGAAGTGGATACGTGCTGTGGTGGCATTACTTTGCGGTCGTTTATTGTTCCATTAAAGTATGCTTTGAAAAGAATTTAAGAATTGGAAAATACATATCTTGTCTTGTTTGAAGATGGACACTCACTTTGAAAATCAATTTCTAATGGAGGAGGAGGTTTTTAGAAATGGGAAGTATGTTTTTTTCTTTCCAGTTGGTAAAATCTCTACGGTGATATTCTTAAGTTATAATTATCGTAGATGGGCGTTTTTCAGGTTGTTCCTAATCGGATGTTACCTGTGAGAATGGCGATTGACTCTTCCCTGTTACAGTTGTTGTTGCTTGGGAATGTTAGGTTTTTTAAGTAGCACCATTCCTTCAAGATGACGATATCTAGGGATGAATTGGTCTTCCAAAATTTCTCAATGAATTAAGGTTGGTATAACTTTTGGTACAACTCTCCTAATTTTTAAGGGAAGTGAGGGTACTACTTCGGATAGCATCGTAGTGCAGATTCTCAATGTTATCCCCTAAAAGATTGCAAATCCATTCATGTTTTCTTTGTCCAGTCATAAACTGGTCCACCAGGGAAAATTGAAATCATAAACCGCTGCAAGACTATTAACGTTCCTTTTACTAACAGAAGATACTTAAACTAAGTTATACAAACATTTGTTAGGGTACTCCGATGAATGCAAAGAATTGGGAGTAATCCTAGATAAAAGGTTCTAATAGGACTCTCAATAAAATATCTAAAGTAACCAAAGCTTCGTGTCTTGTCGTCGTATGTATGGCAATTCATCTGGATCATTCATAAGATCTCTCGTGTGACATACATGCCTCTTATGCCTTTTTAGAAGTTGTACCAAATCTACGAAAGCTTAAAAGAGTCTTGCATAGGTATTTCTTCAGCTCTTCGAACTTATCCCACAGCTTCTTACAAAGCAATAATTGGATTAACATATTACGCAGTCCACCAGGTCTGGTTCCTCTTAGCGATCAAACGCTTTCTGAAATCCCGGAACTATAAATGATCTGCGCGTTAGCAATGCTGTTCAAAAAATGTTGTCCTTGACAAAGCTTTCTCCAAAAAGGGATAAAGTAGAGAAGCAATCCACAAATGGTCAAAACGGCATAAAGTAGTATACGGTTGGTTCTAAAATGGAATCTGAAGTGAGAGACCAAATTTAAACCTCATAATATTTACAACTCTGGTATAAAAGGCGCAAACACGGAGGGTCTTGAAGCTACGCCATTGACTCTAAACCAGTATGGGGACACGACATAACATGGGTGGATTGATTACTAGAGATGGCGTTATAAAAAAGTCAATTAACTGACCGGAAAGGGCTCTGAAACTTGATTTAATAGATCTGAACCCTTCTGTTTCACATCAGCAGTCAATTTAGCTGGGAGTTTTCAATATTAGAAAAACAAAGTCCAGGTTTAGACGAGACATTCAGCCCCTTAACAACCAATGGCAATAGATGACTAAATGGAGGTTGGAATCATATCAAAAACTTGAACAAAAAACCTCACAATGTTAAGGATAACATCTAAACAGCATAGATTCGTATGAAATAGGCTGACCTAAAGCTGCGATTTCGAAAAATGTATTACCAAACTTTCAAGCTGCCTTTTTTGTTATATAGTTTTCTATGCTGAATACATTTTATTCAAATGCCTTACAGTCGCTCATTCAGAATGATAGCAAATGCTTTCAATATTTTCGTAATAAATTTGCGTCAAATATCGTTTGACATATTCAAATTAAAAGTTTACTCGGTGAAATGAAATTTAATCGACTCCAGCTGCGAAAATGTGCATGCGAGTGTGCATGTATGTGGATAGTTTTCTACAGAAATTTTTGAAATTGAAATTCTAACAAATTAAACACAAAAAAAAATTGCATCTCAAATAGTTAAAATGTGCTCGTTCTCTTTATAGAATGTAAGCTAAACCAAAATCGGTTAAAAATATAAAAGAAACAACTAAAGTGTTTTAAAAAGTATTAAATTCCAGAAAACTGTGAGTTTGTTATTGTTTTCCATTTTCGAGTTCAGAATGTCATATCAGAAGTTGAGGAAACATTAGCTTTTAAGGTACATAGTCATCGAAAAGAAAGAAAACCCTTCTAACTGTCACGAAGCAAACAGAAGAGCTAGAGTGTAAATCCTCCCCCTTTCGAGGCCTGCTCATTACAGAGAAAAAGCTTTTGTTTTGTAAAAAGTCTTCAATTTATATTTTCCAAGTAGAAATGGCAGAAATTATGTTTTTTTACATTTCATTCGCAAAGAATCGATGGGTGGCGGCTGCTAAAATGATTAAGAGTCAAAATAAACAAAAACTCGCAGGCGTATACGTAACATTTTTTTTTTATTTTAGTCTCTTCCATTATTTTGAATTATTTTTTTCAAACTCATCCAATTATCCGCTTGTTACACCTGTGTTCCTTCCCACATTACTAAAATGCATCCGCCTCTTACTTTTGTCATTTCCAATGACTTTTATTTGCTGATAAAATGTCTCCCCACTGTAAACACCAACGATGAGAGCCCAATGGAAATGTATTAAATATATTGATAAGCAACTCCTCGGAATGTCACCTGTCGACAAGTCCATTGTCGGTCACCATTCGCACATCATAAAGTCTGATGACAATAAATTTCTCAACTTGAATGTTATTACCGCAAAAAAGAACACAACTATAGTGATGTCCTTCCACACAAACTTCAGACTAATTTCATTTACATACAATCGATGGTCAGGTGCAAGTTGTTTGCTAACTTCTGCACTTTGCCAGCTTGACCAGATGAGAGTAACCAACAGTCAGGCGTGTGTGCTGCCAGTGCCACTATCACAGCAGGATAACCCTTTTCAATGCATGCTAAACTTGACACGCACTGTGCAATATTTTGCCCGAGGTCCTTCATAAATTTACCATGTTGGCATCGGGGTCACATTAGTGTTTCGTATTTCACTTCAGTTGGTAGCTTGGCAGAGGCAGAGGCACATGCACAGGTAGAGGTATTGAAATTTACGACTTCATCGGCAGTGGCATAGCAGCGCTTTGTCACTTTTAGTCCTCTTTTTTTCTATTTTGTCAGCGAATTTAGTGATTCTTTGGGTTATGAGTTCATACACAGAGAGTGTTATATTTTATCCTTGATATTTGATATAAGTTTTCATGGTAACTGAATGAACACATTTATGACTCTTAAAGGCAAATTGAAAATGGATTTGAGTTATGGTGTGGTGGATTTTTACTGCGCATTTAGTTTAAAGTCATGAGACAGTGAGTAGCTACATGTGAATGAAAATCCAATAAGTTTAAAGTAAAGCATTGAACCTTATGCATGAAGTGCTATTCAAGTTTGTGTACGGAGACAGTAATATCCGAAATCAATTTTTATGATTTAAAAGTCGGTATTGTATTTTCGAGAGGACACGTGAGTTGGGATAGTGGTTATATTTACTCAGACGGAGATGTTCTTCGTTTCAACGACTCATAAATGATGTTAACAAGTAGGTGGTTATCCTGATGCGTTGACAAGATCAAGAATAGGTCATTATTAGAAATTGACATGCTTATCGATTCATGGAAAAATATTCAACTATCGTGCTCACTTTTCTATTCTAAACGCTTTTAAGTCGGTAACCGAATAGAGTGAAATCGTAACATGACTTCTTGCTCTTTTTATCTGACGTATATTTTTGACGTTTGAAAAACTGGGTAGGTTTTAATTGTTCAACGAGTTCGGGTACTTCTTTGAGAATTTTATTTATCCGACGAAATATTACTCCCACTCTTTAATATTTGACTTGTGTTGATGTTGTTTCTATTTTTGTTGCAAAATGCTAACATACAGGCTATGTTTTCATTTTTTATGACACGGCGAATTGATAGAATTATTAAGAATCGTCAATCAAAATTAAACATATTCAAATTATTACCTCTGGTGATTTTTTAAAATGATAGTGTATGATAGCTCTTCGTTTCAAGTCAATGACCTCATGGCCACAAAAGTATTCTTTCGTCGACAATTCAACTTCACTATACCTGACCATTCGGTGTACAAAACTGGAGGCCCTAGGCTAGATAGGTCCCACTCAGTCTAGTTTACGGATAGTTCAAAAATATCAACGGGTGCAGGAGCAGGCATCAGTGGATCTAACTGTAAAAGTTAAGTACACCTTGGACAAAAAGCATAAATCTTCCAAGCAGAGGTTTACGCCATCAAACTATGCGCAAGAGAATGCTTAAGGCGTAATCTCAGAAGATCAAATATCTACATTCTCTCAGACAGTCAAGCACCACTAAAGCTCTTAACAAGTTTAGCTCTCTACTTGCTTGGAACTGTCTAACTATTAACTATTAACAGAGTGACTACATACTGGGTCCCGGGACACGAAGGAATTCTTGATAAAGAAGCGGCTGACGAGCACGGAAAGGCTCTGCATCGCCCTTAATTGGTTCAGAGCCCTTCTGTGGACTACCCACCAGTAATATCAAATTTGAACTCGATATATGTGAACACCAAATGCGCGCTCTTCAGATCCTCTCTATGACAAAAGAGGCTTAAATGCTTCAACAAAGGACTCACCGAACCTCAGTATAATGTCAAATCATCAGTCTCAACAATCGTATGGTTCATCAAAGACCTAGGATTGTTGCTAGACCAAATCACATATTAAGCAAATGACATAGGGAGCACAAACAATTTTTTTTGTCGCAGTGCTAATCATTAAATGTAAATCCACCGGACTCTAAACATAAACCTTATTTGCCCCCATAAAACGTTCGGTCAGACTTGATATTTTGATTTGAGGTCTCTTCTTCCTTTTCCATATCACAATTCCTTATGGTTTCGCGTTAATAAAAAATGAGGACATTTCCGAACGACGGGAGGACAAAAAGCTAAAAAGGAAGATTGTCCTCCCCAAAGGAGTACGTTAAGAAACCCTAAATACGATTTAGTATCTTTAACAGTGCAGTCACTTTCGGCCTATTGTGAGTTCCATTCATTTTGAACTAAGGTAAGGTATACCTGTTCTTGCAAAGCTGTTACTGGGGTAGTTGATATGATCTTCTCTTGGTTCGTCTTCATTGTAGATACATTCCTGAGCTATCAAAACTGCCAGAATGTTTTTTGCCTAAGACGCTTTTTGGTATACTCCTGCCGCAAATCCTTCAACTGTTTAGGATCCAGCTACAGTGGTTTCACAAAAATTAAAAAATAAATAGCAGCGTTCGATTCAATCCGCCGGGAATACATTTTTTACAAGCTCTACAAATATGGAGTCTCATCAAAGATTATTTCCAAAGAAAATATTACGCGAATTTCGGATTTAATTTTAATTTAAAGAAGGATTTGTTCTAAGTATCCTTCTTTTTATTCTATACATCAATGACAGAGCATATTCGGTGAATGGTGATATCGTCATGAAAGGAATGAATATTCCAGGCTGAATCTATAGCAGATGATAAAGAGGCTCCAGCTCTACTGCAAGACATGGAACCTTACATGGGCGTTACTCTGGAAGGGAAAAGTGGACTCTTGATGTAGAGTCAGTGGAATTAGTAGGTATGGAGTATAAATATCTGGGAGTCTTAATTGCTAATCTTCAGAAGCATCTTCAATCAAAATTAGCGGAAGCCAAGGGTGCTATCTGTTCTGTGTGGAGTGGTTGCATTCTCAAGAATAATGTTTCTCAAATAGCTTATATAGTCGTTGGAGCTACTGCAATCGCAGTTCCGTATGGAGCACAGGCATGTGGATATCGTCCTTTTGAAGCCGTAGACTCCCTAGTTCATCACCAAACTGTATGCTACATTTCGAAACAGCAATAGCTCCACCCTTTTCGGATACTCTTAAACTACATTTCAATTATGTGGCAAAAGTTATGGTGATAAGTGAAGAAAGGATTCCGCGACTGCTATTAACACAAGTTATAAGTTCGGATGGAACCTGTGTAAATGGAGAAAACTGGCAATCGATTGTTTATCAATATTTTCAATATCAGCCGACGAAAACCCCGATTTACTTAAAACAAAATTCGAAGATTTGCTGAAAAAAGCTGGCATTGTGATGTATAATAGGTTCATGAATGAAACTGAATCGTCAATATATAGAGCATACTTCAGTAAAGTAAACCAATCCTTCAACCAAAACCCCTTCCCCATCGAGCAGATCTACCACTATTGTGCGACTTGTGTAATCGCAAAGAACATAAGGATGTGTTCCATTTCTTGGGAGTTTGAACAATAATCAAAGAATTCCGAAAATGCTTCTGTGGTGTAGCCTTGATTTTACGATGTTGGAACCTTGTCTATCAATATTGTTTAGGCGCTATTCGTTACAGAACATGAATAGCTCAAGAAAATTTTTAAATCTTTTCTCATAAATCTTGGAAAAAATGTATTAGCAGAATGTAGTTATTTTGTCTAAACGTTTCTCAAAATATAGAAATCATTTAGACCTAATTTACAAGCCTTAAATTAGGTTAAATTTGGTTATTTGCAATGTAATCCAGAAGCCTTACCTTATTTAGTACACGATGGGAGATTTCCACCCGAAACCAATAGTCAGAGCCTAACCTTCAACACGAACTATTTAAACAATTTTCTTCATGCAAATACTTTAAAAGCAACCTCGTTGCTATATTTACGATGAGGCACGTTTTCAGTTGCATTGCCATGCATTTCTCCAAGTAACTTCTCCAAAAGGTGGTGTTGTGTTTTTTTTTTTTTTTGCGCAAATATTATAAACAACAATCTATTCCTTCTTGACAGGACAATATCCTGCAAAGGCATTACTATTCATCGCCTTAAGTGATCACTTTGCTTATGTTAAATCCAAAATGTGTTTTTTTTTGTCCTTGCATTTCGCACAACCACATAAAATAAATGAACAAAAATGCTTCACTTACATTTCTCCGCGTTCGCTTTGAAGGTAGACTTGTACGTCGTTTTGTTTGGGTGGTGCAACTTTGCATTCATTCAACTCCCTAACTGATGATGACAACAAATAGAATCTATTTGTAAAAAGCCTGTAAGTGTTCGTTTCACGTCACCAGTCCAGTCTGCCAGGCAGTGTAACAAATGCCTTTTCATTCATTTTAATACTAGCAAAAGACATTTTTTCAACTACGTAAAAATATCATAAGATTCCTAACAAGGACGCGCGCACGTTGTTCTGTTTTTAAATAGCCTTTTAGGGACAGATACTGAACTCTGTGGGTGTGAGGCACAATGACAAAAGTGTGTGAACAAAAATAAATCTAATGTACTTTGTCAGCAAAATAGGAGGGAAGACCGAATTTCCAAAAGTCGTCCAAAGGAGTTAATTATATATAGAAGCAAAATCCTAGATGACATTTGGTCTGGGCGGTATCTTTTGTTGAGTACTATTTACCCAGTTACTACTAATTTCAGTAATCTATGCAAGGATCTGGTGAAGCAGCCACAAAGAGATGGTGTGGTTGCGAAAATTGTATTTGCCAAGTTTTAATCCTTTGTACGGTGCAACAGGTGTTTTGCAGAATGTTTTTGAACGTATTTATTATAGATGTTTGTCGACGGTGAACTTAGATGGGTGCGATAAGAAGTGCGATGACGCTGCATTTCTTCACCTAATTATAGTCGCTACAAAGGTACAAGGTTGAAGTTTATTTTAATGAATTGAAGCTTTACAGTGAAAGTTTCTGATGGAGAAAATTTAACGGAATCAAGATGAATAATAGATGAAGTAATAAGGTGCCTGAACTGAGGGATGTATGTGGTTTTACGTCGTCGCTTGGTTTGCTATATAAAAAAAGTTACGTAAAAGTCGTGTGTTCTTCTGATTGCCGTTGAAGTCTTGGAACTGCATTTTTGTTTGGCATTTATTTCATAGTTTGTCGGGCCAACCATTTCATTCATATTCATGAAGGGAAGCCCTTTGACAATTTAAATGACACAAGCTCCAATATCAGTTCAGCTCATAGCAGTCATCATCATCTTAGAAAAACAATTCAATTGTATTAGAAAGAAAATATGCGAAAGATTTTTAAAAATACGAATTTAAGTGGTTTTCAGCACAAGAGTGCACTTAGCGCTGGAAATTGCCGAATACTTCCGACATACATATCTGAACTATATCAACTGGGGAAAAGATTTTGGGAGATTGGAGGCATCGGCTACATGAATTTTGGCCCCAATGAACAATGGCCCCAAACCAAAAATGAAAAATGGCCCCAAATGTAACAACACGAAAATTTCTGTGATTTGGGGCCAAAATTCATTATGAAAAATTAACCCAAACTTTGGGAAGCGAAGTTACTGCTGATGCTACTGCGCCGATGTCATTTTGCGAAGTGATATTGGAGCCCAGGTATCTAAGAAGTAAAGCCCTCTCTCATAGAACCAAGGAGATATTATATAAGGCCTTAATCATTCCGGTACTGTTATATGGTGCAAAAGCATGGACCCTGTCAAAAGCGGATGAAAACCTTCTGGGACAAAGATTCTTCGGGTGATATTCGGTCCAGTTTGGGACGATAGAGTGTGGAGATGAAGATTTAACGGCGAACTATACGGGCTATACAGCAACGCTGACCGGCACAGTTGGAATGATTTCAATCAACTTCGTGTGCGTAACTGAAGGCATCTAGCGAGGGATCGAGCTGGCTGGAGGAGCTTGTTGGTTGAAGCCGTGGTCTATCCCGGACTGTAAGCGCCACCAAAATTAAAGTAAATAAGGAGGCATCCTGCTGTGCAAAATTAACGTAAATATACGGGTTCGAAATAGATCAATAATATAAACTATATTCTGATCACCTGCCCGCAGAAGTAAATAAATCAGAAGCGAAAAGAACCATGATGCTACTCCTTACGTTGCAATGGAAAAGTGCAAGTGTAACTAGATACCAAAGAGAATTTGATATACGATTGCAAATGCAACACGTTCTCATATACATCAAATAGAAGAATTCATCCGATCTACTGCTAGTAGCTGTAATATTACTGACCGCACATATCGAAACCGTTGTTTAATTTTGAATGCAAATGGGCAAAGCAATTATCATGTACTTGGTTGCGACCGTTCCACAACCTCAAAAACCACTCGACCGATGATGTTCTACAGAAACTTTATCCTGCCAGTTCTGCTAAATAGCGCCGAATGATGAACAATAAGCAGGAAAGGAGGGTTAATACAGGGTTCCTCAGAAAATTAAATTCCATGGAGGAAGAAGATACAGCTAAGACAAGGTGGATCAAGCCTACGCGGATGTCAGAGCGCATGGTTTGGATAACAAGAAGTAGCGTGCCCGGAATCGCAGAGGATGGATGGCTGCCGTGTCACAGGCAGGTAATTCCTGCCTATCTTTACATCGTAAACGATATAAATTTAAAAATGTAATCGAATCAAATCTAAATTAAAATAAACCCTTTATGGCCCTCAAATGTGAACTTCGATGAACTCTATGGATTTTTTATCGAAGTTCTTTGAAACGAATTGTCATTTTTCAAATTTGACGTAAGCAGCACTCTTTCACTCTTTCTCGATTGTAATTTTCAATTAGGCCAAATGCTCTTAAAAGTTTCTTACTTCATTTGCCACAGATGTAATCATTGAAGCGCGTTTGCTTTCAATGACATGTTTTATTTATTTTTTCCTTAGTCATTCACTGATGCTTCGTTCATTTGAAATTAAAAGTCATTTCGCACATATCCTTTTTATATTTTTCTTCTGTGACCTACCCACACCCGAAAACAACAAGTCAAAGTGTTCAAGTGTAAATATGCGTGCGCCTATTTGGATTGAAAGACGAACTTCTTCTCCCTTGTTTTTGTTTTTTTGATAATTAAATTCCTTACAACAAAAAAAATACAAATGTCCTCGCATTATTTTAAGGAAAACATGAACACTTCAACAGGATGAGTGAGTGTTGCATGTGTGTGGTGCGAAAAAACTAGATCGATAAAAACGAATTAATCAATTAAATTAAACCAATGACAGTGTTCTGTTGTCTGGAAAATAATAAAAATATTAAATTCAATTTTATCAAAAGATGTTGGCAAGATTAAATTAAGAAAATAAGAAATCATGGTCACAAGGACAGGACAACATACTCATTCATCTTTAGTACCTTTTTTAAAGGGCAGAAAAGATACCCCACATCCACTTGAATGGTTTGGAAAATTCTCCTTAAATGACAGATAAGAGTGTCTTTGTCTACGAAATGCAATAAAAGTGTCTTCCTCGACTTGTTTGGTAGATTTATAAAAATCTCATATAAATTCTAGCGAGGACTCGCTCCTTGTAGGCTGAGTTGTTTTACACCGATTAGCATAAACTTTCAACGGAAATAGCAAACGCTAATAAAACGTGAAAATATCTGCACATTCATATCCCGTAGTGGTCACATTGGAAATAAATGTGGGTAGTTTTTTTTTATTCTATGTCAGTCCTTCCCATGCCATGGAAGTGGGATTCATATGTAAATTATTCGGGTTCCGATGAACACAATTTTTCCTGACATATCCGTTTGGTTTCATTGTTTCCGCTGAAGTCAATACGACGAATTGAGTCGATTGTTTATTGCGAATTCCAAACGTAAATAGGCAATGCGTCAATGATATGTTGAGCAGGAGGATGTTATTTGTTTTAAGGGCGGTCGATGAAATATCTTGGTTCTTAAAATTGTATTTTACAGAGAAAAATGACTTCAGGATGCACACTGAATATGAGCAGTGGAGTAGACTTTATTCGATCTCCTATTAATATCTATAGTTTTAAATTTGTCTGCATTAATACCCGTGACAATCTGAAGGTGAAAGGCGCATGCATCGTTATTAGCATTTTTTTCGTGGTTAAAACGAAGTCGGCAGAAGTTGTAGAAAACGTTTTCATAGGCAGAGTAATAAAACGCTTCACTTGGGAGCAGGAGACATGGAATGGGGTGTTCTTTTCTATCTTCTCGACAAGAGAAAAAACTTTGTGCATCCGATGAAGCATCTCACAATCTCACACCAGTAATAGATCCATTGTACTCTCACACAAATATTTCGTTTAGTAAATTACTCGACTTTTTCCAAAAGCCGAGGAGGCACTTCAGTAATTAGCAGCTTAGATGTTATTGATTAAATAGACAATCACTAGCGTTGAACTCGTCCTCTTCAATTGAAAACATAAAAACCCATGCTTCACGCAATTCTCTCTAGAGTGCCAGCTATCTAGGACTTAAGTTATGCTGGAAGCTGCACGTTAACGAACGTTTAAGGAACGCCTAAGAGAGAAACTCCACTCCGAAACAGATTGAAAAATTACATATTCTGATTTCTGCCAAAGCTTTCGAAACGAGGAAGATTAAGAAAAGATCCTGCAACTTTGCACATGTCGCACTTGCTAACATAAGAGTGGCTACCCATGATCGGAACGACCTGAAGTATCATCAACTTGGCATCAATGACATCAAAAATTTCACTAAGAAATGCAATTTGGTCTGGGTGCACGCTTCTTAAATAGCAACACAATAGTCTAGTCTAAGTCTAGGTGTACCTCACTGAGGCAACTTCAAACAAATCAATCAACCCAGGTCGAGGATTCCGTTGGCCCATAAAGAGTTCACTCGCCAAAATGTTTGTTTTACGAATACTCTTTAAAACGCCTTGATAAGTTGTTTATGGTGTTGGAAAGGCTTTAGGGAACTTGCAGAGATCATGATCTGAAATAATGTCACAGACTCTAATCATCCACTTAAAAAAATAAAACTAGCTTCACACATGCCTTGCTCTAACAGTACAATTTTTTTTTATATAATTTCAGAAACAACACATCCCTATCCCATCAGCATGAACAAGCTATACACAGTTATCGTTATTGCCATCAGCCTCACATACGGCTACTGTGAGCCATACTCTGAGGATTCGGAATCAGCAAACAACTTGTCAAATTCACTGCTCGATGCGGACTCTGACGTCTCAAACAACGATCCCAACTATGACAAACGAGTGGAACGATATGCATTCGGCTTGGGCAGACGAGCTTACACATACACAAACGGGGCATCAGCGAAGCGATTGCCTGTGTACAACTTTGGCCTAGGCAAGCGAGCACAACCCTACTCCTTTGGCTTGGGCAAACGTGCTGACTTCGAAGATGAACAGTACATGGATGATTTCGATTCAAGCAACTACGATCCTTCCTTATACTATTGTAAGTCCTAACTCAAATGGTTATCTTCTAGACTCTTTAATCTCTTTTTCATTTTGTTTAGCTGGCATCAAGCGCACCCGGCCGTACAGCTTCGGATTGGGAAAGCGTGAACCCAGACCAAGTGAGCGATATGCCTTCGGATTAGGAAAGCGTGCCACCCGACCAGAACGATATGCTTTTGGACTTGGCAAACGGGACGTTTCACCACACAACGAGCGATATAGCTTTGGATTGGGCAAACGTGAGGTAGCAACACCAAATGGACTTAGCACACGTTAAGGAGACCTAAGCAAAAACACACCTTGCATCATTATTGACTACGATTCTGACTCCCTTAAACAAGGAATTTTGTAAATTAGCTTTGACTTGACTCCCCCCGATATCGATTTCAGCGCACATTGTCCCATTGATATCTCTCACATCCAGCCTATCATCATCCTCCAGACAGGGCATCAACTGGGACTCTAGTGCACATATATAATATATACACCACAGGCAGCAACAGTTTATAAAAAAAAATTATATTTACATAAAATATATATATTATACATATTTATAAAACAAAACAATAAAATTGTAAAAAAAAACAAAAACCAAATAAAATATATTGTAATGAACACAATTATAATAAAGAAACTCTGTGTGCTTTCATATAAAATATTTATCCGTTGTGACTAAACACTATTTAATCGACTAAAAATCAGCCACCTAAAAACTAAAAACAATTGTGTAGTTATTTGTGTAAAAAACAAAGAAAGAAAAAAAACTACTTCTTTGTGCCAAACGCACGTAAATTTAAAATAAAATAAATTAAATATTTATTTTGTTAATTTTTTCTTATAATTCCAATTAAAATTGGGTTAGTAAAAATATCTTATGCATAAATATAGTAATATTAAAATCCTCCACCAAAATAAAAACAAAAAAAAACTCTTCATCTTCCTTTCGCCAAAAAAATAAATGAGTGACAAAAATTATTTATTTAGTATACTTATATGTAAAGTAAACGTTATATGACTGTTAAAAAAAACCAAAAAAAAAATCCTATTGCAAATGGGTTTACAATTATTGCATTCATTGTAAAGCAAAACAAAACAAAAAAAAAAGATTTTTATTATTACATTAACCTATTTTTTTGGAATTGTTTTTAAGTTTAATTTTTTTGGTTTATATTTTCTTTTGTATAGTTCAGAAATAAAATTTTAAGAATTCATCTAATTTTTTTTTTGTTATAACCAAAGAAAATTAATTGCGTTTTCAATTTTGCCAAGCTATTAGAGTTGGAGAAAAAATACAAAGGGGCTAGAACGGATTATTTGTAGGTCCTACGATTTTGTCCGTGTACTTAGCAAACACGGATACCCGGATGCCGGATAATTAATTTCGACAAATAAAAATTGGAGCCTTAATTGGAGGCTTTTTTTTGGAAAATGTCATTCGAATAACCTAACTAAGTATTTGCTGTTGCTAAGATTTTAAATCCGGGGGTCCTTGGAACCTTGCCAAAGGTCCTTGGAGCCTTAAAAATGGATATTTTGCTGTTTCTATAATTTTTTATCTGGAGGTCCTTGGAATCTTGCAAATTGTCATTTAAACCTTAAAAAAGGACATTAAACTAAACTCTTAAAATTACATAGGTACTTTTAATTTTCAAAAAGTTATACTGTACGTAAAACTGTTTTATTGGTGAAAATAAGTAAATGACAGTATGCCAAAGCTCTTGCTGATTGCTTTGGCAGAGCCAACGCCAAGATCTACGTTGAACTTACCTAACCTATTGCAGTTATTTGTGCTCTTGCAGCGAAGGTGGTCGGGATGATGTGGAATCTTGCCGACCTTTATTGTCGCTTGACAGGATTCGTTGAATGCTGTATGAAGCGCATAGAAGTATAGAAATTAAAGAAGTTTTTTTAAAGAAGTGTTTTTAAAATTATTATATAAATATTTTTATATGTCACAATAACATATTTTATTTGATTGATTCGGAATGGCGGGTTCAACCTTAACCTCGAATACTATGTAAGGAAGAACGTCCGGAAGAACACCTAAAGAAACAGAAGTCATGCCACAACTAAAATATGATGCGCGGAGTGAACTGTTTTTGGCTATGCAGCCATATATATGAGCGCTGGTTAAAAATTTGCAAATATCGAGGGCAATATAGGATTTTCTTCAGTGCAGCAAAAATAGAAAAAAAACTTACGGCAGTAGGATTGTCGAAAACTGCTAAATACCCGGATGAGCTCCACACAATCGATTGATGAGTGTTTTCGAGATAATTAGTCGGTTCCCTGAGGTAGCCACAAATTTGGATGATGACATTCTTGTGATTTTGTTTTTAGACGGTCTAGCTCTAGATAAACACTATATAAGCGTGGCAGTTGCATTTGATTCACAAGAGGAATGTCTAAAGATACAAACGTATGTATGAGCATAATAAAAGTTATGATAAAAGACGGGAACGATGTCAGCACAACGCATTCAAAATAAAAGATAAATTATTCAAACAAAAATACCATCAATGATCAAAAGGCAATCCTAAAACCACACAACTATAATAATCAACATGATTCATTTACGAGAATTTGAATACAATTGTCGAGGGTGTGGAAAAAAACAGCACAAGGCGTTAGATGCTTCTGGCTGATCTTCACTCCAAATGCGGCAATTTTGCTTATTTACGTACCCATTCAACCAAAAATGAGCCTCATCGCTGAACACAATTTTTCGATAAAAAAGCGGATCCTCGGCCAGCTTTCCAAGAGCCCATTCACCAAAAATTCGGCGTTGTGGTAGGTCTGCTGGCTTTAGTTCTTGCACCAGCTGTATCTTAAAAGGCTTTACGCCCAAATCCTTCCGCAAAATTTTCCACGTAGTGCTGTAACAGAGGCCTAACTGCTGGGAACGGCGCCGAATCGACATTTCGCGGTCTTCTGTCACTAGCTGATACGGCCGCAATATTTTCTTCAATACGCACAGTACGTACACGTGTTGGTGGTTTAATGTCCAACAAAGTAAATTTGGTGCGAAATTTGGTCACAATCTTCCGAATAGACTGCTCAGAAGGTCGAGAATGCCGATCATAAAATGGAAGCAGCGCGCGATGAACATTTCGAACCGAGCACGAATTTTGATAGTAAAATTCAATAATTTGCAAGCGTTGTTCATTTGTAAGACGATCCATGGTTAAATTGCAAACCAAACTGAAGCTGTTTGACAGTGACACAAGGTACTAAACACACGTCAGCTGTCAAAACCAGTGTTGCCGAAACCAAACCAGCTAAAAAATCACCCTTTATAAAAGAATTGTTTTCAAATCCTTCAAAAAAACCCTAGGTCAAATAATGTGTTTAACGACGACAAAATAAAAATGATGCGCAAATATCAGTACGGATTATCGATTTTCAATAAAATCGTAATAAATCTCAGAAGTTCACTTTTTATTGCATTACCTTATACACACGTTTCAGGGGTGGAATCGGCTAAACTGATAGTTGCCTGTCGCTTTTTTTATTTTCGTTTTTGATAATCAACTTTTCTTTGCTCTGTGTAAAGTGATCGCAAAATAATGGCAGACGATTGGCAACTCTTGTTATTTTGGAGTGTCATTTCCATAAAATTAACAGATGTTAGATTAAATTTAAAATTTTAGAAACATTTCGCTAATTATTTTATTTCATTTCTGCTTCAACTGCAAATTTAGTAAAGATCACACTTTGCCGGTTAAATATTATTGAAAATATTCACTGCTAACTTATCGACTATTTTATTATTCACTACTACAGTTTATTGCTCTTTAACTATTAACATTTGGATTTAAGTAAATGCCAAAACAAACAAAATGATACCAAATGTGTGAAAGCGACACCTAAATAGCTGTCACACGAAATCGATATCAAAAAAGCGATTGTCAATTTCATAATCAACTTACATGGAGAAAAAGTGATGATTTTGATTGTCAACTATCAACTTTCACCTTAGCCGATTCTACCCCAGAATTTTGGAGGTCAAGATTGAGGCCAAGTGTTGTTTAAAGTGCCAGGAAGTGGTAGGGCGGACTTTACATTGTAAATACAACTGAATGGCAAGCTTGTGTATTAAAAGAAAATTCCGTAGTGGCTTCCTCTTCACCGCCTCTGCAGCTTCCTTGTTGGATGACTTATCTGCTTCTGGTCTAGTTGGACCTACTCCTTGATGATAGTTGGAACCACTCCCCTTTCTGGTATTCACATTCATGCTCAAAAATCTCTTGCAGTGGAAGACTAGCTAACGGCGCATTTCTGATATGGTGTTGGAAACTGGCCACTTCACCTACCTGAACAGATGATGGGACACACCGAAAATTGCATGCGCAACTTTGGTCGGATGTTGGTTTTGCTCCTTGCAAGTGTTGATTACGGTTGACTTCGCGATGTCATTTTAGCCCTCGGTATCTTCTTTCAATAAAATCTAAGATTTCATTCAGTTTTGAAATGTCTCTTCATAGCCTTTTTTGAATTAAGGTCAAATTTCACGTTTGGATAGTTTGTTGATGTAAGTGATAGATTGCTTACAATTCTACCTTGAGTTCTACGCTTTAAATATTGAATCCGTTCAAGTAATTTAGGGAATAAATTTGGTGCATTGATTGTGCAAATAATTTCCAGAATTTCATCTCATCTTGGTTTTAGTAACCACCGTTTACCAGAAATTCCAAAGAATTCTCCAACCCTTATGTGTAGAAGATCCCTCTACATATCCTTTGTTCGCCCCCTTCTCGAATACGCCAGTCAAGTGTGGGCGCCCTTTCAGCGACTTCATTGCATTGTAAGGACCCCTTACGTCAAACTTACACAAATCTGTTCTTATACCTCTATATACCATGTAAATCTCCCCTACCATACAGCAGAAGGAATGGTGTCCCAAATAAGTGATAATTCCCAGCTCAGTATTTTATAGGAAAAAAAACAGGTTTATTTTGTTCCTGTATAATATTACACATGTTACTTAGAGGTTAACAACAAACAAAATTCTACAAGCTGCCTCTAAGGAAACCACAAATAGACAATTAATACAAAATTTATAATAACGAATACATAACTAACAGTAATGGATATTAATGTCCAAGTTTAACAGAATAGTGTCAAACGCATAAACAGATGAGATAAATGTATATGGCTTGCTGCGAATAACACCGTAGTCTGGCTCTAGACTTGGCAGTGCCCTACTCGAAAACACAATGCCTTGCTGCTGTTGATTGCGCGATGAAAGCACCGGCTTTCGAATGTTTTTCTTCATCTTTTCTTTGCGGGCGACGAGCTTCCTAGTCTCACGAACAACATATATGGCCTCCTGTGTTGTCATAAACTCGCGAATTTTCTGCAAACCGAATTAGGGATTAGTTTTGGTCTTATATTGAATGCAACAGTCCACCCAATTACCTGCCGTTTTTCTGGGGAATGGGAAAAAACCCAAATCAGCGTACAGAGGGTGTTGAAGATGTTGCAATCTTTGTCACACCATCGCAATAGCATTTGCGCGATGGTAACCAGACCACCCTCTTGAAATGTGTTGGCCGTTGTGCTATTGTAACGCGCCAAGTTCAGAATGATGCAGCTGCAGTATTCGATAAGTTGCTTATCTACTTCAGAGCGTATCGCCTGAGCCATTATGCCATAGCAAAATGTCGAAATGAAGTCACACTGACCCATCAGCAAATGGGGAACGGTACGGGACATTCGTTCTAGAAAAAAATTACAAAACAAATAAAAACCACCACACCAGCGCTATTCCAATAAAAAATGTCTTACCCAATCGCTGAAGGACATTTAGAGAATCAGTAGCACGGCATCTTCCTCGGAGAATACGAACCGAATCCTGAACCTTCCAACGAATCGTACTCTGAACATCGGTTTTATTCCGAAGCTTCTTGATGTTGCCGCGAATTTTGAGAATGGGTACACTTTGCCAACGCTTGCGCACGCGGTAACCTCTCCAAAAGCGCTGAATCACCCTAGCTGCCTTCTTCTGTGCAAGTAACTTCTTCATTTCCGGAGTCATTTGTTCTTGGAAACGTTTTCGAGCCAAGAATCCCCGGGCTGAAGCCTGCAAACCGACAGTAACCTTCTTTATTTGTGCAAAGCGTTGCCTTGCATTGATAGTTTGTATTCGACCGCGGTACTTTTGCTGAATAAAGATCGCGGCATTTTTTAGTCGCAGGAACTGCTGTCGGTCGACTCTCATTTGTATATTGGCGCGGAATTTCCGTTGAATGCATACAATCAGCGACTTGATCAGCAAATATTGGCTACGCAGGTTCAACATTTCTAGGCGGGCACGGTAGTACCTCTGTAAAACAGTCGCACTATACCTTTGCTTTTCGTACAACCTTCTTTGCGTGTACATGGCTAGCGTGGCTCGCCATTTCTTTTGGATGACAATCGCTGAATACCGCAAATAAAGGTATTTTGCTCGTTGCCTTCGCGCGTGCATTGTTTCCTTCCAGCGATGTTGAATCGTTACGACGGACCTTCTTATCTTTAGATAAGTGTTCCTCTGATGTCGCATGTCCAAAATTGATCTATACCAAGTCTGGATACGAATAGCGGAACGCTTTTGCTCAACAAACACCCCCCTTTGCACTTTCATCTGCATGTACGACCTAAACCTTTGCTGGATCCGTACAATCATCTCCCTACGTCCAGCATAAGCCCTGCGGACATATTTCATTTGACAGTTTGCGCGGAAACGACGCTGTATATTAATTATAACCGCCTTTTGCCTTTCAAACTCCTGTCTGACCTGTGTGCCTAACAGTTTTGCACGGAAACGACGCTGCACAGCAATTATCAGCTTACGACTCTGTTCGTAGTTGGTTTTTGCCGTCTTCATTCGCCGTTGAGCTTGCCATCTTCGCTGAATGCACACAGCACTTTGCCGAAGCTGTTCAAATTGCCGCCTTGCGGTATTCATTGCTTGGCGTGCCCGCCAACTTCGTTGAATAACAACAGCAGCCTGTCTCTGGCACAGAAACGCACAGCGGACATTCTTCATGTGCAGATACTCTCGTAAACGTTGCTGAATGCAAATTACCGCCAGCCTTGTCCCCTTGTATCGGGCTCGTTCCAATCGCATGGCTAAGTGCGCTCTAAGTCTCTGTTGAATCACCAAAGTTGATTTTTTCAGAAGAACGAAGCGGCCTCTTTCGATATTCATTTGCTGATTGGCGCGAACGAGTCGTTGCATTTTCACGACGCAATCTCGTTTGGTCAAAAACACGCTTCGCTCACGTCGCATCAGGTGTAGGGCGCGATAGCGCTGTTGAATAACAATCGTGTAATATGTCAAACGGACGTATTCGGCGCACACTTGACGTGATAAAAGTGTGGCTCGGAGTTTTTGCTGAATTGTGACAATGGCCTTTAGGATTCGCTGGAATTCAGCACGATGCACCTTCATTTGAAGACGCCCTCTGTACCAGCGTTGAATGCAAATTGTCTTTGACTTTAATTCCTCGTACTCACCGCGCTGTTTTCGCATATCTAGGGTAGCGCGGTACAGCTTTTGACACCTAATTATTGCTGATCTTTCCCTTTGGTAGTTGGTTCGGACCCTCCGCATCAACAGAGTTGCCCTGAAGCGCTGTTGAATTGCTATTGTACTTTGGCGTATCTGCAAAAACTGCGCTCTTTGAACGGAGCACAATTGATTGGCTCTAAACCGGATCTGAAGCTTCGCAACTGTCGATTTCAACTTTAGGTATCGGTCCCTTTCTTCCTTCATCAGCTTGTAATCGCGATACCGCCGTTGAATATGAACCGCACACCTCTTCTGATGGAGATACGCCTTGCGAGCTGCTTTCATCTGCTGATAGCCCCTCCACGTTTCCTGAATCTTGCAGGCGGATTGGCGTTTCTCTAGAAACTCTCTCCTTAGCTTTATCATCTTGCAGAAGGACTGAATTTTAGCCGAACTCCTATATGCTAAATTCGAGTTTCTTACGATAACGACGACTTCGGCGACAAGTTTACGGAACTTTCGCCTCAACATCAGCGATTTCATATACCGCTGAACGACAATAGCCTTTTCGTGCCGCAATTTAGCTTCGGTCTTGATATCTTTTATAACCGGCGCAAACTGTTCGAGCTTTCTAGCAAATCGCACCCGTCGTACCCAGCGCTGAATGAAGACAACCCTGTTGCGAAACTCAACAAAGCATCGCCTAGCGACAGCGCCATACTTATAAGCGCGATACCAACGTTGGATATATAACACGCTGCGAATGGTTTTTACGAAGTGCTTTTGCGCCAAATATCGACGGACATACTTTTGCAAGCAGATAGCGGCATGTGTGCGTTCCCATCGGAACACCTCGATGTACTTGCGGCTCATGTACCCACGGAAAGCACTCTGGATCACAGTAGCAGCTCTACTTCGGCGCTGTTCGATCTTCAAGCGAATTCTACGCCGGATGCACACCAATAACCACAAGTTCCTCCACCAATGCTGGATTACCGTCGCAGCTGCATGGAACTTGGGCGAGCGGAATTTGTAGATAATCTGCCACAGCAGAGAGAGCGTCTTCTCTCGATGACCATCAACGATGTCAGCAGCGGTTATTTCGCCTTTTAACTGGAAATTCGCCTCCGCCAAGGCCCGCAAGCTCAAGTTCACATTAAAGATGCGTTGAAGACGCGATATCGCTGGCACACGTAACTGCTTGCTCAGGTCGTCGCGCAGCAGAATTATTTCCATGACGCGCGTCAGCCTTATGCCGTCGCGAAGATCCACAGCAAGATTGTTGAACGCATAGGTGAACTCGTCCAGAAAGTTTTGCTTGTGGCTGAGCACGTAACCGAGGCGCCTCAAGTCGCGAGTGATGTCGCCAATGTTTGCCAGCAATTCGCAGGAGAATTTCAGCAAAATCTCCCGTGCTTCCTTGTAGGGGGACTTCTTCACAAACAAACATGGATTGTGCTTGATTATTCGCTTTGTTTTGGCCTTATCCAAGAACAGCAGCAAGAAGAGAACCTTCTGCAAAGTGAATTTTTTTATGTGGTCTGCATACTCGTCCGAAAGCGTGTACGCCTTTGAATATCTCTGCTCGAGGAACTTGTCTTTAAACAAGCGATTTACGATAAACGTACTCAGTCCGACGACATCGGAACACGAATGCATGTGGATTTTCTCGGCATAGACTACCTCAAGGCCCAGTCGTAGCCACAGCGGATTGAAGCAGAGCAAAAGCTCCAAGATATATCGCTGCATGACGACGTCCAAGTGAAGATTCCGATCGGTCCTAATGCGCAGGGCATTCTTGTGCACATACACTGCTACCTTTGAGCAGGGAATCTGCATCTCCTCGCTCATGAAGAAGCGTACTGCTTCCTGACGCAAGCTTTCCAGCCGGAACTTGGTGAGATAATTCATAGATTGCTCTTCCTTCGTCGGCGCCAGGATAAGGTCTTTGTTCCGCACCTCATTAAACAGTCGGCCGACGTCGATTTTCTGATTGCAATCAGCGTCGAGGTCAGCTGGTATCGACACCAAGGCATTCAGCCATTTTCTGAAGGCAATTTGGTGCTTGTCCACTGCCCGCTCGTCTAAATACATCGTGGAGGCCAGGAAGGGATCTCTGGTTGTAGATGCAGCAAATGGATCTGGATTGATGTACGACTGCATGTACAACTCGGAGTCGTAGAGCTTCACAATGGGTTCCTCCTTAATCTTGCGAGGTGTTATAGGTTTTTTCATCAGCGCAAGTGTTCGTGCAAGCTTTGGCTTTCTGGGTGGAGGCTGTGGCCATTGGCCGCCACCGTTTGACATTCTCGTGAATGATTCCGCTTCAAATTTCGCTCTCTTGGGTGGCGACACACTAGCCAATGTACTCCGTGGAATGCTCAACATAGACGAATCACTGCCAGGCGAATCCAAGAGCGACACATCCCTATACCGCTTGTAGCCAACCACTTTGACTGGACTTTCAACCAATTTCCTAACCGACTTTGTTGGCGTTGTTGTCTTTCGGCTATTTGGCGCGGGTATACTTACGGGGCTGTTCTTGCGCGACCTTCTGCCGATTTCATTCAAGTTAAACCGACTGGATTGGGCCAGGATCTCGTGATGGTTAAACAAGAGATCTGCCGCTGAAGTGCAACTCCCCATGCTGCTGTTCGAAGCGTCTGAGTCATCCAAGCAGATCGCTTTTGGTCGCAGCCGCTTCTGTTTCTCGGCAGTGGACGTTGCTAGCGACTTGGGAACGTTGTAGTAGCGATTCTGTTCAATGGAACGAATGTTCTCCATTTCATTGAGATTTGGCATTGAACCTTGAATGGAAATTTTCGACGAAGGAGACTTCAGCGACAGATCCTTCATGGATTCTGAATACTTCCGCAACGGAGTCCCGACTAGCTTTATGTCTCGCTTAAGATGCTCATCAGCTTTGGAGATTTCGTAGGTTTTTTGCAAGATATTAGGTGGACTGTGGTCATCCTCCTCCTCGATCATTGACAGAGGTCGTGACAACGCTGGAGCTACGGTTGAAGTTTTATTGAGAACAATTCTATCGCAGGAACTTTCGATACTCTCCTGGGACTCACTGAGTGAATCCATCTTGTCCAGCAGTTTCATTTCGAATGTTTTATTGTTGATAATTTGAGCATGGGGGAGTGTCAATGCTTCTGCATCGGCTTCATCAGACTTTTGATCTTTTATTGTCATCTTTTGACGATTTATTTTGCAGTTCATCGGGCTGACTTCATCCTCGGAAGACTCTGCGGCCACGGTAAGGCGTCTTGGTCGCACTTGACGTATCAAATTCGTCTCATCAACGTTACTACTTGTCGTATTATGGTTGATCGGTGTGGGTAGAGACGAAAGGTACTCCAATTCGCTCACAGTGTCCTTCAAAGAGGGTACTGTTGTTACTGCCGTAGTAACAGGGGTGAATTGCATTTTGTCAATGATGTCAAAGACATTGCCGGGTGTTAGAGGGCTCACGTTCTCCTTGAAAACTTGTGTTCCCGCTGTCTGGGGTCGTGTGAAATGTGGACTCGGCGCTGTTGACAGAACTATTTGAGGCACATTCCTCTCAATCAGTGGCGATACATGCTTCTTTTGTGGCGGTTTGTTCTTTCTTGCCACAGGAGACATGCGATCAGTCTTTTGAAGTTTTGGTGATTGTCGATTGCGACGTTGCTGTGCGTGCTGAGTTGCCTTGGCGTTGGTCGGAGATTTCAAACGAAGGGTTTTGACGTTACTCGTCACCGAAGAGATTGTCGGGAAACGTTTGACATTCTGAAAGTTAGGAAAATTGATGAAATGCTGTCACTGCGAAGTAAGTGAAAGTTAGTTACCTTTGCTATTGGTTTGTTACTAATTGACTTAAATATAACCATGATATCCTTGCGAAAGTTACGATTATCGGTGAGCTGAAGAGTTTCCTTGCATGCGATTTCCATTAGTGGACTCCAGATCATTTCCATTTGGACTTCCATGTCAGCTGGCACCAAATTTGTTGTCCAATCAATGGTAACATTGTGCTCAGCACGAATTGGTTTGGTTACTCTTACCTAAATGGTGGACAAAAGATGTGCAAATTTGGTTTTTACTGGTAAAATAGATACAGCTGAAAATTAGATAAAGTTGCGTCCCGTTTGGGAGGAAGTTAGCCAAAGACCTTGCCCGACTTGTGCAAAAATAGCTTTATCGCTTTTTAAATAGAGGAAGCCGAATAGTCGAATTGGAAACATTGCTAACAAAAAATTACAAAAGCTGCCTAATTACTCAAACTAACCGGATACTAATTTAGAGCTGCAGAGAGATTAAAATGCTTTCCATGCCGGTATTAACAATTACTGGAGGCAACGCGCCAAAAGCGTACTAAAATCTAATTCTGGGACAGTGTTTCCTCAAATCAATCAGATGTTCATGACTTCATTAAGATTCCGAAACTGAAGACTCCACTGTCGTTCCATCAGCCGCGCTTCTTCCTCAAGCGGGGATTGATAGCCAACTTTGTCCAATCATTGATTACCTATAAGCCTAATCTTTAGGACGATTCTTAAACTCTCTAGCCATCATCCCACGGACCACATACCTAAAACATTAGCACACGAGCACGCATACAAGATAAATCAAATAAAATATTTACGCATAAGCATAATTAGATTAGATTAGATTAGATTGGGGGTTGGAAGTGGTGTACTGTATCCCAGATCAATTGATGCTACAGTTAGTTATAAAAGCGACTAGCTCTTTGGGTGAGCTGAAAGCGTTGACGAGCTTGTATTAAGTATTTGCAGTCCCTCCAGAATTGTAGCTTTTTCTCTTCTAGCCATGTTTTGATACAATTTTTAGTAGTGTTTATAGATAGCCCGCAGAATGGTCTTGGCATTATGTATTGGGATGCGGATCTGTTCTGGCTAGTTCGTCTGCTTTTTCATTGCCTTCGTGTCCATTGTGACCTGGCACCCAGACCAAATGTACTTTGTTGGTGGGGGTGAGTATTAAGAGAAGTTAAAGAAAATCCCAGACTTGAGATAACATCAACTCTGCTCGTGAAGAGTCCCTGCCTGAGACACGTCAGCCTTCCATCCTTTGCGATCCCGGGCATGCTGCTTCCAGTTGTGCAGACCAAGCGCTCTGGCATCCGCGATAGCTTGGTCTTTAAAACGGAGGTTCGGTCTTCCTTCTCGTCTCGAACCTGGGGGCTGGGATTCGAAGATCCTCTTGGCTGGAGCATTGTTGTCCATTCGCTAGATGTTGCCGAGCCAATGAAGTCGGCGTTCGTTGGCTTTTTGGACTACATCCACATCTTGGTACAGCTCATATAGAGTTCGCGGTTGTATCTTCTCCTCCATTCGCCCTCCTCGCACACAGGATCAAATATCCGTCGAAGGATCCCAGTATTAACTCTCCGTTCCTGCTTATCGTCCAGCAGAACTGGCAGGATAAGGGTTCTGTAGAGCATGCACTTTGTCCTTTGAGTCAGTAGTTTTGAACCCATTTGTTTTGCCAAACCAAAGTAGCAGCGGTTTCCTAGGGTAATTCTTCGATGGATCTACACTAAGATGTCATTTGTGAAGTTGATGTTTACCCCGAGGTAGATGAACTCCTTAATTACCTCGAAGTTGCTGCTATCAACAGTGACATTTTGTCCTAGTCGGTGGACAGATGATTGTTTTTTTGTTGATAGCATATATTTAGTCTTGTCCTCGTTAACTTCAAGGTCAACTAGTTTCGCCTGTTCTTCAATAGCCGTGAAAGCCTCTATCACGGCACGCTGGGATCGACCGATGATGATGGTTCCGTGTTGACACCTGCCCTGCGCACTATCTGCTCAAGAACAAGATTGAAGAAATCACACGACAGCGCATCTCCTTGCCGAAATCCGGTGCATGTTTGAAAGAGTTCAGATGAGCTGCTGCCAAACTGCACATTGCATCGCGTGTTATCCAGGGTCATGCGACACATCTGGATCAGTTTTGACGGGATCCCGAATTCGGCGATCGCCACAAAAAGCACCTGACGATGAATGCTGTCATATGCGGCTTTAAAGTTGATGAAGAGATGTTGTGTCTCGATTTGAAACTCGTTGGTCGTTTCCAGGATTTGCCTTTGTGTGAAGATTTGGTCTACAGTTGATCTGCCGGGCCGGAAGTCACACTGGTACGTGCCGATTAGTGTGTTGCAGAAAGGTTTGAGACGTTCACACAGTATGTTGGATAGTCTTAAAGTACTACCCAATAGTAATATTCTTTACCAAATATGAAATACTAATTGATCGAGCAGTAATCAGTTATCACATTTGAATTTCAGTAACTCTGGTTCAGCACTTTACTCCTTTATAGGCTGAATAGGTAATGTAGTTTAATGGTCATGATGCATCCAAGTCGCTGGAAGTGCAGTAGTAGTCTCTTAGCATTATGGCAAGAGCATACATTAAAGTCTTTGAATAAATTCCAATCATTATACGTTATCCCTCTGCCACTAAAAAATCAGAAATATTGTTGCAACAAAAAACCATCCTTTTAAGAAAAGAAAGCCAGTAAATGTCAGTAAATGCCAGTAAATGTGCCATAAACTGTAATTTTTGTGTCTGGTGCTACTAATTTTTGTTCTTTCAACTTGACAGTAAGAAGGAAGTTCTGATGCTTTTTTTGAACAGTTGAAGATGGTTATGTTTGAGTGGTCTAGTTTCGTCTGTGAAAAAACTCACTATCGTTAGCATCATCATTGTCTTGAAATGTACTGGGACGACTAAGTTCTCTGGCTTTAGAACATCTACTTTACTGCTACTTTAATATTGACTCATCAAAAGAGCTCGAGAACAGTTCTAAAAGCAGATTGCAAATAGGTAAAATTCGCAACACAAAAATAACAGATCAGATCAATGGACTTTTGTTTTTAAAACTAGGCCTTTTTTTATTTGCCCATAAACGGAAGTACTCCACGCAGGATTAACATACCAAATTCGAAATCCAGCGTTTGACAACTTTTTCTTATGACTTGCCTAGAACTTGACTACACAGTCTGTGTAGGCCTGTATCTCAAGAATACATGCGAGCAGCTAGATAAATTGACAAGAAAGGAGACCCTCTCAGCTGCGCCAACTATAGAGGTATAAGTCTCCTCAACATCGCATATAAGATCCTGTCTGGCGTGCTGTGTGAACGCCTGAAACCATTCGTCAACGAACTGATTGGACCCTATCAGTGCGGTTTTAGGCCCAGTAAGTCCACAACTGACCAGATTTTCACACTTCGGCAGATCCTGGAAAAAACCCAAAAAGTCCAGATCGATACTCACGATCTTTTTATCGATTTTAAGGCCGCATATGACAGCATTTATAGAGACGAGCTATACAGAGCCATGTCTAGTTTTGGCATGAGTCCCTGCCAAACTCGTCAGATTGTGCAGGATGACAATGGAGAACTCTGGCTGCTCCATTGAGGTCGGAAACAATCTCACCGAGACCTTTGATGTTAAAAAAGGATTTAGACAAGGCGATGCGCTGTCATGTAACTTTTTCAACACCATACTTGAGAGAATTGTTCGAAACTCGCAAGCCAACACCAGGGGCACCATTTTCCAAAAGTCTGTGCAACTACTTGCTTACGCCGACGACATCGACATCATTGGCAGAACACAGCGAGCTGTCACTGGTGCGTTTGCAAGTATCAGTGCAGAGGCGGCACAAATGGGTTTAGAAGTGAATGAGGGCAAAACGAAATATATGCTGTCAACAAGAGGGGACACACAACATCGACGAATCGGACAGAACGTCACGATAGACAGCTATAACTTTGAAGTAGTTCGGGACTTTATCTACCTCGGCTCCGCTATTAACTCTGACAACGATATATCGTCAGAAATCAAGCGAAGAATTACACTTGCCAACCGCTGTTACTTTGGCATAAGGAAGCAATTAGATTAGTAACGCCTTGTCGAGAAACACCAAGGAGACTCTATGTAAGACCCTCATCATCCCAGTCCTGCTGTATGGCGCAGAAGCATGGACGTTATCAAAGGCGGATGAAGATCTACTTGGTCGTTTCGAACGCAAAATTCATCGAGTGATTTTCGGTCCCGTTTGCGTTGACGGGCTTTGGGGGGGGAGATTTAACGACGAACTCTACGAGCTGTACAGCGACATCGACCTGGTCAGAAAAATACGGATTAGTCGTCTAAGATGGCTGGAACATGTAGAGCGAATGGACAACAAACCTCCGGCCCGAAGAGTCTTCGAATCCAAACCGGAGGGACAACGCAGTAGAGGAAGACCTCGCCTAAGGTGGCGCGCGCAAGTGGAAGGGGACCTCAACCAACTTGGAGTGCGCAACTGGAGGCAGTTAGCCAAAGATCGTGCTAACTGGAGAGGCGTATTGATTGAGGCCCAGGTCCACCCCTGACTGTAGCGCCACCTAAGTAAGTAAGAAAGCTAGATACATTGTGAATGTTAAATTATTAAGAAACCGTTAAAAATCCACCAAATATACATTTTTAAATTTTTTTAAAATTCACTTCCAAAATATGTTCATATCCATGTTGCAATGGATTTTTTTTTTTTTTTGCGTTGATTTATATTTTACTCTATTGAGCAACGAATGTGTACCAAAACATGCATATTATTAAAATATATTTATATGTATGTACCTATTTAAGCAGCATTATGCTCAACAATAATAACAATACAAATTAGTTTATAAATGCAATGAAATCAGACTTAATTTCGTTTACATAAGAAAACCTCAGATAACTAACATAAAAACACCTGCCTCAATTAGAGAAACCACACTTGGACATCAAACAGATACTAAGCCAAAGAAAATGTCCTTTAAAAACACCATATCTATAATTTGCAAGTTTTGCATTCCAATATTTCAATTTAACATTAGGGCAATTAGCATCTGCTGTTAGTGTTCCATAAAGTGATACTTGTAATTATTCTGTTAATAAATAATGAATAAGTTTCTTAAGTGCGTTGAGCAAATTCGTCTTAACAAAAAGAAAATATGCAGCAAAAGGAGAAACCACTAATCTTCGCGTGCAAAAACCAGATTCCAATACAAATCATAAATATTAAAGACATTCCACCAGTAGTCAAACAGGATCAAACAGAAACAACCCTTGTCAGTTGAGTATTCCACGCACATATGAAGGCAAAAAGGAGGACAAACAAAAATACGTAGACGCACTCAAATTGAAAAAAATAGTTCAACTCAGGTAGTAGCTAAAGGAAACACATTCCTATGCCAATGCATGTCGCTATCGTTGCGTTCACTTCTGCTCCTATTCACAGGCCTTAGAACTTCCATTAGACATTAAATTCCATTTAACCCAACAATTCAACACAGGGCACAGCTGTTATTTTTTTTTTTTTATGGTCTCTGTTAGCAATGCAAAGTTTTCACAATGCAAGGTAATTTAGGACAATTATTCGAGTCCTCTCTAATCGACCAAACTTTGCAATATTGTCTCCAAGGTCGCTGTGCATTTTATTTACTTTTATCATTTTGATATGTGAAAATGGAACCATGGTAGAAATTACCTCAATTGCTTCCTCGGAGGGATTGTATATATTTAAAATTCGTTTTGCAGTCTTCGTTACAGGAACATCCTCGAATGTTACTATTGCTTTGGATGAGAATGGAGCCATAACAACGCTGGTCGGCTCCCTGCCTTCGAGGCGCTTTTTGTTTTTTGGCCTTGTTGGTGTTAGATTGACCTTAATAATGGATTTTTTTTAATATTTATTATTGATCAGCATTTAAGTAAACAAATTACCTCAAAGGCACTCATGTTGGCATAAAAAAGTTTTTTTTATTTTTGATTATGAAACAAATGACGACAAAATTGAACAGAAACACACAAAACTGTAGAAAAACGATTCACTAAAGTATTTTGTTTTTGTTTTTTTTTCTTTGCAAAATTGACTACATTTGTTTGCAGGGAATGTAATTTGTTTATTGCAAAATAAGTAATAAAAAAACACAGAAACACAATCAGAAATCAAACAAATTCACAAAATATAAAACTAAAACAGAAAACACTATTTGCGAAGATGTTTCCAACGAGTGTAAGCTGTTAACTGTGAAGGATGAAAAACTGTTGAAGGAAAAGCGTTAACCGCTTTAACCGTTTGTTTTTGATTTCTATTCGAAAATTTTTGACATTTGTGACAGCTTGACAGCTGTCAGTGGAAAAAATTGAAGTGATGCCAAGTCTTTACTGTGACTGTGTTCAGTGTTTTGGCATGCAGTGTCGTTTCAATAACCAGTATAAGGTGATTATGCCAAAAGTGCAAACGTACTTTAAAATTATGACAGCACAAATGCATTGGTCATAATTATGTGAAAATTTGTGAAACTGCTCTGTGAGCAATGTATTTTTAAAACGACGAATTGTTGCTGCATGTTAAAATTAGCTACGCATGGAGAAAACAAATTGGAGATTAGTTTAAATAAAATTAAATTCGAACTGCATACGTTATGTCGTGACGAAATTGTCTACCTAGGAGAGTTAATAAAAATCGAAAGTCTCTTTGTGTAATTATGTTTTTAATTAAAGGTATTTTGTCATTAAAATTTAAGTGGCTAACAAGTGAAATATAACAAGCGGTAAATTGTTATTCTGATATTACTCCAAATTCATTTTTTTTCGACATGTTGCTTTGCTAAGCTGAGCGAGCAACAGAATCAATAACAGAATAGAAAAAGTTGCTTCTGTTATTTGTCCGACACGACCTTAGCTGAATTCAGCAATTATTTAACTGAACCCGACTTGTAGTGTTTTTCGGCTAAAAAATGTATTTATAAACACTTATGAAAATCGATTTCAGAAATTATATTTGTAGCTAGATAGTGTCATATCGTTGTCCTATATACCAAAATATAAACAAAAACTATATTTCGGGGCCAAATATTATAACAAAGATATAATAAAATGATTGGAATGATTTGGAATGAAGCAATATTGACGTTTACGATTCGATGCTTTGCCGACGTTGACGCGATAAGTGCAAATGACGGTTAGAACGTGATGATGGTGGCAATCTCGACCTTCTTGACAGAGATAACACGAAAAGTCGACAGGTCTCGGGTCTCGGGTTTTAATAAATCTTTACCTACGATCCTTTAATATGCACAAATTTTTAATCTTTCTCATTTAAATAGTAAATTTCTGTAGATATCTACTGCTTCGGTACTATATTACTATACTAAATGTCCGACGAGATATAAATAGTCCAGGTGACATAAATTGGACGAAAGTCGTAAACAATTTAGTCCAATCTTACAGTATACCTGCATTGTCCATTTCTCGACGGCTTAACTACAACAAACAAGCGAGCAATTCAATAAAGATAATAGGGTTTGAATCTTCTTGCTACAATATCAGCAAAATTCTTTGTTCATCGAAGGATTTCTTTTCTTTAAACATTTACCCAAAGTATATAGAATTAAAGCCGAAATCTGGAACAAAAAAGTATTTCTCTTGGGAAGTTGGATATTTTTGACCTCTCTGGTACTTGTTTTTTGGTCTTAGCTCTTCCAATTTCAACGCATGACATGACGATCATTCTCATTAAGGTGTAGCCGGGCACAAAAGAATTGAGCTATTTTTATATTCGAATAAATAAAGTTACAGCTTCTAAAGGGTGATTTTTTAGCTGGTTTGGTTTTGGCAACACTGGTTTTGACAGCTGACGTGTGTTTAGTACCTTGTGTCACAGTCAAACAGCTGCAGTTTGGTTTGCAATTTAACCATGGATCGTCTTACAAATGAACAACGCTTGCAAATTATTGAATTTTACTATCAAAATTCGTGCTCTGTGAAAAATGTGGAAATCCGATGTTTTATCGAAAAATTGTGTTCAGCGATGAGGCTCATTTTTGGTTGAATGGGTACGTAAATAAGCAAAATTGCCGCATTTGGAGTGAAGATCAGCCAGAAGCATTGCAACAGCTACCAATGCATCCCGAAAAAGCCACTGTTTGGTGCGGTTTATGGGCCGGCGGCATTATTGGGCCATATTTCTTCAAAGATGATGCGAATCGCAGCGTTACTGTCAATGGTGAACGCTACCGAGCGATGATAACAAACTTTTTTTTGCCCGAAATGGAAGTTCTTGACTTGCATGATATGTGGTTTCAACAAGACGGTGCCACATGCCACACAGCACGCGAAACAATGGCGCAATTGCGAGGCGAGTTTGGTGAACAGTTAATTTCACGTTTCGGGCCGGTCAATTGGCCGCCTAGATCGTGCGATTTGACACCATTAGATTATTTTTTGTGGGGGTATGCCAAGGCTAATGTGTATAGGGACAAGCCCGCTTCGATTGACGCACTGGAAGCCAACATCCATGCAATAATTCGTGAGATACCGGCCGATATGTGTGAAAGAGTATGCCAAAATTGGACTCAGCGGATGGGCTACCTGAGACGCAGCCGCGGTCAACATTTGCATGAAATTATCTTTAAACATTAAATTGCAAGGTTCAAACTATCGATTAAAATAAATATTTCATTCATTTTTTCGAATTTTGTGTGTTTTTTTTTTAAAAAAATTCTAAACCTCTTAAAAAATCACCCTTTATTTTTATTGATAAATCTGGGTATTTATTGTATTGAAGTAAAAAAAGAAGATTCGTGGTCAAAGTGAGTACTTAATATGCACTTTTCAAAATTGGTTGCTAAAAAAAAACACTACAGCAGATATAAAATTGGAAATTCAACTATGTGTTCAATATTATGCAATGATTGAAATGTCTAAGATTGCAAAAATATAAATATGTCTAAGCACTGTAAGATATACTGGCTGCAGTATAGATGTTCAGTGCTAGGTTAGGCTTGGCAAAGCTATTAGAATGCTGCAAGTGTTTGATGATTTATTATTATTGGCTGATCCACGTAGAACATTTTTGATAATGAAAAAAGGCTAATATAATAAAAAAATCGACTGAACGCAGCCACTCGAGAATTTGAAAACAAGACCATTTCGAAATTGTACCAAGGTTGAAATCTATAGTAACAGTGCTGCCAAGCTAATTAAACTTATGTTGGATATGGTTTAAGCATATGATGCCAAACTTTATGCGATGATTTACAAATAAATGTGATGTATAGAGGGCGATTTCGCTTTTCCGTTGAAATTTTTAATAATTGAAACGTTTTAAATGTAAATGTATTCGATGAGTTTAAATGCCATTGAAGTATTTACAACTCCCCTTGTTGGGTCCTAAGATCAAGGTCATCAACATCCTTCTGCAGCGTGACTTCGAGCAAATTAAGGGATATTGCGACGACTGGAAGTTGGAAATCAATTTCCAGAAGACGGAAACAATCCTATTTAGAACCCCATTGGCTAATGCCACTAGGGATACCAGAAAAAACTGGAAAAAATTGGCCATTATTGGACAGAATGGGCAGGCATTGGCGGTGAAAAACGTGGTCAGGTATCTTGGAATCTGGCTCGACCAGTATCTGTATTTTAATAAACATATAGATGCTTGTCTTGCTGGAGCTAAGAAGGCCTTTTCTCTGACAAGAAGACTGTTTCATAGCAGTCAACTTGCTTCTAGGGTTAAGGTCATATGCTACGTGGCCCTAATAAGGCCTATCATCGCTTATGGCTGTCCATTGTGGTTCAATATAGCGCCATCGTATATGGAAAGGATTCGGGTTTTCGAGAGACAATGTCTTAGGACATGTCTCGGGTTGTTTCGAACACCTGAATCTGAGTACATAAAATATTATCCCAACACGGTATTATATGATGGGGCTCACTTGAATAGGATTGACAATTTCCTCATTAAGGTGACTCGAAGGCACGTTGCGAGGGCGATGGCCAACGATAATAGCCTGATATTCGGGGCATACTACCCCAATGAAGCACACATGGAGAGAACGCTCCGATCTGGCTTTGTCCCGCTAGAGGCTTTTCTCCATATTGATAAAAAAGGGCTGGTACAGACGAGGGATGGTATCCCGGTACTATACCACCGCTACCGCAGAGCGACTGATAAGCGGCTCACCTACGACGGGGACGTCGCTAATGCTCCCGAGCTCCTTCGGTTTAGTACCGCGATAGGGGGGAGGAATCATATTGATATGGATAAACAATTCACCGACTATTGGTGGCTTGCGGAAAGAGTGGAATCTGCCTTAGGTAACTCCTCTTAATTCTAAGTAGTAGTAAGTTTAAGTTGGTTGGCTGTGCTCTGCATGTCGGTGGCAAGGTGTGGTGTTTCTGAGAGGCGACTGACACATTTCGGTGTCAGTGGACTCTCGGTGACGCATGTGCGCTAGATTGGCGGCTGCTGGGTGCTGCTAATGGTGTTGGGGGATGGGCACCGTTGCCTCTGTAGATGAGGCGGCGAGTGCACATAACCTCCGACTATACTTAGTATTAGTTTGGTAATTTTAAGTAACATTAGTTAGATTTTAAGTTTTTAATGTATAGTCTTAAGTAGTTTTTAGTTTTTAGTTTTAATCAAAAATTAAAATAAAATAAAGATGTCAAGTTTTTAAAAAAAAAATTTTCTTGTTAAAAAAAATATATATTGAAAAAATAAAATGTATTATTAATTAAGGCCGAAAGGTAACAGTATTAAGTGATATAGTTAAGTTTAGAGCATCCGCATAAGGACCAGTAACCTAGAATAAGTATCCTGTTAATTTTAAGTTAGATTTAATCATTTTTGTCTAGTCTGTAAGTTTTTATTGAAAAAATAATAAAAATGAATTTAAAATTAAAAAAAAATTATAATTACTCCCCTTGTTGCAACAGCACAGACCAATTTGTGATTTGATTTGTGAAAGGCAACAACTTAGTCGTCTCTAAGTGTTAATAAAGTGTGGCAATTTCACGTAGTTTGAAATTCGAGCATATTTCATATGAGTGTGTCTAACCGTTGACCCATTAAATTCGTCGAAACAATACTACTAAAATAAGCTAGCTACTAAATTAAATTAACACAATTTTTCTTTTATTTACATTAGGTACTCCCTACCGTCATATATTTACGTTAAGTTCTTCGTGTTTTTTTTACAAATATACAAACTATTTACATAGTGCAACATCAAGAATCATCTCAAATATATACACTCTTCATGTATCCGGGGAATGGCGTTGCCGAATCGTATTCATCTCCAGATTCCTGATCAGGTGGTTCAACAGAAATAAATGCGACCGCGAATCCCTTCATCGAAGTACTATCATCCGATTGAAATCGTATTAAGATGGTATCCGAGTAGGAAGTCACTGGTAGGGGTTTCTGGAAGCACGAACAGAACAACACAAACAAATTAATCGCCATTCACCATCATGGGAATGTATAGGAAACATACTTTGTTGCCACAGAACTTTCCGTGGTTTGTAGTCCTCATTTGGTTAGACTCTTCAGATATCTCAACCGAATCGTACTTGCAACGGTCCGAGTATTCAACTCCGAAGTGCAGGAACGTGATCTTGACACTGCTCTCGGGGTCAGCTTGAATTCTCCAATCGCAGTACATATTCCTTTTATAGGGTCGTCTGCCAAATCTTGGATGCGAATAAAACACCTGAGTCCTGTTCGTTGCGCGCAAATATCCTCCACATTCTATAAAGAGAGAGCAAAAAAAAAATGTTTACATTTTGATATGTTGGATGGGAGAAATGTTTATATAACGGCTATATTGGATGCCGGAAAGCAGCAAATAACCTCGACCTGAACCCTTTTTTTTAAATTTAATCTTCTTCGGATGAAGGTCTGGTCTGATGTCAAAGTGCACAAGGATAAGTTTCAATATTTCAAAGTTTTTTTTTTCATTTTTATGTGTGCATTGCTCTACGCAAAATAAACAACACGAACTGCATCATGCATCCGGTGTAAGAGCTGAAAGAAAATATTCTCTATGCGTGCTATGGATGTTTGTGTGGATGGTGTTTTTATATATTTTGAAGGGGCAACATGGAGCGGTACTCTAGGGGTTGCATGTTACATTAAAGGTAACCTCAAGAGGATGAAAGATATTTTTTTGTTTGTTTGTTATGTGCGTTGACGCACTCGTTATTTAATGGCAAAATCTTACACGTATATATGTATGTCTTTGAAGGAAGGAAAGGAGATAAGCGTGTCTAAGGATCCGCAAGTGGCAACTCTTAAAAAAAATCAAAGAAATTAAGTAGTTTCATTCAGAAAAGAAAGGGGGATTAAGTTGGAAAAAAGGTTTTCCATTACAAAGTGAAAAAAAAAATAAGTTATGGAACTAAAGAAGGTCAAGGACGAGTGCTCACTAGTATGTTTTTTAAATCTTATAATATGTCATAAATTTCAATAGAAAAATAGTTAGAAAGACTCTTTTAAGATCAAAATAAAGAGCACTTGAAATGTTTAGTCCTGTTAAGTATCTGCAGACTTTAGAAAAGGCTAAGCAAATAAAGTCCTCTATTGGTGGTGCCACTAGAGTTCTTTCAAGAAAAAACAAATCTGATAGTCATTTCAAATATTTAGGGGGACCACGAAAGATTATAAATAGATAAAATAAGAATCTGACCACCCATCAACGTGTTCGCAATTTTAAAGCTCCCGGCTCCTTGCGACCCGTGCAGAGTACCTCCTAAGGCAAAGTAGCCTTCAATTCTCTGCGATCCCGGGAGCTGTGCTTTCAATTTCTTTCTTTCCAGACCAAGTGCTCTGGCATCCGCCGAATGGTTGGTCTTTGAAACGAAGGATCTCCCTTTTTGACGTCTAGTACCTAGTCAATTTTTTGAACTACATACGCATCTTGGTGCATAGATGTTTACATTGGTAACTCTGCATCTAAGGAAGAATTTCCCAACAAAATAAGTATAACGCGTTAACACTGACGCAAGTCGCGCCCGACATTAAGAACCAGACATTCAGTTTTTAAGGAATCCTCCCCCACCCCCAAGACCCATAAAAGTGGTTGAACGTATAAAAAAGAAACTAAATTCCATCCCGAAACTCGTTTGATTTTACCGCAGCCAACTGTACATTTTGTTCAATAATGCTCTCGACCTTGAGTTCTCGAAATTCTTATAATTTGCTACTTGAAAATGACATTTTAATTAGTTTTATGAAGCGCTTGCATCAACCGCAGGGCTTTTTAGTTTAAGTTAAAAAAAAAATGAAAATTGGAAGACCCGCCACACACACTCTTAATTGTTTTAAAGCTCTCGTACCCGCTCTTTGCCGGTGAAACAGCATTGTAAAGTAGGAGAAAAGTTGACAGTGTAAAATGTTTTGCTTCCAAATCTCAATAGCATTTCTTTGGTGCTTCTTATCTTCTAATGCACTTCTGTTTAAGGGATTAGGATACAATTACTTCTTTAAAATGCAACACGTGGCGAAAAAACGACTTGTATCGGTGAAAACAAATTGAAAAACAACGCCGCGCCGTGTTGTGAGGCATTCGGGTGGTCGTGCTTTGACAGACTGTTTTAAAACAACGTCAACAGTTCTTATGTGGTTAACCAAAATCTGATCTCAGGCTACTATACTGATTTAATTTTTGTGCTGATTAGGTTTTTATTGTTATTTATGAATTTCTTATTAAACTTATGGTTAAGCTTTGGGTGTTACCCGAAAGATTTCAATCTTAGTTCAACGCCAATTTTCATTTTTATGGACAGAAGGATCCATAAATGTTCGTCGTTTTATAAATGGGCTGGTGAAGTCATTGGGCCATACTTCTTTCGAAATGATGCAGAAGAGTCAGTTACCGTTAATGGAGACCGGTATAGAGCCATGATAACCGACTATTTTGTTCCCGAATTGGATGGAATGAATGTGGATGAGATGTGGTTCCTACAAGACGGCGCTACATGCCACACAGCGTACGTCACAATCGATTTATTGAAGGAAACGAAACGGTCACATGCCCGAAATCATATTTAAACATTAATGACATAAAATTATCCTTCCAATAAAGCCAACTGATGGACATTTTTTTGTGTTTTATTTCAATTCGAAGTTCTATACCTCTAAAAAAACACCCTGTATTTTTGACGCTCAAAGCAAACGCGAGTGATCACAGAATTCGGATTTATAATATGTTGTGGCAGCAGGAGTAAATTGAGCTTCTTTTTGTTTTGGGTTAAATTAAAATAAGTCTCCCTAATCTACAAAAAAAGAAATTCTCTGAACTGCACGAACCACAGAGATATAAGACTCCTGAATATCACATAAAAGATTTGGTCAACCGTTTGACAGTAACTTGAGCCTATAACCAAATTTTCATACCACCAGGCATTTCAGATTGATACTCACCATCATTTTAGCGACTATGATAGCAACGCTCTGGGCTCTGCCACCACATCGCAAAATAACAAGCTGACCAAGCGAAAACCACTCTCGTCAATCGCTGTTTCTTGGTGCGAAAAATGCATCTAAGAAGTAAAGCCCTCTCTCAAGACTCTATCTTGCTGTATGGTACAGATCCATGGACCTTATGGAAGTCGGCTAAAAAACCTCTTGGGAAGTTTTTAGAGAAAGATTCATGTTATTTTGCGGTCGATTTTTATTGATGAAGTGTGGATGAAAATATTTAACGATGAACTTTATGGGCGAAGTGGTCAAAAAGCTATAATAGCTGAGGTAGCACATGCAACGTATGGATAGTAACACACGAGCTCGAAGAGTGTTTGAGTCCTACCCTTAGGTGACGCGTACAGTTGGAGGGCGACCTCAACTACGTGCATACCTGTAGACAGCTAGCTAGGGACAGAGCTATGTTGGGGACTTATTGGATAACTAAAGCATAAGCCTCCTGTTAGGATAGGCGAAAAGCCAGTACTGGTAACATCAGACAAAACATTGAAAATTTATTTATAGTTATCTTTTGTTCTTAGCTAGTGCTATTCATGTCTTGAGCGTTATTTAGACCTTCATACAACTTCTTTAACTAAATTGCAGCAATCGTTGCAAGTATTGAGTGCTTGGTTTGGAAAAGGAATGGATTGGTAGAATCTAAATTTCTTCATTTCGAAAGAATCCATATTGTCTTTAAATTTTTAAAAAGTAGTGCTTTTGAGACGAGTAATACAACATATACCCGGGTACCCAAGTATCAGCATATGGCGGGTATTACCCTGGAAGCATACTTTTTGGTTCTCAACATGGGTACATCATATGAATAGGTTTAACAAGTAGATATGATATCCTCTTCGAGGTTTCAAGTACCGTCTTTAACATTTTCGAAAAATTTTATTTTGTAAGGATTCAAGAGCCTATCGGTAAAAATTCAATTCAACAGCGACTTATCAAGTGATTTTAAAATATTTCTTAAAAAACACTCTTTAAAGATTCGAGGACCTTTACCATGTTCCAAGGACCTCAATATAATAATCTTCAATATAATAATGGCCATGCCAATTTTCTGTCCTCTGCACGACATTTCAGTCCGACACAAAATTACTCGGAAACTATAAGGCCTCTGAAGCTGAAATTTGGAATATACAGTGAGTGTCAAAAGTGTGTAAACGCTTTGCATTTATCTATTCGTGTTAAGTAAGCTTATAGCAATATGACAAATATTTTTGTTTGAATTATTAAAAAAAAATACACTCATATAATGGATCCGCCATCGAACGTTTTTTTTTTTCAACTAGTGCTTATTTCGCGAATGGTAACACTTAGCTCATGTCTGATTTGACAGATAATTAGTTTTATCCTTCCGCTGAACGAATATGGTTGTGTATACGCTTGAACAACGAACAAAAACACCAAAAACAACTTGAACAACAACAAGGAGTGGCCGTTACAGTCAATGTCGATCGTTATCGGGCCATGTTGAACGAATTATTGTTCACAAAAATTGAAGAGGAGGATATTGGCAACATTTGGTTTCAACAGGACGGCGCTATGTGCCACACAGCCGAAGCTACACTCGATGTTTTGCGCCCTGTTCCAAAAAAAAAAAAAGTTATTTGCGGACCCTATACATGTAGATAGTTATTGATTAAGCTCGTACGTGAAATATTTTGAGAAGTAGAGGGGTCTATCATCACAGCAACTCAAGTTATATAAATTTTTAAATTTTGAGGTATAAATACTCTAAATGGTAATGATACTTAACATGTTTTTGCTGTGATGTATGAAAAATCCATTTTTTTTATGAGATTTTTGGGTGGAGTATTTGTGTCCATTCGCTCGATGTGGCCAAGCCAATGTAGTCGATGAGTGTTAGCTTTTTGGTACAACTCATAGAGTTTGCGTTTGCATCTTCACCTCCATTCGCCCTGTGCTAGAGAACAGTACCAAATTTCCGTCGAAAAAAATTTTCTCTTAAAAGAGCTTCTAAATGTGCACGTTATTTGACCATTTTCCGTTGGATACAATCATCATATATCCGGTGGTTTGATGATGTTGCGATATTGAATGTTGAGTGCACAGCGAAGAGTTTCTACTTCAGGCACTGTCTGTAGACCCTGGCTACTCCGATGGCAACTCTAAATTTCTTAATGAGGACGGTTTTCGTTAGACAGTCGTGCTCTGAATTTGGTCGTTACAAGAAAATGGTCGAAGTAGACTCTTTGATCCTCGGAATGTATGCACTTTTATGATGCTATGATTACCACGTGGTCGAATTTGCGGCCGGTTCGACCATCTGGAGCTGCTGAAAAGTCTATTAGAGCCTTACTGCGAAAGCCTGTAAAACAATGTCAGAGAGCTCTTAACATCATTTTTGATTGGTGCAAAAAGGTAGACCTTATAGTTAATCCACAAAAAGCACCACAGTAGGTTTCACCAAACAAAGAAAACTGGAGAACCCTGAAAATCCAATAGTCTTCGTTGAATCTATAAAGTTCTCCAGTAAAGTTAAATTTCTGGGAACAATCTTTGACTAAAAACTGACATGGAACTTTCATATTAAAAAAGCAAATAGACAAAGCTAGGATCTCCCTTTGGATCTGCAGAGGTCTGCTTGGTAAAAATTGGAGCCTAGACTCCAAAATGACACAATGAACTTCCACAGCAATCGTTTGACCTATTTTTACATTAAGAGTGCCTTGCAAGTATCAAAGATCCACACAGGCCAGGCTCACGTCAGAAGCAATGCGAACAGCACCTACTGCAGCGCTAGAAGTCGTACCAAAACTTAATCCTCTTCAAATCTATTTTCAGAAAGAATCAATGATCAACGCATACTTGCTCATCTCAACGGATGAAGGCAAGGTTACATTTCCAGAACAACAGAAATGGGAAAAGATTAAACACACACATTTGTGAAAAACAACACTTGCTGACACATACAGAGTCCAATTTAGCTGGGTGCCAGTACAGTGGTTTTGATGGGAATGAAAAAGCTGGTAGGCAAAGAATCTGCGGCAACTTTTTTTATGCCAAGACCATCATATTGTGTGCTCATTAGCTCCATAAAATGCCGCATTATAAACTTCTTAAAAATTTCTTCATAACCACTGTGACTGCTTAGCAAAAACGTGTCTAGGATGTTTAAGTAGACACTACCTTGAAGTAACTGACATTACAGGATATAGTCTAACTTATTCCCAAATCTGGTATCATGAGCGAATTTTAACCGAGGACATCACAATAGGCCAACTGTGGCTGCGGTTATATGGTTACTAAGACCCACCCTCTATTTCGTGTAATCTTACCTACTACCTATGTGCATGCCTAGTGGTCCGAAGTTTTAGCCCCAAAATATTAGCTTCAAAAATATTTAGAATTGATTGGAGAAAGAACTCCATAACGATTTAAGACATACCTTCCGATATTCAAAGGTCTTAAGATTTTAAACGTTTGGCTAGGTTCACTTGCATGCCAAAAGTTGCCTACGTGTGGTTTATCACCCTAATTGCCTTTCATGCGAGGTCCTGCACATGTAGGAACAATACGATCCCAAGGGTCTTTGTAAATGGCACAAGTTCGAAATTTTTTTGATTGAGAGAGAAAATATGACAATGCAAGGGGTGGTCCACCCATAATGCACGATGTTAATTGTGAGTCACACCTTAAAGTCTAGTTTTTTGCCTAACTTAATTTGACGTTTCTTTGTTTCAGTTTTAACAATCGGTAGAATTTTGCACAAATTTCAGCAAACTGAAATTGTAGGAAATGTGAATACACCTGTGTTCGCGATAGTGTGGCAGAAGAGCCGTAAACCTCGACTCGACGTCGTGTCCAACAATTGAACATCTCACGAACATCACTGATGCGAATTTTGAATACAAAATTTAAATAAAGATTTTAATTTAGAAGAAGAGCTTAAGCCTACTGACCATTTCAAGCGTCGTCAGTACGCCGAAAAGATGGTTGAACAGACAGAAGTGAATGGTGACTTTACAAAAAAAATTATCTTCAGCGACGAGGCACACTTTCACCTCAGTGGATTCGTTAACAAGCAGAATTGCTGCATTTGGGCAAATGAGAATCCACGAGTGATTGTTGAAAAGCCGATGCATCCACAAAGACTGACTGTTTGGTGCGGTTTCTTGGGGGCATCGGGCCGTACTTCTTCGAAAATATGGTCGGCCAAGCAGTTCCCGTGAATGGTGTTCGCTATCGCGAGGTGATGACGGACTTCTTCTTTCCAGAAATCGAGGATATGGACCTTCCAACATGATGGTGCCACTTGCCACACAGCCAACGAAACAATGGCACTTTTCGATCGTGCGGAAATTTCGAACTCAAACTGAGTATGAGGGATAATATTACGACTACAGAGAAGTCCAAAAAAGTGGGCCCGCCAATGCCGTCGGTCGGTCTGTCTGTCCGGGCGCCGTGTGGCAAAACGGTTCGACGGATTTACTTCAAACTTCGTATATAAGCTTTTTATGGTTATATCTTGGGGAATCTTTTAATTTTTCGCTTTATCGTTTGAAATAACAGTACCTGTCATATAATTTTTTTGGTGAAAATCACTTATCACTATTTTTCTAGAAAATGGTTCCAAGAATTTTGGTTTATTTTTTGTGCTAAAGATACTTAGGATGAGATCAAAGTACTGCATACTCAGTTTTTGGGGAATAGATTCGATTAACGGTAATTTATAAAACCGCCAATATCTCAAAAACTAACATAGCTAACTCCAAAAATGTTACTGTTTTTTTTATACTTTAAGTCGAACAAATTTGCATACTTCGATTTTTGAAATAATTTTTTTTTAAAAAAACGGCTCTAACAGATTTAACAACAGCTCCTCCAATTACTATTCCTCCAGAAATTTTTCTAAAATGCAAATTTAAAAATCCGACTTAAAAAAAGCTCTTTAAGCTACTTTAACTCTAACCATACGCACATCAACATTTCACTCAGCTTATAAACTCTTTGGATTTCCTTCTATACTATACCTGATCGATTTTATGTAACAAAAAAGACTCTTAACCAATTCCGTGCAATTTCTATAAATCCCCACACACACACACACAAAAAAAAAAATTAATTTACTACCCCTTTTGAATCCTGTGGAAACCAAACAACCACGGGAGGGAAGCCTGAAAAAGTCAGTTCTTATCCCCTTCCTAGTGCCGCCTCACACAATGGGTACCCGTAACCGCACAAGTTAAGCCCACCTTGCCCCAGTTCGGGGAATTCTGATGTAACAAGAACATAATTTCCGCCACCCCACTTTAGACCAACCAAAAGCAAATCACGGAAACCTACTGATGATGTATACGCTTACCTGTTGCGTAGGTTGCCCTGAATCCCTTCTTCTGTAGGTTGGCATCAGTTTTCAGCACCATAAACATATGATTTGTAGACGCCAGCACAGAATACGGTTCATTTCCGCCGCAGTACACTCCCAGCGTTGAGCTATTCTCAGATCTGCCATCGTGGACGGCAACAGAATCATAAATGCATTCCTGTGAATATTCAAAGAAAAAAAACGAGATGTAAGAAAAAAAACCAACTTCATTGAATATTCGAAGCGCAGAGATCCTGCCCGGATGGACGGCGATACTGCGGCGATAGCGGCAACTTTACCTGATGATTCTCCACCTCGAACTCGTGGAATGTTAACTGCACCCGATGCCCGAGTACAGTTGCAAAATGCCAGAAGCAATATGTGTTCCGGGGATAGTCTTCCGGATAATTGGGACTGTAGATGACCCCATACGGTTTTGTTATTTCGAATTTGCATTTCGTTTCGGTGCAGTTATGGTCATCCTCGTTCAGCATGTATCCGTTCCGGCAACTGCACTTGTACGAACCGAGCGTATTTTGGCAGTAATGCTGGCAACCAGCATTGTTCACACCGCATTCGTCCTTATCTACATGAGGGGAGAGCAAATCCAAATACCAAAATGAAAAATAAATCCCATGCATGTGGCAACATTCCGCAGGGCGACTCACCTATGTGGAAGAAAGCCGAAAATCCGGTGCGCTGTACGGTTTTGTCGGAAAAAAATTCCAACCGCAGGATGTTCAGTTCGGAATTCATAATGGGAGGAATTTCATGGCCGCAAAACACACCAATCTTCTTGAGACGATTATCCTTCATCTTCGAATAGGCGGTTAGGTTGTCGTAATTGCATTCGCTAAATAATTGAGATTTCGTCCCTTCCAGATCGAAGTGAGTGAAGTTGAGAAAAACGCTGTGATTTGGCGGTGCCACTACTTCCCAAACGCATTCCTTTCCGAGTGGATACATATCGGGGAATTGGGGCGAGGTCAGCGTGCCATTATCAGTGGACGCATTGATTATCCCACCGCATGCAACTTGAGAGAGAAAGAGACAGATAGAGAGAGAGAGAGAGATAATTTTTACATAATGTTTCGGGCAGAAAAAATTTAATCTATCGAAATGCAATTACCTTCACATGATTTGCCATCCATTTGCAACTCATAACCAGCGAAACAACCACACCGAAAGCTCCCCAGGGTGTTGATGCATTCATGCTGGCATCCGTGGTCACTGTATTTGCATTCGTCCACCTCCTGCATGAACAGCGCTAAGAATCCGTCCTTTTGCACCGTGCTATCGGACACGAACCTCACATACATTTGATTTGAATTGGTCCTGTAGGAATAATTTCAAACGCACGCACACATACATATATGAATGAATGAAAACCACTGTTTATCGTCGCATAGGGAGGCGGATACTCACTTAATTTTCGGTGGCAGCTTGTAGCCGCAAAATACTCCTATTAGCTCCGAATCGGATCGATTGCCATCGCGAATCTCGACATAGTCATAGCTGCAATTGTCATGGTATTCGATTTTGAATGATTGGAACTTCAGGGCCACCTGATAGTTCTCAGGAGCGGTAATTTTCCAAATGCACTCCTTATCGGGTAAATATTCGACAGGATAGTTTGGCGAGTCGATACGACGCGGCTGGTTGAGTTCAATATCGCCGCCGCAAATTACTAAAATGAAAAGAGTTAAATTTGTTGCCAATCATTTAGCTTAAGGATTAAAATTTTGTCTCTCCTTCGTGGAGGTTTGTATTTTTGAATTAAATGGAGTAGGCTTGTTTTTTTATGTGGAATAATATTGATCAACCGTTAAAAGTCTAAATTTAATTTTTGGGGTGAATTTTTACCTCGACTATGTTGATGAATTTAAAAGGGCATGAATTCTTTAGGGTGCCTTGCAACGGTTCTTGAGCACCAGAGCAGATATAAGCGTTGTACACGAGTTTGGGCGAATAAATGCCTTATAAATTCTAGTCAGATCAGAAGGGGTGAAATATTTCTTACATCGCTTGAGCAAGCCTAGTCATTTCGCAGCGTTCTTGGCGAACTCGAATATGTGGTCGTTCCAACGAAGTTTGTTGTTAACACACATACCGAGGATGGAAAGCCGTTCGGTTTCGCAATATAAGTGCCATTCATGGATAATGGCAGGGTATTGGGGTTTCACTTTATTTACAGAAGAAAGCATTGTATTTTGGAAGCATTAAATTCCACTGTATCAGATTAACCCCACTCAAAAATGCTGTCAAGGTCAGAATTTAATGAGCTTAAATTCCGTTTCCGTATCAGTTCAACGCCGGAAGACGAGAAACGTTGCCTAGGATACAAATACGTAAAGCATTTCAACTTTTGGGTAAGTATTCGTTCTTTTTGGGCGATCTTTAATTATGAATAACTGCTCCATATTCTTGGGCGATTATTTATTTTGTGGTTTTAGGCGATTGTAACTTCGGCAATTAATTGTACAGCCAAGGAATGAATATGATTAAAAGACAGTAGATCATTAATAAAAAAGAGTGTCGGAGACAAAGTGGAGCCTTGAGGGACACCAGCATTTATTTGGTGAACTGCAAATTTGAATATATGAAATTACCTTTAAACGGAACGGTCCGAAAGGTAATTGCTAATCCATTGAAGAAAGGTATCGTCGATTTCAAATGCACGCATTTTCGACAGCTTGATGCTAAACTCTGTCAATGACTCCGTAAATGATATTAATGTGCCATTTCAAGATTCTACGATGATTGGAAGTGCTTCATAGTTTTGATGATCTGTCAGTGAGTTACTATTTTTGGGGCCTTGTTACCCAGGAACTGCTGGTGTTAAGCAATTGAAATTTGGTACGAAGCATGACTATATAAATCTTGAAATTGTTATGTACCCAGCTTTTAAAACAAAACGAAGTTAGTTCCTGTAACTTAATAAGCTATCTGTCACCTTTCATATGTTTCCATGTCACTTTTTGTATGTCCTCTTTCTGTGGCAACCGCTTTACGGAGTATTTTTTTCACTTTTGCGAAAATTACATTTATCTTTCGCATGAGGTAGAATTTTATTCGCATAGAAAAGGCAGACGATTAATATTCTAGGAATAATTCTCGTATGCGAATTTTCAGAATTGGAAATTTCTGTCTTTCGCAAAAAAATTGTGGTTTTGGCAGGTAAACCGATGCGACAATTTTTGAGAATTCGGGTGCAGATCCCTGTTCAGGTTTCATCTTAAACCAATTTTAAAAATATGGTGTCGAAAGAAAGCCGCGTTACCTAAAAACGAATAAATTGCGCTGGGAGTGGGCTAACTATTAAAGTCAATGGAAGGGTTAATATAGTAAAAGTTGAGTTTAAACTAAAATTTATTTAAAATGTTTTACGGAAAAAAGGAAACGATATGTCATCATGTCACAAATTATCTGAAGCCTTACTACAAGCGATAGAAGGTGCATATTTGTTTAAGATATACAAATTTTTACACCACGTACATGTTAATAGAACGGGTTTACTGACTTATTTTTATACTGGGGGGTTTGTCAAATGTTGTTCGTCCCTCTCCGGGAAATGCATTTTATTTTAATATATGAATTATTGGAGCAGGACGAGTAAATGGCGAAAAAATGGCGATCACACGCAATGACATACCTTATCAAAATGACAAATGTCACCTTTAATGACCGATGACAAAAATATAGTATGACATTTTAAATTCAAAGAAGAAAAAAAATATATAAAAAATGTCCAAAAGAACTTTTGCGATGATGGTGGAAATTGCGGAGACGGCGTATTTAGCAGCGTGTGTGCTGGAAATCAGTGAAGACGATCTTGATTACGAGCCAGAGATAAACTGATAGTTTGTTATCTTTCCGTACCGGTACGAAAGTGGTGCGATACTAAACTTATTCATATATGTTTATATAAGGATATCAGCCTGCCTCAATTGCGGTGTAAAAAAAATTAACCATTAAGAAATTATTAATTAAGGGTGATCCATTTCGAGGTTCCCTACTTTTTTAAAGAAAAAAACACAGAAAATTCAAATTTAATGGAGAATGTTTATTATCATTTGAAAGAACATTCTTTGGCATTTATTTTTTGAAGATTATGTCTATCAAATGTTGGCCGTTGCTACGTCGCAGATGATCCATCCGTTGAGTCCAATTTTCGATCACTCGTTCGAGCATTTCGACTGGTAACTGGCGAATGACACGCGTGATGTTTTCCTCCAAGGCCTGAATCGAAGCGGGTTTGTCGGCATAAGCTTTTGACTTTACATATCCCCACAGGAAAAAGTCTAACGGTGTGATATCACACGATCTTGGTGGCCAATCGACCGGCCCAAAACGTGAAATTATGTGCTCACCGAAATGTTCTCTCAATAAGTCCATTGATTGATGCGATGTGTGGGAAGTGGCGCCGTCTTGCTGAAACCAAATGTCGCCGAGATCACGAGCTTCAATTTCAGGCATCAAATAGTCGATTATCATGGCACGATAACGGTCGCCATTGACGGTTACGTTCGCACCGGCATAATTTTTAAAGAAATATGGACCGATGATTCCACCGGCCCACAAACCACACCAAACCGTTGTTTTTTCTGGATGAAGTGGCAGTTCTTCAATCTCTTCAGGTTGCTCTTCGTCCCAAATGCGGCAATTTTGTTTGTTTACATACCCATTGAGCCAGAAATGGGCCTCATCGCTAAACAAAATTTGCCTCGAAAACGTCGGATCTTCTTGGAACTTTTTAAGAGCCCATAGAGCGAAGCGATGTCGCTTGGGAAGGTCAAGCGGCTTCAGTTGTTGCACTAGCTGTATTTTGTACGCTTTCAATTTAAGATCTTGACGTAAAATGCGCCAAGTCGTTCCATACGTCAGTCCGAGTTGCTGCGAACGGCGCCGAATCGACTCTCTACGGTCTTCGTGTACACTCTCAGCTACGGCCGCTATATTTTCTTCACAGCGTGCTGGACGTGGTCTATTCGGTCGAATATTATCCAATAATGAATGCTGGGTCTCAAAATGGGTGATGGTGTTGCGAATAGTACGCTCAGTAGGCCGATTATGTTGACCATAAGTTGAGCGAAGTGCACGATACACATTCCTCACACAACGTGAATTTTCATAATAAAGTTGAACAATTTGTAAACGTTGTTCACGCGTAAGTCTTTCCATTATGAAATGCCAAACAATACTAAACAAAAATAACATGACAGCATGACACGACTCACACGTGATCTGTCAAAAAAGGCTATTGAAAAAAGTATCTCTACTTGGATCACCCGTTATTTAGTTATAAACCCACATGATATGGGCCTTAAATGAAAAGGTTTGATAAGTAGCACCAAATGCGCTAATGGACTTCATACACTCGGAGGTCCTTGAATCTTTAAAAAAGGCATTTGTTGTAAATGTCTATAAAATCACGTATCAGCAATTTGATATGTTGCTATGAATTTTCACTCGAAGGTCCTTGGAACATCGACAAATTTCCTTGAATCCTTTAAGAAGGACATTTCACAAGAGCTTCAAAATTTGCTTGCTCTACTCTTCAAAACCTTTCTATATTACGTGTGTAGAAGAAAAAAAACACTCCACCATTTGCAATTGTTGATGACGTCCCATAACAACACAGCCACAACAATAAGAAAACAGTTTATTAATTATTATGTCCTTTCGCCATGAGACAAAAATCCAAATGAAAGCGCAGATATCGTATTAAATGCTGCATGGCTGGAATTTCGTGCCTTGTCATTTTTCAGAGGCTGCCATTTAAATGACGCAATAGCCAAAAAGTTTCATTTGTCCTAGGCGTCATTAAAGAGTGATCACACGGCTATTTGTTTCCGTCATTTAAATGGCACAAAATTCATGTCACTTGGTCCGCCATTTTCCTAGTCATTTAAATTACGCCGAAAATGTCATCGCGAAAATGGCGATCACACGAGCGACATTTAAATGACTGCTTTGTGACGTAATTTTTACTTTACATTTTAAACCAAATCTTTCGAACATCTAGGGTATCGTGTCCCTTTTAAAGCGCTCAAACCAAACCTATCTTAACTGTATATGTAGATATTAAGAAAAGCTGAATTTCAAATGATAGTAACAAATAGAGGATGAAGCTTCTACATTGGTTTCGATTCCTCTTACGGCTTTCTCATCCAACCAGTATGAGCACATATGTAGGTGCTGTACCCAACACTTTTTTAAAATTTCAATTGATCGATTTTCGGCAGAATTGCTGTTATGTTAGGCGTAAACAGCCCATACCGGACCTAGGTTATATATTTTTTTGAACAATTGGAAGGGACTTACAGTTTAATGCCGATTTTAAAGGGAGATTTATGTTTGAGAAGTTTCCCATAACAGTTCTTACTCTTTGACTTTCGCAAGAGGTGGTACGGGTCGGACTTTGAGACAAAAGATAACAATACGATTTTACCTATTTTGGTCAGTTTTTGTATTTTAAAAACATGGGATGAGTGTTAAAAATGCCATACCCAGTTTTTCGAACATATCAATAGGTACGAGTACAACAACAACAACAAAAAACGTATCTATATGATTATGTCTCTATTAGGTATTAGATAACCATTAAGAATATTTGAAAATTCCATCTAAGATAGCGAGAAAAGTTCTTATGAACCAGGTGAGTGCTTTATTTCAACAAGTAATTTTTCTTAGAAAAAAACAAAAATGGTTGCCTATCGTCTGGCACATTATTAGACATAAAATTGAAGTGTAGGTTTTAAAAGATTCTATTCCATATTTCAACAAACAGATAAAAAAACGTCAACCCTGAACCCTACCATGACCTTACAAGTCGTTTTTTTTCACCCTTGTCCATCGTCGAATATGCTGATTCTACATGATATTTATTTATCAAACCCTCCCACTACCCAATATAAAAGTCAAGTGCACAAAAAAAAACCATCGCTGAGTAGACACAAATTCTGACCGAAGGTAACCCTTCCTGTGCCTTTGCAAAAAAAAAAATACAAAAATCTGAATTCATCTCTTGCAAAATTAAATAAAGCCTATTATCGCTCACAGTAAGTAAGCCGAGGCATGGTCGCATAATATATATACAGCACGACCAAATGTGTCCACAATTACCTACCCTCTTTAACTGACCCAACGCGCGCCACAGCTCGGACGGGGCCGGACGTCCATCCAGCAAACCGAAAATGCCAATTTATGATTATGTTATGGTAACATTGGTTATTGATGGTGCTATGCTCTACCATGGTGCAACTAATATCACATTCTCGCATGAATATAATGCTTCCTGTGTTTCATTTACACACATTGCTAGTTTGAGTGGAAACAATGCTTGTTGTACACTTTGTTGGCGTGTAATTCGAATTAGGTGATATTGGGAAAATTTTAATTAAATCGTGTACATATTATGAAATTTATGATAGTTCGATGTTAGTCATGTTAGACGCTGCAGCGACTGGTTGAAGAGTGGTAGAGCAGAGTGCTTTGGATGAGATGTTAAATTGGTTTGTGGCCGATTCCAGTGATGGATGTGACATGGAAAAGTGATAAAAGGATTTTCAATTGTGAATTTAATTGGATATGTTTGTGGATTTTAAATGACTGGCGACGACGTATATAAAGGGGGTTAAAATGGAATATTTGGTGGTGTAAACAACTAGGACAATTAATTAGAAGATGCGTTTACAGAAGGATGCATGAGAATAAAATTCTGTTCTGTATGTTGGTATACTTTTTTTAACGTGCAACTGACAGATTTAAATAATAAATAATTATTTAAGGCATTGGTGAACCATAACCTTTAGCCCATATGTTTGCAACAAATTATATTTTGAACTTAAAATGAGTGACTAATTCAAACTTTATATTAGAAAAACCTTTTGGAAGGATTTGAACCTGGAACACCTCGCTTAGTAGTAAAATAAAGTTCACGACTGCGTCATACGAAACTTTCTCGGTACATGAGATGCGTTTTTGAATCGCAAAATGAATCGAAAATGAATGGTGACAAATTTATTTATATCCCTTTTAAGATTTTGAAAAATTAGATTTTCTCAAAAACGGTACCTACGATTTTGAATATGCGAAAATTGGACACTTGTAACATAATTGTTCAAAATATACAAAATTATCAAAATCGTTAGAGCCGTTTTCGAAAAAACCAATTTAATTTAAATTTAAGAATTAGAAGTTAGTTTGACTTATAGTATAACAAAATTAGTAAAATTTGTTGAAGTTCCGTTCGTTAGTTTTCTATATACTGGCGATTTTATAATTACCGTTAATCGATTTGTCTTCCAAAAACTGAGTATGCAGTGTTTTTAGCCCCATCCCAAGTATCCTTAGTATAAAAGCAGACCGAAATCCTTGAAACCGTCTTCGAGAAAATTAGTGATAAGTGATTTTCACCAAAAAAATCGTATGTCAGGTACCGTTATTTCAAAAGATAGAGCAAAAACAAAAAAGCTGCCTCGAGATGTTACCCCAAAATTCTTATATACGAACTTTGAAGCAAATCAGTCGAACCGCTTCGTCGTACGGCGCCCGGACAGACAGACAGACAGACCGACGGACAGCATTGGCGTACCCACTTTGTTGGACTTCTCTAAAGTCGTTATATCATCCCTCATACTCACTTTGAGTTCGAAATTTCCGCACGATAGCAATGACTTTCTCTTTAGTATACTAATGTATACGAGAAATTTAAAAACACTAGCCGCAGAGCTAGATAATCGTTAAAAAAAATTCCAACGCATTAAAAAGGAGATAATCGATAAGTGTCCACATCTGGACTAATTTTATACCCTATCCCTACGGCATTTTATTGCTATCTAGCACTTCTCCATATTGGACGAAGATCCCTTAAAGTCTGCTTCTAAAGTTATGAAAGTCTAGCCTTGATCAACTTAAATTAGAGCTAAAATAGGCTGAAATAGAGTCTTGAGTGTGAAGTATTTTTTAAGGTCCGTGTTGCCAAAATATGTAGATTCTATCCTCCTTTACAAGTCTCTCTAAATTTTTAAGACGTTCATTTCGTGTTGGCAAGTTAATTATAAAATCGAAGTCAATGGTGGCGTATTAGAATATAACACGTCGGAGAGGAAAGAACCTCACACCACTCCCAGGGCCCCAAACAAAATTATAACATTTGATGATGTACCAAATTTATATAAATCAGTCTTCGAGCTTAGAAAAGATCTTCTCTAGAGATTTTGATAAAATATTGCATATTAAACACTTTAAACTTAATAGATGACCAAAATAGATGAGAACGAGCTTCCGTGATGAAGATGTTCACCACGTCCACCACGAAAATCCGCCAACTGACGCCAGCAAAGGGACGATAATTACAGAGGAATTGTTTCGCTGTATCATCATTCTCACCAGCAGGGCAAGTAGAGGTGTCACATTTAAGTGTTTAGCAAATGATTTGTGGCCCCAAAGGACGCCTAGAAGTATCTTACAGTTTTTCTGAGAGATCGAAGGAAAGGTGCAGTTTGTTTTGCAGCTGTTCGGGCGCAGTCGTTTGGTCTGTCTGCAACCCAAGTATCAATGGAAGACATGACTACAGTTGCAGGCAGAGCCAATACATGTTCGGGTCCTGAGAAAACTTCTTCTGAGCCTTACTTGGCAAGCTTATTGGCTCAAATTGTCGTTGATGTTAGTGTACCCTGGGATCCAGACAATATGTACAGCCTTCCGACCATATTCAGAGAAATCTTGGACTAGGTAAGAAATTTGAGCAGCACTTTAAATGCAGCTTTGCTATCACTACTCTTGCACTCACCACAAGTATCCAAAAAATACAAAAACGATTTTGTGAAAATTTAGTTAGTAAAATTTTTTCGCACGTACTGTTATTTAAAATGATAAAGTAAAACCGCAAAAAAACGTCGCGAGCAAATCCGTCGAACTGTTTCGCCATGCTTCTGGACACAAAGAGAGACAGACTGAAGGACATACAGACTTAATTTGAGTTCGAAATTTCCAAAAAAGCGAACTCTTCTTTTCTAAAAGTAGTATACTAAATTTAAACAAACATTTTCTTTTTCGAAATTTAAATTCTTCTTTTTTTGTAAAGTTTTCCTTAAAAGTGGGCTTGGAAACGGACTGAGGAACTTTCCAACGTCTTTATTCTCAATATTAACCTGTTTCTGTCGATGTCAAGACTTCTTTATAATATTAGGTGACCATGAGCCCATAAATACCTAAGTGTGGCGAAGTAGGGCGTGATCTTTATATCTAACTAAAGGTAGGTAGGTGCCTCATGCCACAATACTGCCTTCCAATTCCTCCTGGACGCCAGGAGAAAGAGACTGCCATGAGTCGTAGGTCGGGTTCTGTTAACGATTTGTTATTTCAATCATGATCCTTTATATCAACGTGTGTTCAGCAAAATAAAGGTGTTCCAACCCTTCCCATTTGCCCTACAAGTGAGGCCTACTATTGCCTCATTCACACGACGCCTATTTGATATCGCTACCTCTTTTTCATGACAAAGACGTCCTCTAAATGAACTTCTTAAACGTATTTGATCCAGTCGCAAATTCATATTACCATACCTAATTCAGCTCTGGAATCAGCTTTGCTTAAGTCCGCATCACCTGAAATAACTCGTCGCAGTACCGCCGTGATACTTAACTTGAAACCATTTGATCAATTACTTCGAAATACTACTACCTACACAATTCCTATTGGTAAATGAAGCTAACCGGAAACACTAAACCATATCTTCCACCCACTTTTTGAACACAAAAGCCAGACTACCTACCTACCTTATTCTCATAAAATCAATTTTACTTCATAAAAGTTGAAACAAAAAATAAGAAACACTTACCTTCGAAATCTCCGAGGAATCCTTTAAATCCTTTAATCACATTATGATTCACGTAGCTAATAAGCATTCTACTTGATTCCGTTTTAATCTCTTCCGATGTCACATTACCGCAAATCCGTTTTATAACGGGTGATTTGTGCCAATAGCCGTCTCGTATCTCTAAATAATCCTTTTCACAGTTCACCGACTCCAGCAGGTTCTACAAACACACAGACGAACAAAAAAACAACAAAAGTCAAACAACAAATCCACCCTACTACAACCAAGTTTCCGAGAAAGTCTTCCTTCCCAATAATCAGCTCGAAAACTTACCAACTGATGAATCATGAAAATAATCCTTTCACCATTCGTTGCTGTTACCCTCCATTCACAGCGTTCCGGAACCATCACATTCACATCACCATTACTGTACTGCGGCGATGCTATTTCACCGGAATTCTGTTGAAATGTCCTCCCACACGCCTCGCACTTGTACAACAGATTCGCTTGAGCAATATCGCCTCGACTCAATTTTAGCCGCTGGCCAATTTCAATGCGGTCATCGGTGGCCAGTTCAATTGGCAGTATTGTATCTAAATACGGACTCTTCGAAAACGTATTCTTGGCGTAGTGCATAATTGAGTTGTAATCGTATGCCAGACCCAACGAGTCCACCTCCTCAGGTGGCAGCACATTGAAATTGTACTCCTGGCCCTTCATGATGTTTGCACGATTTATTACTATGTGCTTGTCGCGGTCGGTGCGGGTATGCTCGTGCCAAAATCCTATCACGTGGCCCAGTTCATGGACTACGATGCCAAACTTTTCACAATTGCGTCCAATCGAGATGGACTGACGACCGTTGCCACGCTTGCCAACAAATGAACAGCAGCTGTAAATAACCACCGCACACATGACATGGGTTTAGAAGTGCTCTGCACACACAAAAGGTGTTAATTTAGCTGTAAAACTTACCCGCAATTTTTCACCGTGAAGTAGATAAAATTCGGATGTAACTTGGGATCACGTTCGACGAATTTTATACAGGTGAAGTTCTCCCAATGACGCATGGCTTGCTTGAAGAGCGCCTTGTGGGAGCCACTAAAGATATTATCAATTTCATATGGAATAACTCCATGATCCCATATGCGGTCCTTTTTTGCGGTTACAGCACGAGTGTTGCGCTGCAGATTGGTTTCCGTTGTTGGTGGAGGTTGTATTGGTGGTGGTCTACAAAAGAGTGGTTTACTTAAGTGCCTTTTCATATATTTTATTTCTTTTCTTTAAGTTTAATAAATAAAAATCTAATAATAAATTAGGCTAATTTTTAACTTACAACAATTTCTTTGGGTATTTGTTTTTCTTTTTTGAGTGTCGTCGATTTGTTATGCGTTTTCGATTTTCATGATCAAGCTTCCTTAAAAGCCGCCTGAAAAGAAAAGGAAAATATAAAATTATAGCGTCGGTCCATAAAAAAATGTTCAACTTCAAATGCTGTTGCTGAACAAAAATTAAGGAGAGTGAGTTTGCATCGATTTTGGTACCAAAACAACCCAAACCGAGAACTTTCATGTCAAGCAAGGACTTAGACAGTGTAGTCTTTAACTTTGTACTAGACTTGTGCGAAACGCTGGTGTAATTCTTCAAATGTTTGTTAAATTACAGGCATACGATATTGGCATAGAAGTAAGAACATTACAAGCTGTCGAAGCAGAAACGACTAAAATACATAGATCTTTTCGGTTGCGTTTATGTTAAAGGTTTTTGGACGAAAAGTAGTTATACGAGTTAAAAATGACGCATGAAATGACATGGACTTGCACAAATCATAGCGATGCAAAGCTTAGGTGAGGTTAGAGTAGTTGCCGCGGCAAAAGTAAGGGCGCATTTGGATCTGTAGTCGATCAATAATACTGCTCTCCTGCCCATGGAATCTTCCACTCATATTCAGAGGGTTACCGCGTTGTGTGACCAAAGTGATACACATATGCGCGACTCCGTAAGTACACACAACTAAAAATAGCCAATATATCCGGAGTCACAAAAAATTGAACAACACCAGGACTTGAATCATCTGTCCACCGACTAGGACAGAATGTCACTGTTGATAGCAGCAACTTCGAGGTAGTTAAGGAGTTATCTACCTCGGGGTAAACATCAACTCCACAAATTACATCTTAGTGGAGATCCGTCAAAGAATTACCCTAGGAAACCGCTGCTACTTCGGTTTGGCAAAACAAATGGGTTCAAAACTCCTAACTTGAAGGACAAAATGCATGCTCTACAGAACCCTTATCCTGCCAGTTCTGCTATACGGCGCCCAGTGCTGGTCGATAAGCAGGAAAGGAGAGTTAATACTGGGATCCTTTGAAAGAAAAATCCTTCGACGGATATTTGGTCCTGTGTGCGATGAGGGCGAATGGAGAAGAACATACAACCGCGAGCTGTACCAAGCTGTGGATATAGTCCAAAAAGCCAAGAAACGTCGACTACATTGGCTCGGCCACATCGAGCGAACGGACAACAAGGCTCCAGCCAAGAGGATCTTCGAATCCCAGCCCCCAGGTTCGAGATGAAAAGGAAGACCGAACCTCCGTTTTAAAGACCAAGCCATCGCGGATACCAGAGCGCTTGGTTTAGAAACTGAAAACAGCGTGCCCGGGATCGCAGAGGATGGAAGGCTGCCGTGTGTCAGACAGGGACTCTTCACGGGTAGGGAGCCCGTTAAGTAAGTAAGTAGGATTTGATTGGCCTCAGTGATTTATTCTATACTTGGAGGCCTGCCAAAGCTTTAATGAGGTCGAACCGGCGAGCCGACAGGGACAAATCAACTTCGTATTGGATTTTGTTATTCTTACATTCTACTCGTTGTCTTAGGTAACAATGTGGCAGTTTAAATGACAAAATGTGCCTTTTATTTGTAAGGACTGATTCTTGTTATGATACGAACCAGAGACTTCGACTTCACTGTCCCGTTTAAGCGGGTAAAACAAAAAATGACTTAAAATGGAAAACAGCGTATTAAAACGCAATGGCAGCACTTACAAAGAAGTGCAATAGCAGTTTTGAAAGATGCTCTCATTCGATAAGAGTATTTTTGTTTATAATAAACTTTACTTGCGCCCCCTAGGTCTGTGTGCTAGAGAAAAAGGGTTTTCGACTCGAGTCTGTTTCCTCGACCTTCGGCCTCACTTGCAGGTGCTGAGGCAGCCCCAGGATGCCATATAGGCCAACTGAATACAAATAAGATCAAATTGGTTTTACTTACCAACATAATTTGACATTATTTCACTTTATCAAAGCCAAAACATACAAATTTAATAAAAAGGTAGGTTTCGGAAATTTCAAATTTCTCAAAAACTTGAAGACATGGAACAATACAAGACATGGAATAAATACAAGGAAAATTCTGGAAAAAAAACAGCCTAAGAATATGCAATTTTTCCCAAAATTTGGAGTTATGCAAGTGTTCTTATTTTAGTTTCCTGAAAATTCCTAAATATAAGACTACTTGTAGGTCACGAAAAATTGCATTTAAAATTAAAAGCTGAAAGCCGTAGTTTCGTAATTTTTACTTAAAGCGGAATAATTTTTTTTTTGGCTAATGAAATCACAGGACGCTGCTAAAATTGTTTGCGTAGTAGAGGTCTAAAAAATGTGTCATGTCATGCTATTTTATTGGCCACCACTGTATATTCCAACAAGGTTCTTAGAATAACGTATTTGTCAAAATAACAACGTTTTCATAAGTATGTATTTGCTTAATTGCCTTGTTTCTATTTTGTAAAAATTTAAAGAAGACTCCTGCTCCTACTATACTAGAGCTTGGTAAACTTAAAACAATTTTGTATTGATAAATGAAGTTCAGCTTCGGAGAAAATGCATTTCAGAAAAGAATGAAAATAATAATTCGATGGAAGATGTTAATATTTGCAAGAAGTTTCCATTACCCAACATCCATCGAATACTGCGAATAAATGCTCTTCGACCCGTACGTTTAAAAACTTCTTATTGTCAAATGTTGAATATAATTGAGCGACGAAAACAATCACATGTGTTCTAATGGGAGCTCGTATACCATATCTTATATTTCAGAAAGCTATTGTCATAAGAAAGAAAGTATCTTTTACCACCTCTTTCAATTTACGCCTCTGCATTAAACGAATTTAAAACCAGACAAAGGGTGCATGGAGCAATTTGGCCCTCAATTTATTTGACTACAAATTAGAAACCCAAACTTAAGCCGATTAAGGTTTAGATATCTTGACAACCTAATCATAGCAAAATCACAAAAAAATCTACGTAAAACTTGTTCGAAGCAACCAATGTGACGTTTGCAGTGTCGTGATGTGTGCTACATTCAATTATTGGTGGAACAAATTAAGTCATAAGGGTAATTTAATTTCTTTATGTCAGCCCAATAACTGAATATGTGTCCCACCACCACGCAACAAAAGTTCAAACGAAACATACGGGCGATTATAATGTTACGATTTCATTTTTAATTCAACCGCGGATGGAATTAATTTGATTAAAAATTAAGTGTCTATGAATCTTAAATCCGAGTATCGAGATCTACAAAATGCAAGCTCGCATTTTATATTTTGATACGAACGTTTTCAACTCTACCGTATGTATATTGTGACAAGTATGTAGCAGAGGCGTAGGTCAACTGTCCCCATGAGTCTAGCAGTTAAGCATAAATTTAAGGAAAACAAATTATATCCCATTATAGCTCAGATCATAATTAAGACTGGGATTCTAAATTTACTTACGTTCTCTATTATTTAAGTAACTTTTGTAACTTAAGACCAATCTTTTTAGTCCTTATCATTATAATCCACTAAAACAGCTCTTTACCTATGCAGGATCTGTGAATTTACGGAGCATTTATAAATTATTGCTACATTTTGTAGTTGGTATAAATATTGTTCCAATTGCCCGTTTGTGGGGTGCATTCAATCCCTGAGAGGTTTCAGGGAACCTCTTCCTTAGTTTCGGATTCGCAAGAAGTTATTAAATGTGACAATTGAAACTTACTCGAAGAAAGATGTGTTGATTGCTAATCTCCAACGGCTTTGTCTTCCATTTGCTCGCATCAGGTGGCGAATTTTCGAGGCTGATGTGGTGAGTGCCGAACGTCTAAGCTCTTCATCACTGAAGCAACCTACGTCTCATGTTTCTTCAAAACTCGGGAAAACTAGAAGTATATTAATGTAAGGTGTCTGCATGGTAGTACAATGGACCTAGACCCATATTTTCAATTTCCGCATAACGTTACTCGAATGCGAGCAAATCCGCTTGAACTTTTCGCATACCAAACGAATTGGTTTTTTCACCTCTGAAAAAATTATATTTATCTCTTGCATGAAATATAATTTTACTTAAAAAACATAAGGAAAGGTCCGCTTGGGGCGAAAAGTATCCATATCCTATCCATATACCTATATGCCCCAAAGAAAAAAGGATTAAGAATGTCATGGATAGCATTTTATTTTCATTTTATACGAGTAACATTCAAGAAAGACAAATTCTCTTTAGCTGATTTTCAAAATTTGAAGTTTTTCGCAGGCAATTGGAGATTTTGACAGACAAACATGACCATAATTTTCGTCCAGAAGTTGTGCCTGAGGCCTCCAATAAAACAAATTAAATGCCTAATCAAAAATGTTTCCCTCAGTAAAGCACTAGTTATATAGTGAAAATCCTTGGTGCCTGTGTGCTATGTCATCAGCGCCAATCCGCTGGACCGATTTATTTCTCCTGACAACAAATGTTAGTTAAGTTAAATATTATGCTTTGCGCCTATGCGCCAGTATAGAAGATTGACAGGGCTAATTCTGATAAAAAAAAACAACACATTTCAAGTCGAGACTATCTTTTCAGCTGCATTTGTTATAGTACTCGTCGTCTAGAAATCGGGATCCCGTTAAATATGATCCAATAAATTTTAAGTCTTTCCATTGAAAATACCCGATTAACATTAGGATTTTCTTTCAAACAGGTCCCTGACGCTAAAAATGTCAAAATTACTTCGCTCTCAATTTTCCACAATCAACGTCACTTTTGTCTTATGCACATGTGGTGAGTTCGTGTTGAGACTAAAATTGCGTTTGTATTAACCGATTAACTTCAAATCCGGGTATGTTGGAGAGATTCTTGGGAGTCGGAGATGTTCTTAGGTAAAGAGGGGGTTTCTCTACCCTGACATAACTAGAGCTGCAATCAAACTAAAAACATAAATGTTAAAGAAGAGTCAGTTCTCCTTACAAGTCAGCCACAAAGAGTACTGTGATCTAAAAAAAGAACGTCAAGTTTGTACTTTACTTGGCAAGTTAAACCATTGAAATTTGGTACGGAGTCTGCTGTAATGCTAAAGTTGCTAGAGAACTTGGCTGGGCACTTCCACACCCCTTACACTTTTCAATTTTGAACGTCTGACAAACATGCAAGAGTAAGGAACCGTTCGGAATCTCACATACAGTAGTTGGAGAAGCTAGGCTTTGGGTCCTGTAGGGCCCGTTTACGCCTAATAATTTTTTCCTGTATTAGGCCTGGTATTAAATCGTAAACTTGACTAAAAAGGCCAGAAAATATTTCTGAACTTAACCCTCAGAGGTTTATGTTGGTAAAAGACTAGCTTTTTGTCACCTTATATTTATATGTAAATACACTTTTGCTACATACAGTATTGCTTTTGATTTACGAATAATATTTCTGTAACATTGCACAGCGAAATTTAAATTATTCAATATATATTATATAAATACTATAGATATATTCTTACAAAGTGTTGCACCTTATCAGTTAATAAATAAATAACATCAGAGTAATTAGCCTCTTCAAAGTTTAACATCGGCGCCAACGCTGTATTTTATTACTATGCACTTCCTGGCGGCGACTACACGTGCCACAAGTCTTACACACACACACTACCTTAAAAACTAAATTAACATAAGTAGCTGCGATGACACAAAAGGGTTTAGCGCACTCTAATAAACCTTCGTCCCAGCTACCTATAACCTATGTATCTGTAGTAATAAACCAACTGCTCATTATGCAGTTCTGGGTATTTCCCTAAATACTGGCTGGCTATTCAAAAATCTTCTGGAAATTCTGAATATTTAATCACTAAACCAAGCGCGCAGTCAGGTAACAAAAAAAAAAACGACCCTACACAGGTAAAGTATGAGCATTGAAGAATTTCAGGGAAATTCCAAATAAATTTTGACTGAGTCTTTTCTTATTTTTCGAACGAGACTTGCAGAAAATTGCAGCACAGTACGAATTTGAATAACAAATTGAATAACAAAATGTTTAAAAAGGTAAAAAAATAATTTGAACTTACCTCTGGAAGGACAATCTTCGTTGTTGCAGCTTCTCCCTGGAATCGTTTTCTTCGTTTTTATAGCCAATGCGAGCCTCCATTCGTATCTTATTCGCGGACAACGTTGGCTCCACCACAATGATGCTGCGATCGTAAACAAACTTATTCTCAGAATAATTCGATTCAATCTTATTTAAGGCACATCCTTCTTCATCCACCTGTAGCTCACTGGCTACAAGCGCGGTGGAATTTTTTAAACTATCACTTAATGCTAATGTCACCATCATCCAGATGATGACATTCGTCATAATTAACACTTCAAACGCAGGCATTTCAATTAACACTAGTCGCGAGATGTATTGAATTTTTTTTAATTTTTGGTTTCTGTTAGAAAATATCGAGCGGACCGCTTTTATCACACACCTTCCCCGCACAAAAACAAAGCACTTACTGAGGACATCAATGGACTTCAGGCTAACATATATATGAAGCTGTCAGTGCGGCGACTGTGGTGGCAGCATGCTGCATGCATGATGATCGGTAAGCAGCATGGACAACCGATGGGATAGATGGATGGATGCTGGTAGCTGCTCTATTGTATGGAAGAGTATCGATGAGATATATAAAATCTTATATTTTTTTTTGTCCGTTTTATCTTTTTCTTGTGATGTTTTTCGTTTACCTGGGAGTATCATCGGTTTAGGGTCCTATATTCTATACACCGTGTATATCTTTACTCTATAGGCAAGAGTACGATACGCAGCCAGACATTAAATGTACCTATAGCTTTGCTGTGTGAATAAGACACCTACAAATACACATACGAAGAGATTTTTTGGGATCTAAATGTCTATTCTTTGTTCTTTCTTCCTTTCCCCAAAAGATCTATCTCGGACCTGTAAAGTAATTAAATAAATTATGACTCAAATACAAGTAGGTATTTTCTTTTTTGGTATGTGTAAGTGCCAGGACCAGGACTTGGACTATATTTACAATTTTTCTCAATGCCTTTTAATTACTTTTACCACTCCCCTGTCTTTTTAATGGAACTTAAAAATATATACGTTAAGAACGAAGCAATATTGTATTTGTACATAGCCAAGGTACCTATATTTTTTAGAGGTCTGTCTGAAACCTGGAAGCGAAAATATGATATAAAAATTGATGGTGTTTTTGTTCTCTGTTCAAACTTCACCTTTGCACCTGTTGGTGGCCTTAAGAGGTGCACATAAATCGCGTCTTATTGAATATTTTCTTTGGGTTACCTCATAATCAACGCCATCAACATCCACATCATTGGCATAATCACTTTGGTGAAGAGTAGACTGCATTTCGGTTAACTGGTGGTGGTGGTTGCTCAATGGCTCGCATCGTGCTAACCACAACTAACTGTGGGTTACCATGAGGAGGTGCTGGCCGAAGAGGGGGTGTGGAAAAGGATTTATTTTTTTGCTGTTTTCCTTTTCGGAGGATTCACGATGTTATGGATTTTTTTTTTATTGAAATAAGCTTGAATGACGTTAATGATGAAAAATGAGCTCAATACGAAGAGTTCGGGTAATTGGTACAGGAGTAGAAGCAAAATGAGAAGAAGGTATTGGTTTCTGTTGTTCGTGGCGCCTCAAGGACAAGACAATAGGTAATTGTGTTCAGGGTTAATTGAAAATTTAGATATAATTTGAATTCTTTAAAATATGTGATGATGGAATATAACTCTATAACACCTATAGCTGGGTTTGCTAAAAATTTAACTTAAGGGGCGATTGAGAAGGAACAAAGCCATTATCTATGGTATCCACAATGAGTAGATATGTTAAATAATTGCTGTCTTAATTTTTTTTATTAAGTCGAGCAAATCCATCTAGTGGTTTCTTTTTAAATCAAAGGTTATTTTGACAACTGTTTCCCGCTTGAAATCTTGACAGAAAGTCAGTAGCGGAACGAAATGAGTCGCTTTACAACAACGAACAACGTTGGGAAGTGTTGGAAACTTATTTCCAAAGTGAAGTCTGTGTAACCCAAACAGTGCGTTTTTTGAAAAGAAGTTTTGGCCGAAATAAAGGTATGGGGTGAACTAATGTGCACTCCTAGCATGGTGAGTATTGCGATTGAATTGATGTAAGGGGGGAATGCTACTGGCTATTTCTTTCGGGCACGTATTGTGGAAGTAACGATAAAATAACGACAGGCAGGCGACATTACGATGATGACTAAGAGAGTCAAGCGACATCGCGGTATCTCGATTGCCAATAAGTTTTATCACTCGTTTTAGAATTCTATCAAGTAGCTCCAAATATGTGATTGGAGAACCGGACCAAATATGAATATTGCTCTCAAGTTTGGGGGCGAATAAACGCCTTATAAATTCTAGCCAGATCAGAAGGGGGTTCTGTTTTAAGCACCTTAATTTGCTACGGCTGCTTTAGTGAGCAAGATTGCATTCGGTTTTAATTTTATCGCGAAGTCCCTCACTTCGTTGAAACTTATAATTTTGGACAGTTCTTAAGTCCACGTTGCAAATATTCCCATCGCTATGTGCCATACATATTTACTGTATTGGTGTTTGCAAATATGAAAATATGTTTCTGAATTGTCTGCTAAAGTATTACTGGAATAAAGTTCCTTAGGTGATGATCGATTTTTTTATGTTACTGTATTGGCCAGTTTCTTAAATCTAATATTTTTCGCTGGATTCATCTACGGCCAAAAATGAGGTTTCCTTGATTTTTTTTTTGAGTCTTTAAAACAATATTCAATCTATGTTTTTTTTTACTTTTCTATCAATGTGGAAAGGTTATGTACGCAAGAACCTCCCCGAAAAGACAATGGATAATATACGGAAATTTCTTCTTTCCTTAGTGCGCGTCTAGACTGCTAAAAGAAAACATATTTCACTCTATACGATAATCGATGCGTTACTGAGACAGTTATTTAGAACAAACATAAAACAGAGATATAGACAGAAGAAGAGTAATAAATAAAGACAAAATGCATAACCCCAAAATAAATGAAACAACAGAATAAGGAGAAATAAAGGATGTCCATGCCATAGAGCTAGTCTTCATTTGCGAATACTCCCGAATATTTATCACAGCTTTAAACTAAAGGGAAATGATGATGATATGCCTTTAAAGGAGGAAAATCTGTGACTTTACACGACAAGCTCTCATAATATTTATAAGAACGAACACGGATGTAGAACAAGTCTGCATAAACAAAGTGAACATGAATTATCCAGCACAATATTTAGGTCCGCGGTGCAGGAGGTCTTTACTTAAATGTAAGAGACTACATATATGAACCCACGGAGGCTAGGAAAAGTTTGGTTTAAATGGCTGCCGACAAAAGATCAACACACTTACACAAGAATTGGTCCGTTGTGATACCACAGGTTTCTAGGAAAAGCTCCTCCCCACTCGTTAAAACATTTGATTTTAAATTTTGGTAAAATCACTTCTATCTTCGTAGAAGAAGGCTCCTTTTCTATAGTAGGCGGGGCCTCAAGGAAATAAGGCCCCAAAGTGTTTACGCGAAACAAGAACAATTTTTTATTTTGGAATTGGGGTCTTCATAAATTTTGTGTTTTATTTAGCTATTTTGGGGTCATATTGCATTTCTGTAGTTGGTGTCTTTTTTCATTATGTAACCCTAAACTGTAAAAAATTGTCCCATATATTTATGTGGGCCGCTTCGGGAAAAGGGATCTCTACTCTGTACTTGCGAACAATCCTTTGACCTCACACGCAAGTGCTCAGGGAGACGCTACGCGCCATGGGGGATTGAAGCTTTATATCAATTTGATTTTTGGGAAATATTTCTTCCCTTCTCCTCTTCATCCATGCAGCTTCTGATGCAACAGTAGTCCAGTGTATATCCAGTGAGTGTTGTTAAAGTTGAAAAGCGCTACTGTAGGGTTTTTAAATGTTTCCTGAATATTCGGTTTCCAGCTTAAGTTATAAAAATTTTAAAATTCTGAATCTCCTAACGTACCATGAGAATAAAACTAAAAATTGGTAACTATGGTGCACGAATCCCGTCTTTCTTCTTTCGAAAAACCTTCATCTATATATGGACCTCGAGAAAGATCGGTTCATAAATTTAAAAGTTTGCGCACACTTATTTCCACAATAAATATTTTATTAAATTAATTTATTAAGTCTCAAGCATCCTAAAAGGACGACCTATGGACTCCTGCTTCTTTGCTTCTTTAGTCATTGTGTGAGCTATGTTATAAGTGTTGTACAAATGGAAGGGATCTTCAATTTAACCGGAAGAAGTTGACAAACCCAACTCTTCTCAGACTTTCACAAGAGGTGCGGTAGCAAAAGAAAAAATGAAAAATGGTTCTGGGAAAGATTTGAACCTGAAAACCTCGCTTAATATCCCTAACCACGAACCCACTCATTTTTCTGCTATTCGTAGTTATTACAACAAACTTCGTTCTCTTAAAACTATAATAATGTTGAACGTTGCCAAAGTACCTTCGTAAAATCCAGATATTACTCGTACACCGTCACAGTCAAGATTAATAAAATCACGCTCTCTTAATTCCTCTGTTTTGGAAATAAAAACAAAAAAACATTGACACTGAACTAATTAAGACGTCTTGTCTTGCACGAAATCTTTTTGTTTCATTCCTCTCATTAGGATTATTCACATTTTAGTATTTATCACTTTAAATGTTCAAAAATAAACTTTTAACTTAAAACCATTTAAACTAGTTAAAATTATAAATTTAAAAACAAAATATAATAAATTTAATTTTACATTACTAAATTAAAAAAAATATTAAACTACACTATCCAACTGTACTCGTCGAGAATACAGAGCCAAAGAGATTAATTACATGAACTCTGCACTCTGCATGGCAGTATGGCTATGGCAGTAGGCAGGCAGTGACAATGCCAGGCCCATTGATCAATTTGTTGGTGACGGGGCGGGCGATGGCGACCGGCTGGCTCGTTGCATGCGTAAAACTTTCATAGATGTGTCTCTCTTAATGTGCGCCGCTATTATGGGATGATGCCACCGCCGCGCTTATTTATGTTCAAATCACTTAATGAGCTTTCATTCAGATTGTTATCAATGAATCTGTTGCCATTATGCGGGCTATCTTGGAAGCATTAATAAATTTCTCAATTGATTTCTACGTTGCATGAAAAAAAAATTATGTTCTTCTTACTTGTATAAATGTTTGAGTTGCTGGTGGATTTAGAAAGATGAAAGAACCATTTTCCAATTGATGGATGAAACGCTTATTATTTTTTTTTTGAATTTTAAATATGTACATTTGTTTGTAGATGGGTAGAATGGGAACTGTGGAACATACATACATAACAATTAAAATTGGACAGCCGGCTACTCTGACATTGAAATGAGATGGCAACAAATACTGAACATAAATAGTTTACCAGCCGCAATTAGCGTATTTGTATGTGGAAGTAATGTTCAGGACGTATTTAGTTCTTGGTCCAAGTTCTAGCAAATACAAATGCAACTGGTGATTAGGTACGCATTAAAGCGTAGGGCTGGGTAGCTTAAAATATATTATTCATTTTATGTGTGTGTTCTTTAGCTAAATTAATCGCATTAAGTTACTAACCAACTCTTATACTTACTTTACTTAACGGGCTCCCGACCCGTGAAGAGTCCCTGCCTGAGGTTCGGTCTTCCTTGTCGTCTCGAACCTGGGGGCTGGGATTCGAAGATCCTCTTAGCTGGAGCGTTGTTGTCCATTCGCTCGATGTGGCCGAGCCAATGTAGTCGACGAGTTTTAGCTTTTCGGACTACATATACATCATGGTACAAGTCATAGAGTTCGCGGTTGTATCTTCTCTTCCATTCGCCCTCCTCGCACACAAGACCAAATATCCATCGAAGGATTTTTCTTTCAGTGGATCCCAGTATTAACTCTCCTTTCCTGCTTATCGTCCAGCACTCGGCGCCGTATAGGAGAACTGGCAGGATAAGGGTTCTGTAGAGCATGCACTTTGTTCTTCGAATTAGGAGTTTTGAACACATTTGTTTTGCCAAACCGAAGTAGCAGCGGTTTCCTAGGGTAATTCTTCGACGGATCTCCACTAAAATGTCATTTGTGGAGTTGATGTTTACCCCAAGGTAGATGAACTCCTTAACTACCTCGAAGTTGCTGCTATCAACAGTGACATTTTGTCCTAGTCGGTGGACAGATGATTTTTTGTTTGTAGATAGCATATATGTAGTCTTGTCCTCGTTAACTTGAAGGTCAACTAGTTTCGCCTGTTCTTAAATAGCCGTGAAAGCCTATCACGGCACGCTGGGATCGACCGATGATATCTATATCGTCCGCATACCCCAGCAGTTGGACTGATCTGTTAAAGGTAGTGCCTTCCGTGTTGACACCTGCCCTGCGCACTTTCTGCTCAAGAGCAAGATTGAAGAAATCACACAAGAGCGCATCTCCTTGCCGAAATTCGGTGCATGTTTGAAAGAGTTCAGATGAGCTGCTGCCAAACTGCACATTGAATCGCGTGTTATCTAGTGTCATGCGACACATCTGGATCAGTTTTGACGGGATCCCGAATTCGGCCATCGCCACAAAAAGCTCCTGACGATGAACGCTGTCATAAGCGGCTTTAAAGTCGATGAAGAGATGGTGTGTCTCGACTTGAAACTCGTTGGTGTTTTCCAGGATTTTCCTTAGTGTGAAGATTTGGTCTACCGTTGATCTGCCGGGCCGGAAGCCACACTGGTACGTGCCGATTAGTGTGTTGCAGAAAGGTTTGAGACATTCACACAGTACGTTGGATAGGATCTTATATGCGACATTAAGCAGGGATATGCCTCGATAGTTCTTGCAAGACATAGGATCGCCTTTCTTGTAGATGGGACATATGGAGCTGATGGTCCAGTCGTCGGGCATGCTTTCCTCCACCCAAACTTAGTTGATGATTTGGTGCATGCGCACTACCATAACATCACCTCTGTATTTAAAAAGCTCTGCAGGTAGACCATCAGAGCCACCGGCATTGTTGTTCTTTAGCTTTTTAATAGCTATGCCAACCTCTTCTATACTGGGCGGAGGGACTGGTTCTCCATTGACTGGACGTGGGTTCTCTTCTTGCCCCATCACTCTCTCTACATTTTGTCCGTTTAGCAGCTGCTGGAAGTGCTGCTTATATACATCTAATATTCCCTGCGCGTCGGTGACTGACTAGGTTTCCATCGCTGTTACGAAGAGCCTGCGTTCCGGTCTTAAAGCCAGCAGCCAGTTGCTTGGCTTTCTAATAGAACTTCCGGATGTTGTTTCGGTCGCGGGACTCTTCGATCTCCTTGATCTGGGAGACTGTGTGCTCCCTTTTCTTTCTACGCATGATCTTCTTCTCTTCCCTTCTCCTGGCTCAGTACTCATCCCTTGCTGCCCTTGTTTTCCTCTGCAGCGTTCTAATGTGTGCATCTTCTGTCACATTCTTCCGGTTTACGCATACATCATCATACCACGGGCTTTTTCTCTGGGGTGGCTGGTATCCTAGGGTGGTTTCGGCTACCTCCTTGATGATGATGTCGCAATACTGAGACCACTGGTTGTTAGCGTCTGTGGTAGGTGAATGTACGGTGGGGAGTTTCTCACTCAGGCGATCTTTGTAGGCTCTGGTGACTCCAGATGTGCTAAGGCGTCCAACGTCAAATTTCTTCTTTTGGGAAGTTCGCAGCTTCTTCTCGTTGGACAGTCGAGCTCTGAATCTAGCTGCAACAAGAAAATGGTCAGAGTCGAACTCTTATAGTACTAACAAAAATTAAAAACTTATAACATTTTTTTGTTTTTTTTTTCTATTGTAAGGGGCAGTTATAGCTATCATTGGAAATTTTATTTTTGTTATTTTAGAAAACAAAGCAAACAATATTGGCTTTAGGCGGTATCAAACTCAAGCTAAATACTTATATAATATACTTATAATTTTTCTACATAAACAAAATTATTTAATTATGATTTAATCTTTTCTTTCAATCTATTTTTATTATTTCACTGATTGAAATCGATTTCAATGAACAGCTGATACAATTTGAAACACAATCGTCCCACTGATGTGTTCGATTCTCATCTGTCTGTTTTGCTTTCAATTATCAACTCTTACCTTAAAAACCTGCACCAGTGGCCTTTCACTAACAGAAATTTTTCAATGATTGCTATAACCGACTTGTCAAAAAAAAAGAAATATCTGTTCCACTGTTCGGAGAAAAAAATAGTTACTGCTTGTTTAAAGTTAGAGGATCTTTTAATTTCAGGTAGCGAGTTCCATAACTTTACAGAGTAAACCAAAAATAGTCTTGACGTATTGAGGTGTCTATATTAAGGTATTATCAAACCTATAGGTCATAGATCTTAAAAACAGTGAAAACTGCAATCTTTCGAAAAAAATAGGCGATTTAGTTCAGTTAGAATAACTTTATGTAAAAAATGCAATTCTTTATTTTTAAATATTGAGGAAGCGAGCAGCCATGAACGTTTCTAGCATAGGGAGATATATGATTATATCCGCGTAAATATATCGAGTCATATCATTGAATGCTCCCTGCAATTTCCGGTGACAAAAGGAGTCAAGATGGGGGTCACTTACTTCAGCATAAGATATAAGAGGAACTAATAACGTGCCAAGTATTAACCTAGTATCAACTGGAGTAAAACTAGTCGATAACCATAACATACGAAGACCACCATATAGTCGACTAACAACATAATTGACATGATCACAGCCAGAAAGACTACGATTTATTTTGAATCCAAGACTGGTTAAAGAATTCATAAACTCTAATTTATTCGAAGAAAGAAAAATGAGAGATAACTGATCCATCAGTATAATGTTCGTTGGGTCTGCTACAATAAAGAGATCGAGCAAAGAGGGCTTTGTATTAGGCGAATATCTAGTCGGATATACGTTAAGTATAGAAAGTCCAATTTCTAAATTTGTAGACAAATTAAGCAGTTGGTGTGATCGCCAGTCATCTTTCAGTAAATCAGCATTAAAATAACCGCAGATTAAGACATGCTCATATGGAGCAGATACTTCAGACATTGCAGATCAAAAAGGTTTAGGCGAAAAACTCCTATTCGGGTTGTAGACACAGCCTTTTCTTCCTTTTTTTTCTTTTCCCCCTACAACTACTGCTGAAATCCTTATATAATAGTTTCGGGTTTTCTACAAATATGTTAAATGTCAAATATATATTACTAATTGTTCTATTAAAATACAGTCCGCGGTGCATCTGTAGCTCAACCAATACCGAAGCCTCTGGCATATGTTTAAGGTCCCACTTCCACTTCAGTGAAGAAACATTGTGGGCACTGGAGCGTTTCTTTGCACTTTATGTCCCAGCCAAAGGTGAGGCTGTCGATTTTGACGTTTCGTCGATGTTGGGTGTCTCTTCTTGTTGACAGCATATACTTTATTTTGGCTCCGTTTATCGTTACATTCATCTTTGTCGCTTTTACTTCGAAACTCGCAAAGGCACCAATCCTCGCTGTGTTCCAGCGGTACTTTAAATATCGCCGGCAGGTGACAGTAATTGAAAATACTTGGAGCTATGACATATTCCACACCCACGTCATAACTAAAAATTTTCGTCAAATTCAGTTGGTCAACCGACTTAGTTGGTATTGTTATGTTTCGCACTTGTTCCGAAAAAGATGAAGGCCTAAAAATTCCTGCAGAACCATCATTTTGGCCTCAGTGATGAAGTGATACGAAACCGGTAGGCCTGTAGATATGTTGGTCAGACTTTCACAAGAGTTGGGGCAGCAAACAAAAACTTTTATGTGGAATGGGCTAAATTTGAGCATGCACTCACAAAATTGAAGGTGATTTCACAGCTCTAACAGCACAGTAATGAGCTTTAAAATATCCCGAAATTCACTTAGATAATAATAAGTAAGGACGTTCCCTTCTTAGCTGTCTAATTTACACTCTGGCGAAGCGTCAGAAAGGAACTATTAAATTGATTCGAACAAGAAACACAATTTCATATGGTTCTTCGTCGTTTCTGTCGGCAAGTCTAACGTTAGTGTGTTATTTCGTGACTAACACGGAAGTTGCAAGTTGTTCAATACCCAAGGAGAAAGCGAGATGCGCTCCACCCATTAATAAAGAGAAAGGAAGAATTTCTGGACCATTAACGAGTCTGAGTGCACCTCCTTTTTGGAAAAAAATACGAACAAAATGAATGTCTCCTTGTCTATATAAAAAATTACACAATATTTCATTTTTCTATATTTTCAAAATCGCAATTTATCATTTATAAATGCATCGTTTTATTTATGTTTTATTGCTTATAGTGTAATTTATCAAATCCAGCATCATAGCAAACGAAAGGCATGCTTACTCGGCATGTCTATACCTTTGCAAATACCAATAAAGGATTAAAGCCAATTGTTAAAGTTGCCACAAATGTATAATAGAAATTATTGCTCCATTGACGATTTTACGGAATTTCTATCAATATACCATTCATTCATTCATTATTTTTTTTGTTTTGACACTCGAGCTGGGATTCGGGTTTGGAAAAACCCATTTTATTTCAACTAAAAAAACAAAATACAAGGAAATTATTCAGCGATTGACATGTTCGCATCGCATGCATACATTATTAAAAATTTAAGAGACGTGCAATTTTATGTTTTAAATTCACATTTTGCTTTTTGAATTCGAATTCGTGGTATTGTGTGAAATTGAATTTTGTCTCTCGTTGGGCGCAATTATTGAAGTGGGTTTTCCTCACAAATCAATTCGTAATAATATTTTACTGATTTTTTTTTCAGTTGTTGTTGTAGAGAAAGAGATAGTTGGGAATATTATTATATTTTTGTTTTGCTTTATTTCCATAGCTTTTTTGGAAAACACAACAATAAACTTTGCACTTTCACAAGTCGAGAAGGCACTTTAATGATAATCAGCGTAGATTTTCAGTACCCTCCATGTCTGGCCTAGGGCTTGGTTCGGGTAAACACAGCACATTCACTAAGGCACATGACTAGTAGAGGCCTATAGTCTTTTCTCCCTAATGAAATTCGGTTGAACACAAAGAATTGTGCCATCGAATATTAATTCTTTAGCAGACCAAGTCATCAATGGAAGCCCTTACTAGTGATGGTAGCAGACCCAACACCCGTGTCTCGAAATCTTACGGGCAAGTTTTTCGTGATATTCCTTGATTACACTATAACCTGAAACCCATGTAATATATCCTGATTATATGGAATCTTCTCGCCGAGTTCAGAGTTACCAAGTTGCAGCACTAACCTAGAAATGGTTAAAGGATTGAATAAAGCCTCAAGTGTAGCTTAGCTGTGACTACAGACACATTACTGCGCCATTAGAATAGCTTATCTTCTTTCTTCCTTTTATCGACGAGGTCAGAATTATAGGGATCTTAACCCTACCACTTTACTGCATCTTAACTGCTCTGCCTATAGGGTTCGCCATTTCGTCCTTCCTCGCAGACCTACCGGTTTCGTATAACTTCGTCACTGAGGCTAAACAAATACTGATGTTGCTGCAGGAATTTTTATGCCTGCATCTTTTTCGTGCTTTTATAGGAACATTGATTGACATTGCTCTTTTGACGGGGTTCGTAGGATCCCTCCTTTGAACATGACAATACCAACTAATTCGGTTGTGCAACAATTTTTTGGAGACGGATTCTTTAACGTAGAACCTTCCTCGAATTTTTGAACTCTTGGGTGACAAAGATCATATTTTAACAATATTTAGGCACAACTGCACTCCTAGAAAGCCGACAATGCGTTAGATGCCTTCGTCTCGATATGCTTGGTGCAAAAGAAGCTTGCTCTCGAGGATTACGCTAAGATTTTTGGTATCGTCTTAGTATGAGTCGGTGCGCCAGTTGGAAAATTTGAGCGTGTGTACAATACTTACACAAAGCTTCATTCATGCCAGAGTCATTTCAAGAAGCGCGTCGCGATAAGGAAAGTTTAGGGAAGGCAGTCTCACATAGAAAAAATCAAGGCTTCTAGATCGTTGCCTTTATACTTACCAACTGATTATTTAGGACATTCAAAACTTGTTGATGCAAGTTCCACCTGCAGTTAAACCGCCAAGTTACGTTCTATAAATAAATAAATATTAGGCGTTAACGGCCCAAGTTACCTTTCATACCAAAAGTTAAAATAAGTGCACGGCAGGACTTTCCACAGTAGCTATAATTCCCTGTTAACCGTTTAAGATGGCCGCAGCGAATTATATAGATCAATTGAATTTCATAGAATAAAGTCGAGCATCGTTGACGTTGTCACATATTTTTTATAACCATATAAATACAATTTGTGAAAAAGAAAGAGCATGAGAGACGCGCGATCGAGAAAAAAGAAAGATGCTACTGCAGGAATAGTGTTCGGAACTTTTTTGCGTCAAGGTAACAAGGTCAGTCCTTAACGAATGGACCACATCAGTGCGGTTTTTGGCCTGGTAAGTCCACAATTAACTAAATATTCACACTACGGGAGATACCCGAAAAAAATCAATTAAGTTCAGATTGATACCCATCACCTTATTATCGATTTTAAGCCCGCATATGACATCTACAGAGACGAGCTATACAGAGCCATGTATAGTGTTGGCAGCCCTGCCAAATTTGCCCCTTTATGCAGGACGATGATGGAGAAAGCTCGCTTTTGCATCAAGATCGGTTATGACCTTACCGATAACTTTGATGTCAAAAAGGGATTTGGGCAAGTTGACGCGCTGTATTGTGGCTTATTTAATATCACAGTTGAAATAATTCTGCAAAACTCACAAGTCAACAGACGATCTTAATAAGTCCGGTACTTGCAAACGCCGATGATATCGAAAATATTGGTAGAACGCACCGAGCTGTCACTAGTGGATTTGCGAGTAAAAGGAGTAAAACGAATAATAATGCCTGCCAATCGCAGTTTCTTTGGACTGAGAAGGCAACTATGCATCTTGTAAGGCCCTCTCCAGAACAACTAATAAACTCTATATAAGATAATTCCAATCCTGACCTATGGATCCTAAGCATGGCTCCTTTCTAAAGCAGGTGAAAATATATTTGATCGTTTCGAGAGGAAAGTTCTGCGTAAAAAAGTATTTGGTCCCATATGCGTTGACTGGACTGAAATGGAGACGATTCAACGATGAACTCTACGAGCTACACAGCGACATCGACCTACGCAAAAAGTAAGTAAGTTAGATGCAATTTTTTTTATATTCGTTGTGACTCTCGTGCGCTGATTACTACGTGTACGTACGCCTTCCAGTTCTCGACTCATGACATTGGCTCCTTCATAGCATTGCGACATAATTTTACTATCCAACGTTTTGTCTCAGACCCTCTTTTGATTTTTTATAAATGATCTACTGTCTGTTACTTTTAATCATATTCATTCCTTGGCTGTGCAAATAATCGTCCAAGATACAATCGGCCAAAACTTCATAATGAAGGATCACAAAAAAAAAAATAATAATTTTAATGCTTTAGATATTTGTATCCTGGGCTCCTCAATTTCGATCTTGACAGCATTCCTGAGTGGGGTAAAACCAATAGAGTAGACTTTAATGCTTCCAAAAGACAATGCTGCCTTCTGTCATTAAAGCAAAAGCCCAAACACTCTGACATTATCCATGAATGGTACTTGCATCGCTAAAACCGAAAAACTTTCCATCATCGGTATGTGTGTAAATGACAACTTGCTCATATTCGATGTCGCCAATAACACTGCGAAATGTTCAGTCTTTCTCAAAAGATAAAATAAATTGTTCACCCCTTCTGATCTTGCAACAATTTATAAAGCGTTTAATCGCCCCGAACTTGAGTACAATGCTCAAATCTAGTCCGGTCAGATATTTGGAGTTACTTGAAAGTATTCAAAAATGTTCGTTAAAACTTATTGGCGATCGAGACATTACGAAATTGCTTGAATCTCCTAGTCATCGTCGTAATGTTTCCACCCTGCCCTTGTTTCATCAGTATTTCCAGCACAAGTGCTCAATCTAAATAGCCATTTGCACAGTTCAACCACAATACCCGTTATACCAAGAAGCCTCATCAGTTCACCCTTATGCCAATATTCGGACGTACAGTGAAATATAAAGATTCGTTCACCAGCAGCTCTACACGGCTGTGGAATGCTCTACCACGCTTGTATCACTCCTTAATATTCGTCGTAGACCCTTAAAAGTATATAAATCCATAAGACTATTTAGCAATGCACTTTAAATGTATGCTAGGAAGCTGAAGCTCGGAACATATGCTTCCTAGGGTTCCAAAATGGTAAACTGCCACGCCCGCAGTTTAGAAAAAACCGTTTATAGATAAAGGGTTAGAACCTTAAAAAAATATGTAGGCACTGAGCTCCTTTACAAGTTTGCCATATGCAGTTTTTTGCCACGCCTACTTTTTGAGAGGGTTTTTTTTTAACTCTTTTCGAAAATTACTATAGAAAACGAAAAAAATTATATAATAAGATAAAGCCAATATTTTTTCTAGTAAATCACCCGAGGCGTTTTTGAAAAAAAATATTTTTTTTATTTATTAATTTCATAGAATGAAATAAAATGCAGTTCTCGACGCTTTTTTTTTTGGATATGGATAGGGTACCATACTGTTCGCCCCAAGCGGACTGTAGCCTTTCCTTACATGTTTTTTGCACTATGCAATTGCCAATCGCTACATCTTTCGAATCGTTGTTAGTATCTATTACTGTATAGCTTTTCGTAGATGATGACTATAAATACATTCAGTGAAAGCTGGACATGCGAGAATATTTTTGCCTGGAAATGAGGTAGTGTAAGTATTACCAATAATCTCAAATCGAATTCTGGTTCACGCTTAATTTACTTAAGTATCATTCTCAGTTTTCAGCATTTACGGATCGCACCGGAAACTGCAGATTGAAAATAATTTCATAAATTTTTCTTACATTAACAATGTTTATTTATTTGTCATTACATAAATATAATCATATACATAATAAAATTACATTTTCATTCTCTACTTAATCACGTAAGGGTTACAATTTTGTTTGGTTTCCGTTTGTTTCTTTTCTTTCCTAGGAAAATTTAAAATTATTCAATCGAATTTTTATTTTTTGTTTTTTTTTTTTATATGAAATGAAAAAGGATATGATGATTAATTTTTATTCTCTTTAATTGTATTTGCACACAAGTCTTAGTTTTTAAAACGTTTATAGTTGTTTTTATGATATATATATTTTCATTTTATTTGTAATGATTTTGTAAAAAAAAAACAAATTCATTATTGTTTATTGCTTTTATTATTCTATATAGATATCCGTAATTATTTTATATTTTTTTTCTACGTATTTATTTTCAGTTTAAATTCACCTATAATTAAATACCTAAACATTAGTTATTGTATTGAGAGTCCCACGTATATATGCTCTTGTAACACATAACCTGGAGTTTATTGTTTTATTTTGAAAATTTTATTAAGTTTTATAAATTAAAATGAATATAAAAACAAAATTAGAAGAAAAAAAAAATCAAATTCAAAATGTTGATTTCGTTTGTTGCTCGTATTGTTAAGTATTTTATTGCATTTTATACACAGGCAGACCAGACCTTTGTTGTATCCTGTTCCTGTTCCTGGGTTTTCTTTTGTTTTTTTCATTTGCTTGATATGACACTATACCCCTTGGGGGAGGGTAAGAGAACGCGACGCAAATGCAAGGGAAACCTTCCGCTCCCGTACCCCAGCTTAGAAACGATTCTTGTATCGATTTCTATTCCTCTGGCGACTGTGCAATATTAGATGATTTTCACTGTAATCGTTGTACTCGTCGTATTCTTCGGTATCCTTTTTGTAAATGCTCTTAAGGTATCCTTCGAATGGTGGCACCATCTCGGAACTATCTGAGTTCGTATCTTCGTCGCTGGTATCGAATGGATCAACGGCAACATAAGACGCGGAGAATCCTTTCATCGTAACACTTTCATCAGTCTTTAGACGAACCAATAGCGAATCTGTCAGCGAGATTATCTCTTGGGGCACCTGGAAGTGGAATGAATACACGCCATTCAGACGTAACATGAATTGAAAGAGAAGGATTCAAATGGAAGATAAGGTAGTTTATTGAATTTGTTTGAAGTGCTTACGTTATTGCCACAGAATCTGCCGTAGAGGGGGCCGCTGGTGTCCTCCATGCCAGAGTACACCTCAACATAGTCGAATGTGCAATTCTCATTGTTTTCGATGTCAAAGTCTAGGAAGAACAACTGCACATTGCTGCTGGGTGGCGCTTGTATGGTCCACTCGCAATCCATGTTCTCGTCATAGTTGTTATCGGCGAATCGTGCATGCGAGTAGAATTGTTGGATTTGATTAGTGGCGAGCAGATAACCACCGCAAGCTGCAAATAGAGGGAAATAACCATTAGAATATGTCAACATACATTTTTCCAACTGAATATTTTCTACTAAACATACCAGTGGAGTGCGTTGCTGTGAATCCCCTGTACTGTTTATTATTGTCCACCTTCATTACCATATACATTTGATTGGATGTCGCCGATATTGGATATGGAATCTTGTTGCCACAGAACTTTCCCAGGTGTCCACTGTTCTCTGATCCTCCATCGAAGACAGTAACATTGTCATAGCCACATTCCTGAAATTACAGACAAAGCATTAACATTCAAAAATCAGATAGGTAACCCCTCGTCGCTCACTGACCTGATGTGGTTCGAATTCGAACTCATTGAAAATCAGCTTGATACGATGTCCTGGCGTCGTTGTAAAGTGCCAGACACATATAACATTTGACGGATACGTGTCCGGATAATTTGGACTGTAAATATTTCCAATCGGTGCTGTGATCTCATATTTGCACTCGCCTTCCTTGCAGTCGTGGCCATTGTCGTGCAGCGTGTATCCATTGCGGCAGTAGCAAACATATGAGCCAATTGTGTTCTGGCATTCGTGCTGGCATCCACCATTGTTCACAGAGCACTCATCGATGTCGGTAAAGAAAACTGCAGCAAATCCTGTCTTTTGAATGGACTTATCCGAATGGAATTCAATGCGAAGGGAGTTGCCCTCCGATGTGGCAAGCGGCGGGACCATATTGCTGCAATAGGTACCGATGCGTTTCAATCGATTCTCACCCAATTTCGAGTATATTGTCACCGAGTCGTAGCCACAGTCGGCTTGTTGATGTGTGGTGCCCTCCAAGTCGAAGTGAGTGAAATTCAATGAGATTTTATGTCGTGGCGGAGCGACAATTTCCCAAATGCATTCCTTGAGGATGGGATAGACTTGGGGAAACGATGGCGATGTAATCGTACCATTCATTGCTTCAATTACACCACCGCAGGCATCTGGAGGGTGATAGTAAATAAGTTTGTTTTTCATGTGACAATAGTATTGAATGAGATAGAATGGACATGAAAATGGTATTAATATTGACTTAAGCGAATAATATGGTGTCAGATGGGTGCTGCAGGGACATCATTTATTGGGCGGCGATCAAATAGCACATTTTGAGTTGTGGTAACTATTCCAGCAGGATGTATACACAAACAAAGACAATGTCCCTTTCCCAAGGATGCAATGTAGCTTTGCCATGCAAAAGTAGAACAAAAAAAATTCAGAATCGGTGTTCTGATTACAGGAAGATATCGCCAACCTAGCAGACTTACGACGGAGTCTTAAGACAAATTAAGACTAGATAGAGAAAAGATGCTAAGAATGGGTAAACGCAAATCTTTTCACATAAATGTCACAGAACTTTTGAGAAGTTCGTACCAAATAATTATAAATAACTTGACAAGAAAACAGCAGTAAGGCCGAAAAAAATGGGTTAACCGAACAGAGACTATATCACCAGTTACTTAGGTACTTATATACTAAATGGGATCCCGAACTTTGAATCGTTCATGCCTGAGAAACGACAGCCTTTCGTCCTGTGCGACCCAGCACTCTTTACTTCCAGTTACCAGGTCTGGCATGGTCTTTAAGACGATTCATGGTCTTTCTTGCCTCTTGAATTATTGTCCATCCGCTCGATTTGGCCCAGTCAATCATTTTCGGACTACATCCGCATCTTGGTACAGCTCGCAGTTTTTACTTTTCCTCCATTCGCCTTTCACGTAGCCGGGCGGATCTATTGATCGTACTCCTCAGTATCAATGCTGGATCAGTTTTGACGCAATCCCGAATTTGGACATCGCTATGTAACCCTCATGATGATGAATGCTGTGCATATGTGCCGCTTTAGAGTCGATGAAAAGATGGTGCGTTCCGACTTGCTTTAAATTCTATGGTATTTCCGGAATGTGGGTCTGCGAATGATCTGCCAGCCCAGAAGATTGCTACGTATTGATAAGTATGTTGCCAAAGGGTTTGTGACGTTCACACACTACTTTGGATAGGATCTTATATGCGACTTAGCGGGGACATGCCACGATGGTTTTTGCAAGACCTAGCACCTTTCTTGTAGAAAAGGCATATGGAGCTCTTGGTCCAGTCCAGGCCTGCTTTTTTCCACGAATACATCGTTAATGATATGGTGAATGCGCCCCACCAATACATCACCTCCGTATTTGAAGAACTCTGCTCTTTGGTGTTCTTAAGCTTTCTGTATAGCTAAGCCACCATTTTCTATTCTGGGTTATTTTTGGTTTTGTATTTTCATTTCGGTTTTGATTCTATGATATCCGTATTACAGCTGCTGAAAATGAACCCACTATTACCTGCTCGTCAATGACTAAGTTTGCTCCGAGTCTGTATTAAGGCCAGCTAATTCCGAAACCCTTTGATCTTCTTAAGCTGAAAGATGCGAGACTCACTCTCTTATTTCTATGCAGGGTCTTCTTCTCCTCACTTTCCTGGTTCGTTACTGTTTACTTCCTGGCTTGGTTTTTCTCTGGGATTTCTATTAACAGAGTTTGGTTTTGGTTACCTCTTTGAAAATGTACAGCCGCGACTGTAGCTTGAATGTAACTCTTATGCTTTATACTTTATACTTTTATGACTTTTATCACGTCACGTGTTGACCCATGTCCGTTAACGTGCATGATAGTTCGTTAGTCGAGAATTGCATAGTCGTATGTGAATACATACGAACTTGTAACTCTCAACTGACGAGTTGCTGGCCGAAGTTATTTCTCATAACTAATTGTTTTCGACGCCGTCGAAAAGTTACCCCGACGAAGCAATCCCCAACCTGGAATGCCAGGCCCTTATTTTGACCCTAGGATAGCAAGTCGGAAATTCCGGTGCCTTAGTCACATCGTGGATATAAGAGCTGCCTTTGGCCCATGAAGAGTTCATCCGACACCAACTTTTTTGCAACACACCGGCTTAGTGTTGGAGATATCAATCAACCTGGTTCGATCCCGATACGTCGAAACAGCTCATATAAAGAAAGCACTTGTTGGACTTTACTGGAATTGTGAACGCCGTTCTTAAAATTCATCCGCTGCCGTCCATTGATCAGAAAACGACATCACTAACAATATCTGACGTATATGCAACAAAGACAAAGGCACAATATTATTTGCCATTGCAACTGTTCAGTAAAAGCTTGCTGAAGTTACGTAGTTAGACCTAACCTCCTAGTAGTATTTACATTACTGTCAGTTTTCCCAAGATTTAGCATAATGCTCAACTTTAAGTCGCACTGATGAGGTAAACAAGTCTCACCCCTGTTCGCAATCTTATGTAATCGAATCTAATACCAATAAAATTTTGGAATCGGCAAGCCAATTTTCGGCATAAAAACAAAGATTAAGGCGATTCTGTCAGAAAAGATATATCCAATTTTGGCCTAGGCTTTTTCATTACTAAGTTGCTCATTTTTAAATTTCCGAAAAATCCGTATAAAGCCTTTGTCATTGCCATTCTTCTCCATCTCGTATATGAACAGCTATCTATCAGTTTTCATTCCAATTCAAAATTGCAATTCCTCCCACTATTCTTCAACCTACTTGAGAATTTTCCAATACAGCTTCTCACAAAGACTCTAAGCTAAAAACAAAACGAACAAACGACAAAAAAATAAAAACAAAAAAAAATAAAACAATTTTAAATCTAGTCTGCGATTGATTTTGAATGAAATCATCAATATGCCATCCGCATTTACCGCCCCCACAACTCCCAAAACCGTCAAACCACCATACCATTTCAAAATGCTGCCTTCCAACTCACCTTCACAATGCTTCTTATCGCTATGCAGCTCATAGCCAATATGACAGCTGCATTCATATCCGCCCAACGTATTGATGCAGTCATGTTCACATCCATGATTTTGTGTTTCGCATTCGTCCACTTCCTTCATGAAAATCGCCGAGAATCCAGCCTTCTGTACCGAGCTGTCCGACACGAACTTCACAAACATCGTATTGGAACTTGACCTAAATTCGGTGACAAAAAGCAAATCCAATCATTCTGTCATTTGTTTAGCAAAGCCTTCCCCATATCTCTGGTGGTGCTGTACTCACTTCATATTCGGTGGTGGTTTATATCCACAAAATACCCCAATCAAGTCGGATTCGGCACTGTCGCCGTCATGGACCTCGACATAGTCATACACACAGCTATCGTGGTTCTCCACTTCGAACGATTGGAATTTGAGTGCCACTTGATATCCTTTTGGCACAGTTATTCTCCAAATGCATTCCTTGTTCGGTAAATACTCGAGAGGATAGTTAGGGGACTCTAGTCGTCCATCGGATTCGTCTACGGAAAGTTCGCCACCGCAAATTGCTAAAGAGGGGAAGAAAGACGAAAGATAGAAAAAAAATATACGAAAAACGTTAGATATGTAGCTTTATAAAAATGTAAAAGGAATGCACAAAAGCGAGGACTTTGTGATGTCGGTAAACTTCTGCGTGGTTGTAGCGCGAAGGGACTTTGACAATTCCGAAGCAGAAGAGTGCCCTAATTCCTTTTATTTTCGTTGTGTTTTTTCTTTACTCCTTGCACATTGTGTGTGTGTGTGGAAACTGCATTTTTAAATTGTGCAGCGGGAATTTCCCCGCGAGGAAGAATGGAGTTTCGCATTTTTTGTTAGCATTTCCTGAATGATTCATTGAAGACTTAACACTGTGATTGTGGTCAAGGAAATACAGATACGCTGTAACCTAACATTATAGATTCAATGGATGGTTGGTGTTTTTTAAAGGATAAGGATGGTAGAATATTTCACAGGAATATTTAAGGCCCCCTTTCAACGAACAGCTAACTGAATTATACTACCAAAGCTTCCGATTAACGTGGACTAACATTAGCATTCAAGAAAGGTAAATCAAGTTTGTTCTGTGTACTAAGAGTCGTTTCAACAAATAGAAAATTAAAACTTGTAGACAAAGAAAGAAAACGGCAAGCTTGAACAAACGATTGAAATGCAACAGTACAGAGACGGTTGTCATATCTGTAAGTGAAAAATATGTCTTTCAGATAATTAGGACATTGCACGGCTCATTTCAAATTATCAATTGTTGTTGTTTTTTTGGAATATCATGCAAAATTGTGAATTTGGAAAAGGATGAACTTTTACCGCAATCGCCCATTTGGCCATGTTTCCATCGGTTTCCGACGAAACAAAAATGATGTTTTGGAGATGGAGACTGAATAAACCAGTGACCAAACTGTCAATGTCAAAACATTCATTAAAAGCAACATTTCACCATGGTATGTATTCAGTGACGGCAACTTTAAGGGCGTTAATATCAATATTTAGTCGTAATTGTCGTCCCAGTAGTCAGGCAATTCATTATCTAGTGGACAAATTTGAGACAAAATGTTCGCTTCTAGATGCACCTGTATCAGTGAGACAACGGGTTGGTTAAAATGCAGAGAATATTGCTGCCGGTCTACCGTTTGTCGTTTTCACGGCGTTCTCTAGAATTGGGCATCGCTAAGACCGCGCTATGACGAATTTTGCGATAAACCTAGGCCTGCACCCTCAAAGAAAAAGTTAACTCAAGAACTCTTCACGTATTCACGAAAAATTTCGGATTAATACATATATTCAGCGGTTTGGAGTTAAAGACTCAATGCAAAATCGATTGTAGGTTATTCTGTTTTATAAAACTAAGCAAAAAGCTCCCCCAAAGAGGGCGGGACTCTACCCTTAAAGATTCATAACTCTACTAAATGTTAGCGGTTGGGGCTATGCGCTGCTAAGTTAGTAAGTCAGGACAAAGGAGTAAACTAATAGAAAATTCGAAGAAGATGTTTGATATTTCCGTTTGCTTAAAATATATGTCCAAAGTAGCAACTCTACTATTCCTTGAAATGGCCCTTAAATTTTCGAAAACTTAATAATATTTATGTGGAAAAGTTTTCGGTCGTGCAAATTTCGTACTGTTGTCTATCATGACCATTGGCTTAACATCAGCCGCAATTATATTTTGTTAAGCTCGGTTTGTTACTCGTCTGTGGATGCATTCGAATTATTGTCTAATAAGGTGGACCTCAACTGATGCTTTCATCAATTTCTGATTGAAGTTCGGTTAAAATTTGTAGTGCGATCTTTAGAAAAAGAACTGGTCGAAATTCCCCTATAAAACACTTGGTTTAGATATTAGATAGCAATAAAAATGCAACAAGTCCCTTTCAGTATGAAATTTTCCTAATTTAATGTCCCCACTGTACATCTAGGTGGTTTTGCGAACAAAAAAGTTCGAACAGGTCAAAAAAATATGAACATTCGACGAAAATAAAATGGTATTGTAGTGGAATCAAATATCACCCCAACGCCAGTTATATTCAGTTAAAATTAAAAATTCCGATTTTGATGAATCAAGTAATGTTAGTGAATAGCTAAATCTGTTCCCAGAGACTAAGTGTGAGTTCATAATTGTAAATAATGTTGATCATGCCCTGCCACAAATATTTATTGAATAAAATTATGAACGCAAAGGAAGCGGCATTTATTCATTGAAAAAAAATGAGCTCATAATTGCATATTATAAACAAAAGACCGAAATTACAGATTTAAAAATAATTTTGACGAATAATAAATATTTTGAATACCTTTTATGTCGTTTTCGTTCGGTAATACGGAGGACTTCCGGACTCTTCTGAAACTGTTCGTTTTGTACAAAAATTACGGTTTCTCTCTTGGAAAGAAGAAAAATTCTGACTTTGAATTGTTGTTTACAATTTCTCTCCTGTCATTCTCATACAGATCGGCAACAAAATAAAAACACATGCGTAATTGACATCAATTTTCTTTTATGAACACAAATGTTTTCGAACTTTTGTAACTATTATACAGTACTTTTAAGACTGTAGCTATGTATAAGTAACTAAAAACAGCTGCATCAAACCGGAAACATTTACAAGAAGTGGGAGACAGCTGTGTGGCAACACATCTACTGCGATTACAATAAAAATGCTTTAGCCTTATATAGCTCTTTTTTTCACTACTGCAAAACCGTTTAACTTACTCTCGCAAACTTCATATGCTTTCCTAGCTGCGCAACATACACAAATGCGTTCTTATTTTATTTGTTTCCTGAGTAACGTTAGAGCTCTTCACGAAGTTATCACTTTCAGAAGCACGCTTTCTCTATCGCTTCGATTTGTAATGAACACTGAACCATACAAATCAACTGTCACTATTTTGATGTAGGCGTTGTCGCCAATTTCGCTCAGAGAACAGATAAAAAGTTGTTTTCCATATTTAGACACTGTCAAGTTTATTATTTTTACTGCAGTTTGTAAAATATTTGAGATATAAAAACACGCTCATATGTCTTGGTACACCGCAACTCTTCGTACATAATCGAATAGGAATTAAATTAATTTGCATATTTCTACTTAAATGAGAAAAAACTTATAAGCGGCTTATGGTCCATGTCCCAATCCCAGTCCCTGTTCCGAGTAACTCACTCACTCAAACTACATACGCTTCTTTACGAATTTACCATTAAAATTTACGAGAAACAAACATACCTTCAAAATCCGCTTTAAAGCCACGGTAGCCCGAATTCCGATGTCCGTTCACATACGTGAGCAACATTCGGCTGCTCAACGTAGTCACGACCTCCTTGGCTGCCTTGCCACAAAATCGTCCAATTAGTGGTGACTGAAAGTAGTAACCGTCACGTATCTCCAAATAATCCGTCTGACATTTCTCCGATTTGAATATATTCTACGGAGAGAAGACAAGTTGCAACACAAACATGAGAGGAGAACAAAAAGTTAATTTCTATACTCGTACGTATACGTACCAAATTCTCTAGTCGCAGGACAATTCGTTCTCCGTGTGTGGCCGTAATCCGCCACTCACATCGCTCTGTCTCATTGACAGCGATGGCTGTAAAGTACGACGGACTGGCAAAGCTGCCAGTGTTTTCCTGGAAAGTTCGCCCGCATTTGGGGCACTTGTAGAGAAGTTTTGCCTGAGAGATGTCGCCAGCACTCAGGCGTAACCGTTGTCCGATCTCGGGACGCTTTTTACCCTTCACTTCGATTGGCAGTATCGTATCGAGGTATGTCCCCTTCGAGAATGTATTCCTCGCGTAGTGCATAATCGAGTCATAGTCGTAGGCCATGCCCAGCGAGTCGACATCATCCGGCGTCAACTTGTTAAAGTTATAATCTTGGCCCTTCATTATGTTATCGAGCTCGATGACAACGTGCTTCTCCCGATCGGGACGGGTGTGCTCATGCCAGAAGCCGACGACATGTCCCAGCTCATGGACTACAATTCCAAACTTATCGCAGTTCCTGCCAATTGAAATGGCCTGTGGGCCATTGCCTCGTTTTCCCACGAACGAACAGCACCTAAAAGTGGAATAAGTGAGAATGCACGCGTTTAGTTCGCGATAGACGTGTAAAGACGAAACACGCATGCAACACAAAGGGACGGTAAATAAGCGCATTAGCATATCAAATGCATGCAAATGCATGGTGTTTTCCCTAATTCCGATGGTTCCATGCAGTAGAGTTAGATTAAGAGTACTCACCCACAGCTCCGGACGGTAAAGACAATATAATTGGGATGATTCTCTGGGTCGCGCTCAACGAATTTGATGCATGTAAAGTTCTCCCAGTGGCGCATCGCTTGCTTGAAGAGCGCTTTGTGTAATCCACTGAAGTTGCCGTCGATTTCGTATGGAATGACGCCATAATCCCAAACACGTTCCTTTTTGGCAGTAACTGCTCGCGCCATCCGATGATGGTGTTCCAAATGTTTAAGCTGCCTGTGAAAGATAGACGTAGAGATAGAAGGACAGTTTTTGTTAAGCAATGTTGTGTAGATATTTTGTTTGGTTTTTTTCTTCTGCTATGACGGAGTGATGGATGATTTTTTAATCCTTTTCAGATTACATACGACGAGTATGTCAGGGATTGGAGCAAGGGAATTGGGGGATTTTGTTGAGGATTTCAGCAACAAAGTGGGTTCTTGCAGAAGCGATTTTTGATGCAACGCCGAGCACGAATGGATTTCCTTGTGTGCAAGATATGGGTTTTTGTGCATCACCGTGGTTGGCTAATTAAGGTTACCTATTTAAAATGCACAATGTGACCAGAGGATAATAAATGCATTGTTTCAAAGGAATATTGATAGATTGAACTGAATGATTGTGTGAAGTTGAAAACTAAATTATTACGCTGAGTTGGTAGATAAAAGAGAATAGGATCTGAAAAAGTTGCACCTTATCATTTAAGGGAACAATAGCAGCTGAAAGGAGGCGATAGCTATAGTTCATTTCAGCTCTCCTTGCCATTTTCTTGGAAGGCACTCAATCCTTTCACTTCGAAAATTCGTCTCCAAAGTATAGTGAAAATATAGGATAACCTGGAACGGAGCATGTGACAAGTTCATCGGTCGACAAACTGATAGGCACTGATTAGCCAATCACTATTCAATTGCTATCGTTTGACTCGGTTGTTATTGGTGCAATAAGGGTTGTTTTTGCAGCTTGTGCTTCCAATAGTTTGAGTGTCTTAAAATTTCCAAAGCCAGTTGAAATGCACTGTACTTTCCTGCGTTCTTTAAGTTAAGTTCTTAAGTCACTGCTGGTTTTAGCAGGAAAGCAAGATAAAGGAGTCGTTTCAGAATACGTCCGAAACCGCATATTGAGGGAAATATTGTTTTCGAATCTTGTCGGAATAATTTGAGAATTCATTGCATAATTGCTTAATTGTTAAGATAGATAAATTAAGTGAGGAGACTGATTGCTGATTTTTTTTACAGCTGATATCGAAAAACGTTCGAGATCTTGTTAAAAGATGAGCGAAGTAATTCCGTTGATATCGCAAGCTAAGAGGGAGAGGAAAGCTGTAGAGTTCCGCGGTAACCATATTTCCAATGCATGGAATAGTAATGGCAGGCAACTCGACATTGCTGATACAATGCTTCGATTATGGCTACTGTTGGGGATATCATTATGTTGCCGCTTCTATTGAGGGTTGCATTAATGCAGATATGCAGATTGCAATTGCAGATATCTAGTAATGGTTCGTGGATCTAAAAGCTACATATGATAGTATCCCAAGACAACATGTGTGGGAGGCATTAACAGCAAGGCATGTACCTGAGAGACTGATCAATGGCATTAAAAGTGTATAAGACAATCCCACCGCCAAAGTAAGAATAGAGGGGAAAAATTCAGGAGCGTTCAAGATGGAAAAGAGATTGAAGCAAGGGGACAGTCTCAGCCCTCTGTTTTTTAATATATTCCTCGATGAAGTAGCCAGTCGATGAAATAACCAAGTATAAAACGGACTGTGAAGATTACAACCTATCTATCTGCAATTTGTACTATATGCAGACGAATTTATCATCTGTGCAAATAAAACACGCGGTGGAGGTATGGTTAATTGAACTAAAAAGAACAGGAATGACAGTGAATGTTGATAAGACTAAAGTTATATGGGTATTTAAAGAAGATAAATCGGATGAGAATTTCACAATAGTTATAAATACTATTGAATATCTCTGGAAAGAGTGGAAGGCTTTGAATACCTGAGGGCTATAGCAAATTGCGATGTGAGAATAGACCAGGAGGTGATGAACCGAACCGAACCAACGCATGAACGAGAAAAAAAAAACAAAACAAAACAAATAGCTGATGTAAATTTTGAATGGGATGGCCGGATACAAGTCATAGGAAGAAAGAGGTTAAGACTCTCACGGAAATAAGGAGAGATTGCCAGAACCAGAGTCAGTGGACGGAATAGACAATCCGAGGTAACCCCAACGCCTAACAGCAAATGAGACATGAAGAAGAAGAAGAAGAAGAAGAAGAAGAAGAAGAAGAAGAAGAAGAAGAAGAAGAAGAAGAAGAATAAACCAGCTGCTACCGGTCTTGAAGAGAATCTTGACTGAACTGCAACAAGTCAAGCAGAGAGGAAAAGCCTACAAGACTTCGGTTCAAAGCCTTGTTGGAAGGATCGACAGCGCACTAGATAATCATTCATATTGAGATTGCCTTTGACGATGCGAATTTTGACAACAAGTTGTCTCGTGAATGCGAGCAATATTAAAAAGCACGACGATATCGATTGTTGCAAATGGAGCCAATATGTAATGACAGGGGTACACAGGGGCTGCCAACGAGGCGGCGTTCTGTGTCAACTGCTATGGTGCATGCGGGTTGATTTTCAGCTAAACAATCTCAACGCTACTGTCTCTATAAATGTTTGTACGAAAGGCGTTGGCCACGATCGAAGATTGGAATTTACCCTTCGTGAATCCTTTTAAGGCGGATGTTAATACTTTTTTGAATCGAAGGCAAATTGTCAGTTCTCAACTAAAAGTCGTCACATAGTGTCTAGTAAAAGAAGCTAAATATCTTGTAGTAATCCCCGTTAGCAAGCTCTTATTAGACCAACGATGTCGAAGGCGAAGACGTTCTTTTCGCAAAGACATGATATTTGTTATCCAAAAAAATCAGTAAGTATCAACACGACACTCATTAACCCAAATTGGCTTATGCATTCAGCGTTACGTTGTTTGGTAAAATCGAGAACTACCCTATGATCCCAGTCTAATTGACATGCAATTTGAAGCCATTATACCGAAACTTCGAGTGCCATGATACCGAAACTTTCAAAATTCACCTTGCCCAAAATTAAGAAAAGTTTTAACCAGAATCAGAGCCAGGGGAAGAATTTAATTGCATTTTCCCGACTGGATCCAAAACCTGAAAAATTTGCTGGTGCTTTCGTGGTATGTGACAATGTCAACTAAAATTGACTGAAATACATACGTGCATAAGGAATATCTCAACCAATATTTCTCTCATGTATATTCTCTCGTGCTATGCACAAGTTTAAATCCATTACATTCAAAACTGAAAATATATATTCTCAACTCAAATCACTTAGTAAAGAATATTTTTAATTCATGGCCATAACAACGTGCCACTAACATCAGCACTCAGCAACAGCAAACAGCGACAGACAGAAAAATTGTATCTCTTTGAGAGTCATATATTTCCATCCACTTCATACACATTTCAACCACAAAAACTGTGCAATAATTTTCTTGAATAGCAATTAAATCCATAAAACGCTCATCTGCATTCGACCGGGAAGATACACCAACAACCAACGTTCGTTCCCTTAGCCCAGTGGTGGGTGAAATTTTTAAATGTTGCAAATAACTCTTGAAGCGCTCGCTATCTGCTCCAGCTTTGCCGAATGTGATACAAGAACAAAAAATTGTAATATCTCCTCAGCGCTGGAGGGCAACTTGTAAAAAATAGAGCTGTACTCTCTCGCCAATTGTGTGGCCAGTTAGGACGTCTTTTTTATTACGGCACAACCAACTTATACTGTGTCTGTGCGACCAGCCAGCCAGCCAGCCAACCACCCACCGGCAACTGCACCCACGGTTGCACAGATTTATGCAGCAAAAAAAAAGTTATATGTGCAAATTATTTCCAATTCTAACTAGCAACAGCCAATTTTTGCAGTTAGAGAGATACCAGTGGACAGTGAGAGAAAGAGAGAGCGAGGGAAAGCTGGAGCAATGACTTTTGTATGAGTTTTATGTTTTCATAAAACTTTATCCCCGAACATGGGTGGAATAAAGAGGTGTTCCTTCTAGACACACGCACCCCACACATTCGAAATGGGATCAGAGATGGTCAAATAAATTCTAAAAAAAAAAAAAAAACCAAATAATATTTTTTTTAATATTTATACAAACTTACTCCTCATTTCCTAATTGCATTTCAAGGGATGTATTCACTTCGGCATTGATTGCATCCATCGTTGATTTCCTTTTGGTGAGAACGTCCAGTTCGTCCGTGTTTTCGGACGAATAATTAAAACTTTTAGCAGTTATGAATTTGTGATGCGACTTTGTCGGCACGACTGCTGCTCGGGATCTATCAACTGGGGTTGGGGTAGTCATTGGGTGACTCGATTTAATGAGGGACTCGTCTGCACTGGTGGGTTTGACCATTGAGGTGACTGGCTCGGTGGCTGATAGCCATTCGTTTGGAATCGATTTGGTATTTTTTGTCTTATGAATTCGTTTATGAAGTTTTGGAATATCATCTGCCGTTCGAACAGGACGATTAAGCTCAGCTTTCAGTTTCTCCAATCGGCTACTGTAGTCACGTGTTATCTCCGAACTGCGTCTGTAATGATGTGAAATGAGAAGAGAGGCAAAGGAAATTAATTTGAAATTGAAAGAAATTGTTTGAGAATTTAATAAAATACGTTTTTCTTTACTGCAAACTGTGCGAGTTTATATATTTTATTTACTTCTTGTTTTTATTTTTTAACAAATTTACACCGATTTTCCAATCCGTCTTTTCTAGTTTGGATCGGAAATCTTTTCTAAAGAGCAGTAATTAAATCAATTTTTACCGAGGAAAAGGTTTCCTGGCAATTAACAGTTTTTCTCCCTATTCTCTCAGCGGGGGTAGACGGCATCTTGCCTATAATGTTGCAAAATCTTCAGGGTGCAGTGATGAATTGGCTCATCGTGATCTTTAGAAGTTGTATCCTACTAAATCATGTCCCACAGTCTTGGAAGCATGTTTGAGTAGTTTTCATACCAAAAGTTGGCAAAAGCGGACACGAGTCCGCGAAGGATTTTAGGTCAATTAGCTTGTTCTCATTTGTTTTAAAGGCACTCGAACGTAGCCTTGATGAGGCCTACCTTAAGGGTTAATCTACTGAGACAGCTCTCCACGAGGTTGTATAAACCGTTGAGAGGTATGTCATTCCCGCAAAATATACGCTAGCTACTTTGCTACACATAGAAGGGGCTTTCAATAATGTCCTCACTGAATGTATTCCAGAATCTCTCATCGAGTTAGGTGTAGAAGAGCTCATATCTAGATGGATCGTCTCCATACTAAAAAAAAGGTCCATTCAGGCTTAATTAGGTAAACGTTTTTTTTACTGAATCAGTATTTAGGGGTTCACCCCAAGGAGAGGTAATATCGCCTCTCTTATGGATCATGGTCCTAAATCTAATCTAGTTTCCGGACGTGATTAGCGAAATCATGGAAACGGCCCTGGGTAAGATAAGCGCTTGGGTTACTAGGTGTGGCCTCAACGTGAACTCAAATAAAACGGAACTGATTCTTACCAACCTCACACTTGCCCGTGTTAATAATCAACATCTCACTCTATCTTCCAGTGCAAAGTACCTAGGAATCACTTTCGACCCTAAACTTAACTGGAAGTTACGTATGAAAAGCAAGTATAGCTTTTTATGCCTGCCACAACACCCTATGGACACAGCAAAATTCTACTGTCACTCTAAAAATGACTGTGGAGTTGGTGCCGACTTTTTCTCCACTCAACTAGATATATATAAATCTTTCCGCCTCTGCATCATTTCAAGCCTCTTCCAGGAAGAAGTGCTTGCTATTAGGGAGGCGGGAAAGCTACTTTTAAATTCATTAGCAATTATAAAAACAGCAAGCAGCAAGAATACCTTCTGTCGCATTTGCTTGGCTGTAACGAGAGTGAAAAAACGGTATCATCTTCTTTGCAAATGTCCGGCTTTAGCGAAAACCCGATATCGTACCCTTGGCAATCATTTCTTTGATGACCGCGCGGAAATCTCTAATATGAACTTTAACAACATAATTTCTTTCCTTAATACCACAGGTTGATTTTGAGTTATACCTCCAATTACAGGTCCCGTGATTGGTAGCAACAAAACAACTCCTAAGCCCAAATTGCGCTCCCCTTTTACCGGGCATTAGGGAGCAACTACTTTGCCTACCTACCGACACCGATTTTTGTTTCACCGAAAATATTAGTGATTAAATACTAAATGACAACTTTATAACCTACAATAAATACCCTTTCAAAGTCAAAAACAAAAACAAAAGAAAAACGGTCTCAACAAAATTCAATTCTCTCACCTAAAACTTACCGATTTTTTCGTCCCCTTCGGTGTCGTCGTCTCACAATACCTTCCGCATGCAGGAATTCCACATCGTCCAATTTGACTCCATTACCTCCGGCATTGCTATAAACATTTGGCAGAGTCGATCTGGATGCTGGAATCGATGTTGGTAATATAATAACCTTTCGTTGCGCTACAAAATTATTTCCCGAGTCATCCTCAATGTCCTTCGTATTCGATTGGATCTTACGTCGGTCGACATTTCGAATGCTATGATTCGCCGTTGAGGACTTATTCAATTTCTCTGCCTCAGCTGTTAGTTCCAATTGTCGTCGCTGTTCCATGGTGACACTCATCAAGTCGCCAGGTGCATTATTGTAGCTACTGCCACTTGTTATCGTATTGCCAGTGTCCTCGTCGACGATAATCGGTTTTTCTCGAATTGAAATTTTCGGTTCGAAATTCTCAACTTCCGCCGGATATGAACTCTCCTTTGGTTGGCTGTTAATAATTTGGTTTTTTAAATTCTTTATCGGATAGTTGTTGTAGGACGAGTGCCCGGGTGGATGGACTTTAACTGGTTCATTGGCTGACTGTGGAAATGGATAAAAAGAGAAAGAAAAATTCAATTGAAACGGTAGTCGTATGTGTGAATATTGTATGTGTGATTATGTTTCGAAGCAAGGGATACAATATTCGAGAATAATTAAACTAAAGTTTAAAAATGAATGCAAACGAAAGTTTGTAAATAAAGGGATTGTAAATTACATTCCTGCAGAAATAATAAATAATGTTAATAGCATAAGCTGCTTACTTGCTTACGTATGTCTGGGAAAAGCCATTGGCAAATAGGGTTCGAACTATCAAATTGTTGGCTGGTGTTAATGCACATAATAATCATATGACAGATTGCATAGTGAGAGCACTAGACAACCTGAACATAACAAGTTACCTCCTGAAAATTGTTTGAAGCTACCTTAGTGAGAGAATCATTCGCAGCACTTGACATAAGTCTGGCGAAGGTGCAGCGGAAACGTTGAAAAATGTAAGCAGTGGGTCATTCATTGACATCACATTCATGAACAACTCGCTCCTGCGGAATGGTATGGCGGGTCAATGAAAAATATAGCCAAAGTGATCAAAAGGCTATGTAATTTACGATCGGCAAAGAGAAACTCAGAATGCATCCCACCGTAACAGGGCGAAAATGAAGAACACGCTCGTCCACAAAGACATGTTTGAGGAAATGCTAAGTACCAGAGCCAGAACGAACAACGGATCGGCTGAGGGTCTCTCATTATCTAATTCCAGTTATTACCACGGCGAGCGGCGCATCAATGCCCAGAAGGTCCGTCAGTAAATGAGGCGATCCCTGCTACTGGTAGACCGAAGAAATTTAACGGGTCCGAGAGAAGTGCCTACAAACACGACGCAGATTTAAGAGATCCAGAGGAATACAAGATTCTCATGAACGGAACTGGAATTTTAAAGGGTCATTAAAGAGAGTAAGACAATTTAAGACGGCTCTGCGGCGAGGCTGACCTAGATAGCAGCGGGTCCCCACAACTAACCTGCCCGGAAATGCTATTACACGAGGCCGGACATCTTTTTAACGACGATGCGAAGGTGCCTAGAGGAGGGGTTATTCCCTAATTGTTATTCCCTTGCTTGATACTTTAGGAAAGATCGTTGGGCGTATCATTTATAATTGCTTGCAGTGGCAGAGAAAAAAGAAGCGCTTTCAGACCACCAGTACGTCTTCAGAAAATCACGTTCTACCATCGATGCAATAAAGGCGGTAGTAGATACAGCAAATGAAGCAATACAGATGAAGCAATCAACTCGGCGAACTTCCGGGTCGGAAATCAGACAATCAGTTCCAAAGAATGCTTGAAGTACATTGGAGTCATGCTCCAAAATAGGCAGTGTTTCAAAGCCCACGTCCAAGACCCTAGTTAGAAGGCATCGCTGATGCAGGCGGCTCTCTCCTGAATGCTACCAAACATCGGCGGGCCTGGATAAGCCGGAAGGATGTTACTGTCTGGAGTGGTCTCTACGGTACTTTTGTATGCTGTTCCAAAATTAGCGGGTGCACTGGTGACAAATGAGTGAAGGAGAAAGTTATCATCAGCTCATAGGCTCTGCGCAATTAGAGCGATCAGCGGCTTTCAATCTGCGATGATTCAGCCTGCGTTTTAGCTGGGACTCGCGGATGTAGGGTGTATTCAAAGGGTGTATCTTAGGATTAAAGGGTTAACGGGTGAGGGTTAAAGGCTCCCAATCAGGCTTTCGATGCTTTCCACCTTCTTACAAAAAAAAAAAAAAATAACATTGCGGAATACAAGACTGTTTCCAAGGACATCTCGCTGTGTTAATATCATTGGTAATATCACCATTTTTAAAAAATTAACATTACAGCTCATCGCCTTGCTTAAATTTTTTGTTTAACATGGTTCTAGAAAGTTTCTCTATTTATTATCATGTGGCATATCTGATGACTTTTTAGTGTCTATGATACTGGCCTTCAGCACTTGATGCTGGCTACCAAGGGCTTCTCGACAGGTCGTGGGATACTCAAATGAAAAGCTCCTTCATATGGACTTGCTCGATGATACCTTTATGCCGATGACGTCGCGTCTGCGTAGTGATTACCGCAAGCGTTATTGACAATGCACAGGGCAGACTAAACCAAATTATGCGGCGACAGGCCGCCTACATGAAAGAGTATTGTCTTAGTTTGGCAGCGGAAAATACGGAGCTAGTATTTGTTACATTTCGAAATACCCAGACCTCCACTATTTAATTTTGGTGCAGCACCTTGGAATAGCCTTAGACTCCAAACTCACATTCTGGTAGCAAATAATTCTGCATTTGAAGGGATTGTAAATGTCACATAATCATAGCAGGCATATGACGAAAATGGCAGTGAGATCTTGGCTCTAGGAAAAAAAATTGCCGCTGTGCAGGAACTAAGTACTCAAAAGACTCAAAATGGAAAAGGCGAAGGAGCTCTGAAAACAAAAGTGGAAAATATGATTTAGCTAAAAACAAGCTGAAGAAGGACTATGCGTCTGATTAGGGACATCGATACATGAACAAAGTGGGCACATGGCGAAGTGAACGTTACCCATTTCGTTACCAAACATGGGCCTTTCAATTGTTATTTTCATAAGATGTTGTTTATTCGCTGTCTCATCTCTTGCAAAAGTCTTTTTTTTTCTTTTTTTTTCGAAGGTTGCTACTATCCTATGGAGCGCGCAGACACAACTACTGGTATATTTTAATACCATTCAGACAGCTTACATTAATGTACTTAGTTTTCCCGATGAGAAGGAGCTTCAGTGATGAAGAGCTTGTTCAGCACTCACCACGTCGGCTCCGAAAATCCGCCAACTGATGCGAGCTAAGGCAGGACAACTGCAGGGAAAGTGCTCTGCTGTGTCATCCTCCTCACCTCCTCAGCAGGACAGGTCTCTCAGGACAGAAGGATAGCAATCTCATCTGAGAACTCATTTCCCTTGATTTCAGTTTAACCTGGGACCCAGACAGGATTCACTGTGTTATCGCGTTCCACAAAAGCTCTAGCGCCAGGGTAAGATTCATCAAAGCATCTAGAGCAGAGTCCTAGGGTAGGCCCCTGTGCTGCCGAGATATGTCGTTCTTTGATGTTTGGCAAAAGAAGAAGTAAAACGTTTCCGCGAAAGCATGTTCTGCCAAACAACCGATGCATATGAGAGGAGTGGTCTAATCATGGCCGTATAGATCCAAAGGACCAATTTTCGCAAACAAGCCCCATGTCTTGCCAGAAGCGCCTCTACACTGACAGAAAGTAGACAGTGCTTTATCGGTTTTCGATTCAACATGCTTGGACCATATACATTTTTTTATCCAGGATTACACCCAGATATTCTTCATCGTATATGGAGATAGTGAAGATTGCAAGTGTCTTACAGGTCCGTTAGGTCCCTACCATTCGGATCAAAAAATATGGCACACAATGGCTGGGGAAAGATTGGAAAAGTAGTAGTCTTTGGAAGATGACGCTCACCACAGGATGACTTTCAATACCCAACAACAGTGCACCTTCTAGTTTCTCCAAAAACTGCACCTACAAGGGATTTGTGTTTGGAAACATTATTAAATCTGCTTCTGAGGTTGGGAATTCCTAATTAATAAAAAAGAAAGACAGCAAAATGTAATAAGTTGGTGTCAGAGACAGGAGATTTCTTCCTATAAATTTCCGTAAATAAGATGAGTAGCAGCAAGTGAATCAAAATCTGTTCTTTCATCTTAAAACAAAATAAATAAATAGAGAGAGGAAGATGAAGAAAAAATATCCTCATAAGCTTCTATACGACAAGGAACTCGACAATGATATCAGGCCACAGAAATTAATTCTAGTTTGCGTTGAGGCTTTTAGTGGGACAGTTAAGTCCGCGAGATTCGAGGCCACCAAGAAGGGGTGACCTACCACTTGACGATACATATCATATGCTCCAACATTAGGAGCCAGACCTTCACGACTTCGGTTGCAAGCCAAACGAAGCATTTGCTGGTATGTTAAGGCAACAAGTGTTTAATGGTCTTTTGCAATGAAACATCTTTCAATATAATAGCTGTCCAGAAAAATGTTCTTCCCAAAAATGTTTGTATTTTTTAGGGGAAGGTAGTTTAAGTCTGGGAACTTTTTTATAAATCCGCGCAGGTGTTGTGATTAATTTAGCAAAACAACAAGACCCACCTCTTCTCGATGGACCACAAACCTTTATTAATTCTTCGTAATTGCTTTAGGATCTCCTAAATGAAATATCAGCTTAATTTCCGAACAAATTCATAATAACTTTATTCATCTTTATGAGCAGACGAGACTTGTTAATTCCAAGTTATTTATAGCTTTAGGCTGAAGCAGTTTCTTTAGATGCTATAGATGGAGTAGAATTGTATAGAAATCTTTTAGACACCTCACAAGTACAATATTTCTTAATTAAAAGTAATTTTCATTTCTATTCAATTATCAAAAAGTGAAAAGAGGGAAACTGAAAATAAGTTCTCAACTCAACTCCCCAGGGCCAGGACCTATCAACGGTTTATTTTTTTTTTTCAATCAGCCCAACGAGTGCGCGAACATAACACGAACCTAATTAATTAAACGAACCTAATGAAGGATAAAATCATCATTTTATCAAGCTCAGATGCGACAATGATTAAAAGGCGCAAGGGCTTCAGTTCTCCTAGTCCCGCACGAACAAAGAACGACAAGTTACGAAAGGGAAATTGCTTTGGCAATAGAAGCTGGGGGTAATTGATTGGATTGGGTTGGAAGAATAGCATCAGACTAGAGAGGCGACAACAACAAAAAAAAAATCAACAACAACAACACGAAAATGGAAAACTCTTTCATAAAGTTTTGCATCTAATTTTAAAGTTTGGCAGCAATTTGATCGTTGTCCACTTCGCTGTCGAATAATGAACAGGTGCAAGTGCACTAACACAAACACACATACATATATATACAAAGAAGACGCGGGTGACAAATATTTTGCTAGGTATCCCTTGTTGTGGGGGACGTTGGAATGGGTTGAGAAGGTTACTCACCAGAATTGGATCATTACGGCTTCGCTCATTTAAGTTCTCATTATTAGAGCTTGGCAGTTTGGTTTTCTTTCTAATTATATCGGTTAGTCCTTCCTCCTCCACCTGGAGTCCTTCGTTGTATACCTCCTGCTTGAGAATTTCCAGTTCCTGTTGAAAGGTTTTGTTAAATTTCGGATCTGCCTTCCAGTCAACAATGGGTGTGGACACAGCAGCAGGTGTACGAGCAACAATTGGCTCGGTGCGGTAATTAACGTCGGGCAGAGCTATGTCACCCATAAAACCACCTGAAACGGAAGAAAAATGGAAAAAAAAAGAAATTATAGCGTTTTGTATGTACAGCTTCTATGGGGTAGGTCGTTTATTTTTTGAAAAACTACTCTTAAGGAGGTAATTGAATGTACCCACTGGTACATAGGTGCGTTTAAGTTGAGTTGAATGAGAAAAGTCATTAGAAAAGAGCTTCCTTTCGGTGCGTAAAGCTTGTAAGTGGGTTTTTTTCCAGTTCTTGGTCAAATGTTTTTTTGTGACAATTGGACCTTCATCATATTTCAAATGACACTTGTCAAATGTCAACTAAATAATTTAGGTATTTACAATTCAAAACGTTGCATCCATCTATTTATTCTTTGCTGACAATATTAATGGCTATCTGTTACCCCAGAAGGCCAGGGGCGCGCGGCGCATTTAAATTTAAAAAAAAATATTTAATGACATTTAAATTAACATTTTAATTGAAATTTTATCATTCAGAGGCATGCCGTTTATTTTTTGAAAAACTACTCTTAAGGAGGTAATTGAATGTACCCACTGGTACATAGGTGCGTTTAAGTTGAGTTGAATGAGAAAAGTCATTAGAAAAGAGCTTCCTTTCGGTGCGTAAAGCTTGTAAGTGGGTTTTTTTCCAGTTCTTGGTCAAATGTTTTTTTGTGACAATTGGACCTTCATCATATTTCAAATGACACTTGTCAAATGTCAACTAAATAATTTAGGTATTTACAATTCAAAACGTTGCATCCATCTATTTATTCTTTGCTGACAATATTAATGGCTATCTGTTACCCCAGAAGGCCAGGGGCGCGCGGCGCATTTAAATTTAAAAAAAAATATTTAATGACATTTAAATTAACATTTTAATTGAAATTTTACAAACACAGCAGCGGTTTGGTTGACCTCAGTCTGTGTGTACATATGCCTCGTATTCCCACCAGGAAGGATCCTGTCCAAATTCGAAATCCCGGATGTTGGTCGTAAGCAAATAAATGTTGAAATGTTGAATGAGGGGTGGGAGGCCGCCCCTATTTGTAGCGGAACTTCCTGGGCTAATATAATAAAATATAATAATTTCACAAAATTAACATTAAATAAATAATATTCGTCAGGAGTTGCATCCTGGCAACAGTAGAATGGTTTTTTTTATGTCTATGCATGCATCATGTAAGCGCAGACAATTACTATATAAATGTTTGTTATATGCCGAAAGGATAATGTATTGCTTGTATGTGAGCCTTTTGTTTGGCATAATGGCATATCCAGAGAGCAGACCGGATCCCTTTTCTGTTTAATTTATGCTCATGTGAACAAGAGCCGAAATAAATCCTTACAAGTCCTCTTCGTCGTCGTCGTTCTTGTCGTTTCGGTTGGTTATTCTTAATCTGTCTACATGTGTAGAGAACATGCCATATAGTTAAGCTGGCTTTAAGACTGAGCGAGGTACTAATACAACAACGAAGCGTACATAAATCGGAAAGGATATCAATGCCATAGCTATAAACGGATTATTCAATAATCAGATGCGATTAATGAAAGCATAAGATTTATAAATATGTGTTTTCGTCCTTGATACGTTGCTGTTGGGAGGATTTCAAATTCGAATGTGCGGTTCCATGACATGGAAGGTGTTTACTTAACTGTCTGCTGCTGGAAGCATCATGTAAGGATGCTGCAAGTGAGATATAAAGATTAATGAGGATTGTCCAGTGGATAGTGTGCAAGTGATTTGGATGGCAGGGATGTTTTGCACAAAACATTTATCATATGTTGCTCTGGGTTAGAAGGACTTAGAGCATGTGTTTGAGGTTTTAAGCTGGATTTAAGTTAAAATTTATGCAAATGCGCAGCATTGGCCTTTCTGTTTCGAATTAATTCATGGTTTGTGTTGTCAAGCATAGCTATTTACCAACCTCTAACATTGGCAACGAATTTATTGTTCTGAGTGGATATTCCGAATGGAAGATTGTTGGATGGTACTGCTATCATCTGACGATGTATTAAGGACTCGTTCGAACTTGGAATGTAAATTTATGTGTTTATTCCATTTAAATAGTTCTGCCAATATTAAAAATGGCATTTGGCACTTCAGGTTACGAGTTGTACGTGGAGTTAACCGCCAAACCGCGGAAAAGAAAGCATAATAACGAAGCGACCAATAGCCTCGGATAAGGATGGATTTACAGTTAACGACATTGCTAGACGAAGAAAGGACAACGATTTTCATAGCTGCAAGTGATTTGTTCGGACCCTGAACTGCTGTTTCGCAGACATCACCTACATCTATGAAGTGTGGTAAGAAGGGACAGGCAAAAGACAGAAGAAAACTGGTGATAAATGGAAAGCAGCGCATGTTGGGGTGCGGATTAGTTGTAGGCTTAGGCAAGAAGTTTCAGCTTTTGACACGTGAGTGAGCGCCTTATAGCAATTCGTTTTATGGTTTATTCGTCAACATCAGCCTGATAAATACGTATGTACGTCCCAACAGAGGAAAAGAACGACGACCACGCTACGAAAGAAAGCTTCTACGAGCTCCTCTACAAAAATTACGAGCAATGTCCTTAGTATGATGTCAAAATCATCCTAGGCGATTCTAATGCATTTTCAGAGAGCATATCGCACTAGAAAACACCTCAGGAAACGGACTTGCGCTAGTCGATTTAGGCAAGCACGCGGTTTCCTCAGTATTCACAAAGACGCATGGCGGTCAGCCGATCATCAAACCGTAAATCAAATCGATTATGTGGTGATTGACGAAAGGTACTCGTCCAGACGACGGAAAAGTACGTCTACGAATATTTGAAGGTGAAACTTAAATGGCGAAATACTGTGAGGGGATTCAACAGTGAAAGGTGGCAAATAATTCCCGTTTGATGAGGAGTGCAGCAAAACAACATGCCTATAAGGTGCTGCACCAAAAAAAAAAAAACGGCTCGTTCATTTTTAAGATTTCGTCGAAAGAATTTATAGCTTATGAATTTGCGGCAACTATAGAGGCTTTAGTCTGATAAAAAGTTGAGTATAAAATCTTGTCTACCGTACCGAGCGAGCGCCTGAATCCATTTGTCAACGACCTGATTGGACCCCATCAATGCGATTATAAGCCTGATTAGTCCACATTTGACCAATAATTGAGCTTGTGTGTTTGCGAGTATTAAAACACAAGAGGCAAAAATAGGTCTCGCGGTAAATGAGGCAAAATAACGAATCGTCCAGAATGTCGCAATCGACAGCCTTAGCTTTAAGAACAAGGGACTTTGTCTCCATCGGCTTTGTTATCAAATCTAAAAATGGCATCTTTTCAGAAATCGCTGGCGCGCAAGTAGAAGGAAAACTCAACAAAAGTTATGTGCGCGCAACTGAAGGTAGTTAACTGGGTTAGGTTAGGCTTACGGATCGGCAGAGCAGGTCTGTCCTGCTGAAAGTTCATGGAAGTAGTAGCTTCCAATTGTTTTGTTCCTCAAGTGACCGAGACTCGGACAGTGACAGAGGAAGAGAGGTGTGTCCTCATGGATCTCTCCATCATCACATCCGCGACATATCGGGTTTTTCAATAAGAGCGCTACAAAAGTTTTTTTAAATAAAACAAAAACGGTTTTGGATATCAATGAAATTCTTTATTCCTGTAAAAGTAAGTTCGATATTCGTACGAAGTTCATCAATCGTCGCTGGCTTGTTGGCATAGACCATATTGACGTAGCCCCACAGTAAATAGTCTAACGGCGTCAAATCGCACGACCGAGGTGACCAAGCGACTGGACCATTTCGTGAGATAACACGTTCTCCAAACTTGGTTTCCAATAAATTGATTGTGACATTCGCTGTGTAGCTTGTGGCGCCGTCCTGTTGGAACCACATGTCCTCCAAGTCCATATCATCCAATTGGGGCCAAAAATATTCGGTTATCATTGAACGGTAGCGATTCCCTTTCACAGTAACGTGCCGGTCTTGATCATCACGGAAGAAGTACGGCCCAATGACGCCGCCGGCCCATAAACCACACCAAACCGTAATTTTTTCGGGATGCAATGATGATTCATGGAGTACGTGTGGATTGCTGTCTGACTAATACCGCATATTTTGTTTATTGACGAAGCCATTCAGCCAGAAAAGAGCCTCATCGCTGAAGATGATTTTTCGATGAAAATCCGAATCATTTTCAAGTTGTTGCTCAGCCCAATTCACGAACATACGACGCTTCTGGTGGTCAAGCGGCTTCAGTTCTTGCGTCAATTTAATCTTGTAAGGATGTAGGCCAAGATCTTTTCGCAAAATTCGCCACAACGACGTCACAGAGATGCCCAACGCTTGAGAACGACGTGTGAGAGATACATTTGGGCTTTCTTTAACTGAAGCCTCGGCGGCAGCAATATTCTCGACACTACGGGCACTTCTTTGTCTCACTGGGACATTTTGTACTGTGCCTGTGGATTCAAATTTTTCCACTAGACGCCCAATTGTTGATCTGCCATGACCATGCCATGACGACCATAAATTGGACGTAGCGCTCTTAACGTTGAGGCCACTGACTCCGAATTTCGGTAGTAAATTTTAATAATTTCGACTCGTATATCTTTCCATCATGAAATGGCAAACCTTACTGAAGAGAAATGTCAAAAGAGCGGCAAGAAATATGGCGTCGTTTGCTGTCCCTATCGCTCTACTTTTGTAGCGTCCCTGTTGAAAAACCCTGTATACCGTCATCCTTGAGGGTGAATTTCGTTGCGTGATTTCCTAAGAAGTTATGTCCTCTTGGGGCCTCTACCAGTTTAGAGAGTGATGACCTGTCAAACTGGAGAAGTTTGATGGTTCGGCCACTGTTATATTCTGGCCAGAGCTTTCTTGATACTTTATAAGTAGTTTGTTATTTCCACCTATTGTTAGATTTCATTAGAATCTTGCTCTCCTTTCCTTAAATCGTGGAGTGGTGATCGACTGAACTACTCGATCAGGTGTCCCTTGTAGAGCCATACCTCGCTAATTTGTCAGCCCTCTCATTGTCGCCTTTGTCACTATGTCCAGGGACCCAACAGAGATTTATGGCGTGCTTCGAGCATAGAGCGTTAAGCTCTTCACTACAGCGGTTAATTAGTTTGGATTTTATTTCAATAGCAAAAACTGCTTTTATAGCTGCCTGACTATCAATGAAAATGGTAATATCATTTCGTGGTACCGCCAATAATCAAGCCTTACGGGCCGCTTCCGCGATCGCTAGAACTTCTGCTTGGAAGACACTACTGTTGTCAGGAAGCTTGATTGAACAGTGTAGCTTTAGTTCTTCCGAGAATATTCCGGCACCGGTTCCACAGTTCATATTAGATTCATCTATGTAGATGGATAACGATTTAATTTTCGTCGGTTCATTCTTATCCCATTCATGTCTGCTCGGGAAGGAGCAGGAGAATGTTCTGTTAAAGTCCAGTTGGGGAGACATATCATCAGAATTGACAATGTTTCCAACGTATTTGCCTAAGATCTGGGCATGACCAAAATTATCAGTATAGGTCTAGAGGTGTTAAATTAAGAATTGCCTCCAGTCCTCCAGGCAGTTGGAATTACTGTTGGTTGTCCCTATACATGCTAGTCTTTGTATTTTTGTCATTGACTTAAGATTGGTCGCTTTGGCCACAGCTTGCCACCAGACTATGCTGCCATATGTGAGTATTGGCGGCACTATTGCCATATACATCATTGGGATTTTTATATTGGGATTTGGTCCCCACCTCCTGCGGTTACATGCGTAGAAGGCATTCTTCACTCTTTCATTGACATTTAGCTTCCAATTTAGTTTCCTCTCAAGGATCATTCCCAGATATTTTGCACTCTCAGCCACTCATAAAAGAGTTCCCTCAAGGGTTGGTGGCTTGAACGGCGGTATAGTCCTTTTATTCGTATATTCCTATTGCATTGCCCAGAGAACTTGCATTTTGAGGGTTTTAATGAAAACCGAGGTGTCGGTCCAATCTCAATCAGTTTTGGATGTGGAAGACGAAATGTTCTTTTTAAGTAGAACCTTAAGACCCTTTCCATTGTATCATATATTTTTGTGCTTCTCACACTAGGCTTCGTATAAATTTCTAAAAATGATTAGCTTATTGGCTAAAATATCATCTCCAGGTAGTTTCGATGATAAATTTCGCCTTTTGGTTCTTCATGAAATAGACCCCAAGGATTTGTAACCAAATTTTAAATACTGTAAAAATCCTACTCAAAAATCCTAAAATGATGGCTTGTGGCAAATATATTTTCTTGTAACCAAAATTATAAACAGTGGGAAATGAGATTTCCTTCATTTTTAATAAAATATTTCCTCGAAACGAAACAGTTAATCACCCCCTTGGGTTGGGATGCAAATTGCAAAGTGGTCCCTGGCGGCTAAGTATACATTACACATTAATAACCCAAAAACAACACTAAACGATTATGGTTGCAGCGATACGTGGTGCATGTACATATGTATAAAATGTTGGCATGCATTTCCGTGAATTGTACTGAGATTTGGCTTTAATTTATAATGCCCCAATGCGGAGCGGTGTGAGTTTGCAGGAACAACTTACCTAATTATTATTTAGTTCAACGATAGCAGTTATTCATATCTAATTACGTTCATTATCTGTGAACTAATGAAGGGTAATTTGTAAGAAAAAAATTAAATGTTTAATGCCTACCCCTACCTTCTATTTAAGATTTATGCTGCAGATATCCCCTTTAAATTACATAGATAGGTGCAAACAGCGGAAGTTTTAAATAAAGTAGTTAGGTAGTTGGAATGAGTAGATACTATTCACTACGCAAGTAGACGCGTGCCGGTATTACAACTTTTCTGCACACAGATCATCTGGACAGAAATTAGTGAATGGAATGTGTTCGGATGTGTATGCGCTTAAGGTATGTCAAACCTGATTTAATGGGAATCAATTAAAAATAGCGCAGTGTAAGCTTGATTCGACCTCTTTATCGTAGTTCTCGATTTTAATTATATTTTATTTTAGGTAATATTCATTAGAACTAACTTAAACTCTGATACGAAATGTAAATGACGGCATAAGTCCAAGTAAGTGATGACAGCTTAATCGAAAGATGGGTAGAGAGATGACTTCAGTGTCAACCAGTTCAATAGAAGAGTTGGTAAACCTCAATATTGGCATGCATTACTGGATTAAGGTACACGTTACAAGACTGGATGCAATGGCTAAGTGGTTAAGTGCGTTGGCCAACTACACAAGGGGCCCTGGTTAAAATTCGACCGGTAATACCTAAAAGCTTTTATTCGCTGCCTTACCTCTTACGAAAGACTAAAAACATCCAAGAGTAAGAACAGTAATGAGAAGCTTCTTAAAAATAAATTGCTGTTCAGAATCGGCGTTAAACTGTAGGTCACTCCCATTCGTGTCAAAAAAAATTTATCTTCGCACCCACGATGGATGGAGAAACTAGGCTTTAGGTTCAATATGGGCCATTAAGGCCTACAATTTTACTTTACAACACTTACATAGATTGTAAAGAATTTTTTTATTTATTTATAAAAAAAAATATTGGCCCATAAAGGACCTTAAACCACGCTTCTTCAACCATTGTGCGTGCGAAGATCTTGACGTGGCCATAAACACAAAAATAGAATAGAGAGAATAGTAAGAGTTTACTCAGGTTTCGATGACAACTTTCCCATTATTACTGCCTTTACTTGTTAAGTGCAGTGGCTTAGTGGTTAAGTGCATTGGACCACTAAGCGAGAGGTCCCTGGTTCAAATCCCGACCTGTACCACCTGAAAGTTTTTATTCGCTGCCCCACCTCTTGCGAAAGACTAAAAACATCCAAGAGTAAGAACAGTAATGAGAAGCTTCTTAAAAAAATAATTTGCTGTTCAGAATCGGCGTTAAACTGTAGGTCACTCCCATTCGTGTCAAAAAATATATCTTCGCACCCACGATGGATGGAGAAACTAGGCTTTAGGTTCAATATGGGCCATTAAGGCCTACAATTTTACTTTACAACACTTACATAGATTGTAAAGAATTTTTTTATTTATTTATAAAAAAAAATATTGGCCCATAAAGGACCTTAAACCACGCTTCTTCAACTATTGTGCGTGCGAAGATCTTGACGTGGCCATAAACACAAAAATAGAATAGAGAGAATAGTAAGCGTTTACTCAGGTTTCGATGACAACTTTCCCATTATTACTGCCTTTACTTGTTAAGTGCAGTGGCTTAGTGGTTAAGTGCATTGGACCACTAAGCGAGAGGTCGCTGGTTCAAATCCCGACCTGTACCACCTGAAAGTTTTTATTCGCTGCCCCACCTCTTGCGAAAGACTAAAAACATCCAAGAGTAAGAACAGTAATGAGAAGCTTCTTAAAAAAATAATTTGCTGTTCAGAATCGGCGTTAAACTGTAGGTCACTCCCATTCGTGTCAAAAAATATATCTTCGCACCCACGATGGATGGAGAAACTAGGCTTTAGGTTCAATATGGGCCATTAAGGCCTACAATTTTACTTTACAACACTTACATAGATTGTAAAGAATTTTTTTATTTATTTATAAAAAAAAATATTGGCCCATAAAGGACCTTAAACCACGCTTCTTCAACTATTGTGCGTGCGAAGATCTTGACGTGGCCATAAACACAAAAATAGAATAGAGAGAATAGTAAGAGTTTACTCAGGTTTCGATGACAACTTTCCCATTATTACTGCCTTTACTTGTTAAGTGCAGTGGCTTAGTGGTTAAGTGCATTGGACCACTAAGCGAGAGGTCGCTGGTTCAAATCCCGACCTGTACCACCTGAAAGTTTTTATTCGCTGCCCCACCTCTTGCGAAAGACTAAAAACATCCAAGAGTAAGAACAGTAATGAGAAGCTTCTTAAAAATAAATTGCTGTTCAGAATCGGCGTTAAACTGTAGGTCACTCCCATTCGTGTCAAAAAATATATCTTCGCACCCACGATGGATGGAGAAACTAGGCTTTAGGTTCAATACGGGCCATTAAGGCCTACAATTTTACTTTACAACACTTACATAGATTGTAAAGAATTTTTTTATTTATTTATAAAAAAAAAATATTGGCCCATAAAGGACCTTAAACCTCGCTTCTTCAACCATTGTGCGTGCGAAGATCTTGACGTGGCCATAAACACAAAAATAGAATAGAGAGAATAGTTAGAGTTTACTCAGGTTTCGATGACAACTTTCCCATTATTACTGCCTTTACTTGTTAAGTGCAGTGGCTTAGTGGTTAAGTGCATTGGACCACTAAGCGAGAGGTCGGTCGCTGGTTCAAATCCCGACCTGTACTACCTGAAAGTTTTTAAGAACAGTAATGAGAGGCTTCTTAAAAATAAATTGCTGTTCAGAATCGGCATTAAACTGTAGGTCGCTCCCATTCGTGTCAAAAAATATATCTTTGCACCCACGATGGATGGAGAAACTAGGCTTTAGGTTCAATTTGGGCCATTAAGGCCTACAATTTTACTTTACAACACTTTCATAGATTGTAAAGAATTTTTTTTTTTTATTTATAAAAAAAAATATTGGCCCATAAAGGACCTCAAACCTCGCTTCTTCAACCATTGTGCATGCGAAGATCTTGACGTGCCCATAAACACAAAAATAGAATAGAGAGAATAGAGTTTACTCAGGTTTGCGGGTAGTTTCGATGACAACTTTCCCATTATTACTGCCTTTACTTGTGGGTTTCGTGGCTTAGTAGTTAAGTGAATTGGACCACTGAGATTTGGAACATATACTCCCTAGGGTCCCGAAATGGTAGAGTGTAAAATTATTTTTGATACGCCCACTGACACGCCCACAATTTAGAAAAAACTGTTTTAAAGTCATAGTTAGAGAAATAGAGTGTTGTAATTTTAACAAGATATGTAGGTACTGCCCACCTTAATAAGTTTGTCATATAAAGTATTTTGCCACGCCTACATTTTGTGGGCGTTTTTCACTAAAATTCTGTTTTATTCGAAAATTTTCATAGAAACCACATACCACATACCAAGTTTTTGGCCACGCCCACTTTTTGGGGCGTTTTTCAAAAAATATGTTTTTGTTTTATAAATTTTATAGAATGAAATAAAATGCTATCCATCATGTTCTTAACGGTTTTTTCTTTGGGGTATATACTAATAAGGATAGGGTATCATACTGTTCGCCCAAGGGGACTGTAGCCTTTCCTTATGTTTTAAATTAATTTGCTTGCGCCAAATTGAATTCAGTTGAGGCTTCCTTTAGAATATAAGCTGCACATTTTTATAAATGAAAAACTTTGATTTTGCTTTTGGATAGTTTTTGTTTTTTTACATTTTTAACTTCCTCGTATACACTAGTATACCAAAGAGAAAGTTATTGCGATCGTGCGGAAATTTCGAACTCTAACTGAGTATGAGGGATGATATTAGGACTATAGAGAAGTCCAAAAAAGTGGGTCCGCCAATGCCGTCCGTCTGTCTGTCAAATTTTTGACATACAAACTTTTTTGTGAAAATCACTTATCACTATTTTTCTCGAAAGTGATTCCAAGGATTTCGGTCTTTTTTGTACTAAGAATGTTTAGGATGGGGTCAAAAATTCTGCATCAGTTTTTGGAAAAAAAATCGATTAACGATAATTTATAAAACGGGCAATATCTCGAAAACTAATAAAGGGAACTTAAAAAAATGTACAGTTTTTTTTATACTATAAACTCAAACAAATCTGCATTCATAGATTTTTTAAATAATTTTTTTTTAATTTTTGTTTCATATAGCGATTTTCTTAAATTTAAATTAAATTCGTTTTCTTAAAAACGGCTCCAACGATTTTGATAATTTTTTGTATTTCAAAGAATTATGTTAAAGGTGTCCAATGTGCGAAATTACATCAAAATCGTAGGTGCCGTTTTTGAGATAATCAATTTATTTAAAACCTAAAAAGTGATTTAAATAAAATTTCTCACCATTAATTTTCGATTTATTTTGCGACTCAAAAACGCATCTCATGTATCGAGAAAGTTTCGTATGACGCAGTCGTGCACTTTATTTTTATGAAGTTAAAAAAATACATCATTTTGACTGGTAACCTAGAGAAGTTAGAGCTATATGTTGGTGTATGCTAAGGTTTGAGTTTCTAACCCAAACGATCTTTGTTGGCTCCCTCTACTTCAGGTGTGCCAAGGCGTCCATCGGCAAATTTCCTCTTCGTTGACATTTGCCCTCAGTAAGTGTGAACGTTCAAGATGTTAGATGCATTCACTGCATCGATTAGTATATGGTCTATTTTAGTTCAAACATCGAAAGAAAACAAGATTGCTGTGTTGATCTATAGCCCTGGACCCCTATTGGTGGCGTTGTGTGAAGGCAGTCCTTACCAACTAAGCCATCAAAGATGTGTTTTTTAACTCGCATTGAAGCACAATTTTGACATCGTACTCCGGATCGCCTCCATCCAGGAGATCATAAAACTCTTATGCGGATCACAGCCAGGCGATCACTTATTGCTGTAATATATGCGGCAATTTTGTGTTTTCATCATACCAGATCCAATCTATCGTATTGGCTAGATCGCGGTAAAGCAGCTGTATATTACATGAACAAAGACTTAAGCTTTTGGGGTATGGAGTGGGCACACTTTTCGGGTACACACTCTTAACTCAGTTGGAGTTCTGAGACTGAGGCTCGTCAGAGAGTTGTTATTATCACAATGCCCAACCTTGAAGTTAGTACCCAATGTTATCGCGAAAAATGGAGTGTCTGTCTGTCCCTAACTAACTCAATAACCATTCAACGGTTTCAGTGTCAGAAGGGGCAGGGCCTGCCATTGAACATTGTCCAAATTGGTTGTGAATCAATATGTGTATATATTTTTTACATTGCCTAAAAAAAAGGCGAAAAATTAGCTTTACACTCCTAATTGCCAAATAATGTTCATTTTACAAATGCCCCTCATAATATTTGCATCCTTAACGAACATGTCATATTGTTAAACCTTCTACCTGTGTACACATATTGTGTACATATCTGTTTTGCATAGTTTAGAAATATTTCCCCTCTCCGATAAATCAACATTAAGGCCACTCACCAGCACCTTCATTCGAAAGCAATTAATTACAAAATTATATATTCAGCCCCATCTTAATCTTACTCTTAGCTATGGAAAATTATGTAAATATGCAAATAGCAGACGTATGCGACAATTGGTTCGAAGGCGCAATTACAAGCGATCACATGCAATTTAATCCCCACTTAGAATGTGTGACAATTACGCAGAAGGAACTTGGCACCACAGCACCACTACTGGACCTGGACCCCATTCATAGTCCCACTTAGCAAATATTCAAGTGTATTTGCTTTCGCTGCTTAAATATGTCATTTGTACCGTAGCCTAGAGGCGCTTCCAAATACACATCCGCCAGCTCTCTGGCTCGAAACTCAAACACAATACACTACAGCGGCAAAGTACTTGGTATATCCTGTGACTTGAAGTACGAGTACGAGTACTAGGTAGTAGTTCAAGCAAACATGTCATTCCTTCGTTCAATATTTCATGTCATTGCGAATAGGACAAACAGAAATGCTGCACCATCACTAAACTTCTGAATCAACAGTAGCTTGGCTATATTCCGATTCATATAAATGTTCGTTATTCATCCAATGAATGGTGGAAAGGGGGGGGGGGGACGTTAAAGCGAGATAAGAAGATAACCCCTCCCCCTCCGGAGCGCCCAATTTAACCATAAAGTGGTACCATGCATCGTCACAAAATACTCTTGAATCACACACGATATGACAATCTATTCCAGGATACAGAGGAAACCAGTGACTTTAGTCCGTTTCCCAGATGAAACCAAAACCAGAAAACCTCAAATTATAAAATACTACTCTTCTGTTGGAATATGTATAGTTGCATTGTGACGAGTTGAGTGAGGATCCATAATTGTGACTGTGAGTTGGCTTGTTTGTTGGAATGGATGATGAGACCGAGCACCACCGTTGTGCTGACAAATAGATTTGGATGAAACCTTGAGGGCTGTACGGTGCCTCCCCGAGCATTGCTTTACGTGTTCCACACACATAATATAATCTGTCTTCGTTGCCTGTCATCGTGCCGAGATATGTAGCTGGCGGGCGGCGTGTTCTCATATGTTTCTTGCTGCTGATGGTGTCTTGTCATACAATGTACTCGTGGTATTGGATGTGAAATGAATTGGATGCCGTGCACTAGTTGATAAGTGGTTCCATTGGACGGGCAAACAAATAAATAGTAATGCTGTTCACTTGAGGGGATTTATTAGTGCCTTTCAGCGTTTATGGAGTGGGGCCCACGGAAACAGAATCTGTTGGCATGGTAAAAACTTCGGCACTAAGAACAAGCTAATTAAAACAAAATGCAAATTGGACAGAAAAACAAATAACAATGACGATTGGTTGTTGGATAAGAAAAAACTTTGGTCATTATAAGTTGTTGGTCCAACTTAAATCTATGAAATGGTGCAAATGTGACTTATATTGATTGATGCAAGCAGACCGAATTCGCTGCTCTATCTAGCTGGATGTGATTGCTTTAAGACTGGAACGCGGGTTCATCGAAATGGTGAAGCAAACCGAGTCAAGTAGTAAATGTTCGAGCAGCTAATAAGTGGGCTTCATGTATTGTGTCCTTTATTCGTCTCACTAGTATTGGGTTAAGTTTGTATTTGTGCAAATATGTTACAGTCAATTTGGCAAAGATTTGTCTGTAAAGCAAATTATAAATGGATGAAAATTAAAGATTTTTTTGTTGTTGTTATTTTATGAGTTATATTGGCTGAAAACAAATGTGATATCCGCTAGAGATATCCGAATCTTCTCGACGGCCATGCGGCCTTAAAATCGCTGGACTCACTGGACTCGAAGCAATTCAACATTCACCTCTGCTGGGTGCCGGGGCATAGAGATATTCTACGGAATCGCAAGGCCGACGAACTCGCAAAGCACGGGACCACACTGCCTGATATTTCACCTGATAAAGGTTCCTTAGGTATTCCAATTGTCACATGCAAACTAATTATTAAATTAGAAGCTATTGAGAAAACTTAGGTGGAAACTTGTCTAGCGACAAAGCGCATTTGGCTTAAGCTGGATCTGAAAAGCTCTAAGTGTTTGATCTCTCTAAAAAGACTTCACGTCAGCTCTAGAATAGGTGACAACACTGGACACTGTCTTATAGGCAGTCATGCAACTAGACTTCACTTTTGCAGAAGCTGCATGGACGAGGAGGAAGAGGAGACAATCCTACACCTTCTTTGCAATTGTCCTGCCCTCTCCGTAAGGTCGATCAGCTGCCTTCTTCCATGACAATCTTGAAGATCTGTCAACTACTGACGTAGGTGAGTCGCCCTCACCGACTACAACTTCAACCTAACCTAACCTTACCATGATCCCTCGAGAGAAGTAAGGCTGTGTGTTTGTATAGTTTAAAAAAGCAAACGATTTTTCGGTTTTTATTACAGTTCCCAACTTTGATTGGTCCAGAAGTAGGACACCGATTATTCGAATGAAATTGAAATGATGGTTTGGCCTTCCTTGTGGTTCCTTCTTTCTACTCGATGTCTAGAGTGACATCTTAGAATTCAATGTCTTGAAAGAAGAAGCTTCCAAGTGTTCTGTTCCTCAAGTGTCAGAGTACCAGGCTGTGGCAGAGATAGTGAGGTGTGTCCTTGTAGAGCTCATCGTCGCGGCAGCCTCTGAAAATGTCGTCATCCTTGATCCATATTACATCATGTGGTTTCTTAGTTGCCGTTCCAGTTCCACGTCCGAAGATAAGGAAATGTGCGAAGCTAAGGGTATTGTCATCAGCAAAGGAAAGGATTGGATTAGAAGTGACAGACAGGAGGTCATTGATAAAAATGAGAAAGAGAGTCGGATACAAAACGGAGCCTTGAGGGACACCAGCATTTATATGGTGAGTTGCAGACTTGAAACCGTCCAAAACAATCTGTATTGAACGGACCGAAAGTTAATTTTTAATCCATTGAAGAAAGGTATAATCGATTCCAAATGCACGCATTTTCTGTCCTTCGAAATATCAGGCGCAACGACCTTACATTCACCACCTCGGTGAATAGATTGGTTCCACTTTTCGGTTAGATATTTCAATAAACCACCGGCGTATCTGTTGCTGCAAAAACCGTACTGCCGGTCATTAAGAAGTTTACGGGATTCAAAATATTTCATAAGCTAACGGTTTATCAGCGTCTTTATGACCTTGGGAAAAAGGAACGTAAGTGTAGTTGGTCGGTAGGAGGAGGGGAAGGAAGATTCGCCTTTTTTGGGACAGGCTAAACATACATTTTCTCGGAAAGAGCCCTGAAGAAAAGGACGGATAGAAAAGCTTACGAAGTGGTTTTGCCAGCGTGAAAGAACACCTCTTCAGAGCGATAGGGGAAATACCATCTGGACCAGCGGATATTTGTATGAAGAGTTTTTTATATTTTTCACAAACGACCAAAAGTTTTTACTACCGGCTGGGACTTTATAGTTTTTTCCCCAAATTTTGGTAGTAGGAGAATTTGACACGATTAATGTGGGCATTTTCATTGTCATTTGGGGTTCGTTTGAACTTCTTTCGGTTTTCTTCAGCTGGGTTGGCCTTAAATGACCGAAAAGTTACCTCTTTAGCTCTTAAAGCTTCTTTACAGCTCAGCTAACACCACGCGTTTTTCTTAGGTTTGATACTCTTTATCCAGTTTGGGATAAAGCGTTTCATAGCCAGGTGAATTATATTTGTAATCATATCGGCAGCGGCATCCACGTTTGTCGAGAAAGCCCAAAGACCATTATTAAAACAATGGACCACATGTGTACTACCTACCCCTTATATATTATTATTATTATTATTATTAACCTCCGCCGATTTAACATAGGCTGCAGATCTTCAAACATTACATAAAAAAAGTTGATTCGATCGGTAAACTCAATTGGCATTGGAAGTGATCTGCAGTGATTAAAATTACACGCTTTAAGCCATTTGCTTAGAAACGGGTGGAAAAAATACAATGCGATAACTATTAAACCCCTCTAATTTAACTCGAAAGCTCAGTCACTTACTGCTTATCCTCCTAAGACTACGAATGCAAAATCCATTTGCAATCATAAGTGTCCTTCTCTCCACTTGGGTTAAAATACCACAGTCAAACGTCGTCGTCGCCAGAGATTATCCTTTGAATAAATAATAACTTGACACCCAAACTTTTCTCTTAAACACGTAGTAGGTAAATGCCACTAGTAGTTTCCAGCATCAGCATTTCAAGTTAACTTTTGTTAATTAATGTGTAAATAATTAACCCACTTTTTATATTAGGTTCCCCTACATTCCAACTAATGGCAAACCGCACATGCCGTTCCATCCGTCGGCGTCGTCAACATTCTAGCCTCTTATCAACATGCTTTCAAATTTCTGGTTCTTTTCTACAAAGCGGTACTGGCCTAAATAATATTCATTCCGTCTATGATGAGAAGAGCTAATCTTTATTCGTGTTTCCCTTATTTCCCTTTCGTAAAAAATAAATAAATTTACATGCGACTAGCTACTCTTGTGTGGATGTTTATTTATTTTGGGTAGATTTTTTATTTTTTTTTTTAAAAAAAGATTCTCTTGCTCGTATAAAATATAATCTTTTACCTTTGTGTCGATTGTATTCTTATTTTTCCGGGAGGGTAAATGAATTTTTGGTTCTCTATTGTCAAGTTTTCGAAAGTATTAGCAAGCGTCTAACAAAAATACGTGCCCATAGGCATTTTTTTAGGATTAACATATGATTATAAACCGTCGTCGGAACATACTGACAGCTAGATAAGAGTACTTTTTGCGAGTGTGATGGGGATAGAGTGGAGTGCGCGCTGTGAAGAAGTCTAATTTAATTTTACTTACTTAAAAGGGTCCTGAGTCCTGAGTCCTGCCACGAGTTAGAAAATTTATGAATTGTTGACTTGTGCGATTTTATGGATTTATATATTCATTAAAAATCAGCCAAAGGAATTTTGGGTTCTATTAAATTTCTTGATGACTGGGCAAACAAAACCTAGCCCCGGGGATGGATAATATCATAAATATAATAGAAAACTTGGCAAATAGGGATAAAGAATTTCGATTTGGCACGTGGAATTTAGAAGGTCACAGGTTATGGGATTAAAAATTAATCTTTACCAAACAAAACGATTAGTTATGGACATTTTCCATCAAATAGATTCATATATCGTTTTCAACTGTACAAAATAGAAAATGAGATTTTATTTCAATCTTTCTCAAATACAAACATGAATTTACTATCGAAAGTCTGCATGGGCGATCGAAATTTAACCATATTACATCTATAAATTTGTTCATCTTTCCATACGAAGGAGGAATACAGGAAAAAACATAAGAAAAGGCTACAGTCCCCTTGGGCGAACAGTATGATACCCTATCCTTATCAGTATATACCTCAAAGAAAAAAGGGTTTAGAACATGATGGATAGCATTTTATTTCATTCTATAAAATTTAAAAAAAAATAAATATTTTTTGAAAAACGCCCCAAAGTGGGCGTGGCCAAAAACTTATGGGCGATATATTGGAAAAAATATTGGCTAAATATCTTGTTAAACATTTTTTTTCGGTTTCTAAGAAAATTTTCGAATAAAACAGCATTTTAATGCAAAACGCCCACAAAATGTAGGCGTGGCAAAAAACTTTATATGACAAACTTGTTAAGGTGGGCAGTACCTACTTATCTTGTTAAGATTACAACACTTTATTTCTCTAAATTTAGCTTTAAAACGGTTTATTTCTAAATTGTGGGCGTGGCAGTGGGCGTATCAAAAATAATTTTACACTTTACCATTTTGGGACCCTATATGTTCCAAATTTCCGCTTTCTAGCTTTAATTTAAAGGCCTATAAATTGGTGACGGACGGACATTGCTAGATAGTCTTAGGATTTGGTCCTGATCATAAATATATATACTTTTATGGGTCTACGACGAATATTAAGGGGTGTTACAAACTATGTGTCAAAATTAATATACTCTTAGGGTAGGATATACAAATAGCTTAGCAGCTTCAACCCGGAACTAAATTGAACGTACTTTACTTAGCGGGCTCCCGACCTGTAAAGAGTCCCTGCTAGATATACTGCAGCCTTCTTATCCGAGTTTTCCTGGAGGACAATCCCCCGGTTTTGATTCTAGGCCGGTAATTCAGGTGCCTGTAACCCACCTTGGTTCCCATGTAAATCTCGATGATCTCAGGCCTATCAGTCTATCATCTTTCCTTTTAAATACTCTGGAAAGATTAATAGATCACATTGATACGAGACATTTGTCCACGGCGTATTGTAAAGGTAAATCTGTAGAAACAATCCTGCGCCATCGAATATTATATCCATCACAAAGCGTACACAGTGGTAGTCTTCCTATAGGATATAGAGGGTGCTTTTAGCAATGTCAACACATCTGCGATCATAACTGCACCTTTAGGTTTGAAGGTAGATGCCACAGTTGGTGAGTTGATAAAGCTTCCGCTTACAAGCAGGATAATAAACTTAGATCGGGGTGTGTCATCTGCCAGAAGATTTCTTTGTTCAGGAACCTCGGAGGAGGGAGGGGGTCTAGTATAGTTATCGCCTATGCAGATTACATTGTTATTGACGTCCCAAGAAAGCTTCTCAATATCTTAAAAGAACTCCTTCAGAATGCTCTGAACAAGCTTACAAACTTGACGGACCTTTGCGGGCTGAGGCTTAACCCTTTCCGATAGGAAGTGTAAAATCGCTATCATTGCCGCTCCTTCTATTAAGGGTGCCAGCCTAGTCTTCTCTGACGAAGTAAAATATCTGGGGATAATCTTGAATATGATGTCGAAACATTTTAAAATTCACCTTCAAAACTACCTTCAGCCGCACAGACCATCCTCCTCCTTTTTTTTTTTGCAGCGGAGAGGATTGTGAACGGAATGATAGTGAATGTGCGCAAGTGGTTGCAGCTGCAGTATTTTCTGAAACACTACAACTAAAATCTCCATTAAGAAGCTGCCTTAATGGAGGCAAAACCAAGCGATTTTATCAAAATTTCACTGATAGTCAGACTTCAATTAAAGCAATCTCCGCTGCCGAAATCAAGTCGAATCGCTATAATGCGGGGAGGCCTGGCCCTCCAATTAGCGCGGTCTTAGTGCTACTTGCCTTCAGTTTTTGTGTACACCACCTAAGGCGAGGCCTTACTATGCGACCTTAAATCAAGGATAAGGCAGAAAATATTATACAACGCCAAAAGCAATTCACTTTCTGTTTCGGAAGGAACAGTTGGCGTACTCTCCCATGCTTGTCCCGCAGGTTGTGGATTGGGATGAAAGCAAAATGAGGTTTTCTGGAGAAAGAGAAAATATTAATGCAACCAAGCCCAAAACCACAAAACTTCCTTCCTTCTGCTAACCCTAAATTTGGCTTTCATTTCTAAGAGGTACCTAGCTTTTAACAAACATTTTTTTCTTTGCCAATTAAAATGATAAAAAAAGACCAATCTAGGGTTCAAGGAACTTCACAAGTCAAAGACTGCGTGCATGTAGCTATATATCGATAACTCTATTTTGCCAATTACACACATGCAATGTAGCAGAATGCCATGAAACCCATCTCATCCATCTAGATCTATTTACCTGAATCAGTGCTCTTCCCAATACACCCTCTCGTATATTTAATTAAGGAGCAGTTCAGCTCATCTATCATGTTCAATTGAGAGTTGCCAATTAAATCTTCAGCATATGCCAGGCTTTTTGCATTCCCTCAGATACACCTTTTTCCATTGCTCTCTCTATCCATTAAGTGTATATCTAATGGAAGCATGGATCATGTTCGACGTAGTGTTTGCTATGAACTAACGCTCACTCGTATATTTTTGCAGTAGAATCAATAAATTGCTGCTTCAGTAGTCGAGCTGAGTTATGAATGCAAACAATGTCATTATGTTTACAAAAAAGATACTATTTATAAGTACATGCATGTAGTTGTTCTTTTCAGAGAAAGAGATGTCTTTTCTGCATCATGGTAACAGCAAGTCAATAGCGATTCGATGTTTGTTTACTTACATCGTTCTGTCGGTGGGTGGATGTGAAAAAGTGCTCTCTTCAAGACTCTACGTTGACTTTGTGGATACAGAGAAGTTCCGCAGACCAAGCAATGTTACCATAAAACGGTCTTTGTACTCGCACCGAAGCACATGTTACATTTGGTGTGTAGATAATAATAATAAAAAGTTCAATATATGTAGCTATGGCTATGCCAGCAGTGCATAGTGCGGTGTTCTTTGTTTTGGCTCCCCCTATTTTATAGCTCTGGGAGATAATTAGGAAGTAAAAGTAGTCCAGCTGGAGCGGGGAAAATCAATCGGGTCCGTTGTCAACGTAAATGAGAATATATCAATCAGTTACACAGATGGATTGTAGCCACGTGTAAATGGAATGAATAGCTGCTGCTCCAAGTTATTCGTTTGTTCTATTTAAAAGTAAATTATTTCGGTTTTGACTTGTGATATATTTTTTAGTTTTACATATAGCTTTAGTGCGACAGACTACCCAGCAGTGTGTTATATTAAGACATCCAATAGTTTGGCAAAGCGAACACACTGAATTTGTGAAAGGGCAATTGAGCGGCAAATGAGAAGAAGCTGTAGTTTTAGTTTAATTGGAGAAGCTCCCAATGAAACTGAACACATCTTACTTTCAGCAGTATGGGAGTTATTTTTTTACGAAAGAGTGATTAAATGTCCTCGGTAGAGTAAACATAGATCAAAATTGGTCCATTGAAGTACGATTTCATTGAAATATCTATTTCGGGCATCAGGGAGATCGTGTAGATCACAGAAAATGCATTGATCTAATGTGTTAAAAACGATAAAAGTAGAAAAATCAACGAGTTGAGAGGAATCTTTACTTGACCAACAGTAGTCTCCATCCTCTTCGATCCAAAGCGTTCTGCTTCCAACTATACCTACATATCAGCGCATCCCCGATGGCTTGGTCTTTAAAGAAGAGTTTTTCGGTCTCTTTTATCGTCTTATACTTCAAAATGCGCTTTGCTAACCAGATATTTGTAGTTAGAGCACTAACTGCTGTTAACAAAATATGGCTGATCTAAAGATATCAGAATGCAACTTGAAAAGAGAGAGGTATACCAATGAACATGTCTTTTAGCGGTGAATTTGCGATACCTGGGCACTTCCAATTTCGACATAAGATCCTTGTGGATAGGTCGATAGGCAAAATTCGGAAAAGCAGTATAGTCAGTCGAAGGACGCTAGCTGGCACTTACGTTAAGCTTATTGCTTATGCGAGGAACAAAATGCTGCCAGCGGTAGTATTGTTGAGATAAAGCCAGGGGTCTCCCTTAACACAGTGGACCGCAGGAGTATTATCCGCCATGCGAACTCTCAGTAGACTAGATAGTTTCAATAGAAAAAGTCTACCACTGCTTCTTGGCTCTTACGGCTCGCGCCGTCAACGTCGAGCAAATGTGCTCAAAATCCCGGCGCTTCCCGGTTATCTTCCTCACAAACGGAGTTGATTCTCCTGCTGCAGCCTAGTTTCGTGATTAGTTAAGCTTTTCGCCAAGGCAATGACTGACATTGCCCAGAGATATTGTCATAGGAGTATAGTATCCCTCACATACTGCGAAGTCCATGGAACTGTGAATCTGACAAATGGCTAGACGAGGCTGTTGCACAAATATCATAACCATTGGAGGCAGATACACCAATGGCGTTTTGCAAAGTGCCTTATCCAGGCCGTTACGCTACACCAAAACTGATTAAGGTGGAACCAGCTTAAGCAATGCGCCATCGCCAGGCAACTCTGGACTTCTAAAGTGAAAAGAGGAAACCTCTCAACTTTACCGTATTCGATAACCGGTGATTGTGTGAAAGGTAGGCATGCTCAAGGACTGCGCAGCCCTTATAAGGTTTTCTTCGGATCTGCGATCCTGAATTTCCTAAGCACATTACGGGCACTTGCCAATACAAGAATGGCTACATGAGGTGAATACCTGTTCCATGATCTAAAGGACCATTGAACTGTGAAGAACTTTCTCAATGATACCTCTATCGCTAAAATCAACAATTTTGTTGCAGCGGACAAGGTGACCCATCTGCTTTCAAAATACCAAATTGAACTATCTTTGTGTAAATGCACATACCGAGGCTATTTCAAACCAAACCAACCAACCCGCCCCGCTATTCTAAATATCCTTAGGGCCTTCCCCGGAAACATAGGCAAAGACATATCCCACCATTCTCTATTTTTTGTTTAACGCGAAAATTTTGGCAGTAAAAAAAGTTTTATTTTGGCTATAGACAACCGTGATCACTGGAGTCAGTTTAAACAAACTCCATGAAAGCCATAGACCATCGATAGTCTTCTAAGGCGTTGTCGAAGCAGTTCAACATTCACAGTTTTTGGGTGCCAGTTTGGCTCTCGAAGAATGGTTCACCAAGGAAACTATAAAAGATATAAATGGTATCAAAATGGCTACTCAATGACTGTATCATTAAGCAATATTTCGGTTAATTATGAAAATGCATCAATTATTATAAATTGATGCTAACTTTGTTTCGCTCCTATATCATGCCCAACAAATATACAAGAAATTACACAAAATGGCGATCTTCCTGTGGCAACTCCAAAAATCGATGTTATTAGTAGCATAGTTCTGTAAATCCCTCATCAAATAAACCACAAAAACATTAAATAATTAATTAATTACTGTCGACTTTTGATTATTAATGAAGTTTGTATCAATTTAAGTGATACGGCTGCCGGCCATCAATTGTAGATCCATCGTGCTTAATGGACTTCAGAAGTATGTCAGCCCTAATTGTACAATAAGCATCAATTTACAGGCATAACCCCAGGATATCTGTAAGTAATGCTTGTTGTACGTTTGATTGCTCACAATGAGTACACGGTCAGTCACATTTATATAATAATCAAGCAGACAGCAGACCAAATTCCAATCCATTTCCACATACCGGAAGTCATATAGGTAGGTAGATCTTAATTTACTCAGATGTGCACCCTTCACACAACATCTTCATAGTTCAATAGTCCTTTCCTTACACCTTGCTGGAGTAGTGGAAAGGCGACCCAACCTTAATAAACACTACTTTTGCATGCCATCATACCACCCACTGCCGTGGAGCATATACGCATACTCCTGCCAATAAGGACGGATTCAGACGCTGCCGGTTGGGAATTTATTTTTCTCTACTCTATAAATATGTATGTGTACCTTTCCTTCGTATCTCACGGGGTATGCCATTGAGAATTGGAACACATTCCTTCCATTCAGACGACGACGACAGCAGACGAAACAACGACGATAACGATGACACCGTGTCGCCCATGACTGGGAGGCATCTTTAGAGCTACAAACCAGAATCCGCATTTAGGCAGACGCAGAACAAGGAAAAAACAAAAAATCAACTGAAATATGAAATTAGACAGGTGCAGCAAGTGACACTCATCTTTCTTTACGGCAGACGACTGTTTCCTCGTAGAGAATGCACTCCATTTCTCTACTGCACACCACTGTGCTGCCACAACAGTGTGAGGCTATCACCCATTCGAGGTACCTTTAGTTGAAGTGCAGATTATTCGCATCTCGAGTGAGACTCATCACTTTTTCTTTCAGAAACAAGTACCAATCCACCTGTCAAGCAACTGGGTTGATTCTTATTCAGCAGGCGGCGCGGCGGGAATAATTTAAAAGAAGAAAACAGATTCCTGCCTCTGATTCTGAGCACAGACGGACGACAACGTTGCGTCGGTTCGGTGCTTGGCAAAAAGCTAATTTACCGCAAATAAAATTCTACGGCTGCAAGCATCATCGCTTGCACCTCAATGAAATGTGCTCCAAGTGGCTGCCATTATAGATACACAGTTGCGGTACTGATTAGCAAAAGACACAACATTGTGTGCACCAAAAGGACTTGACGTGGAACAATGGGTCTAGTGCAGTGCCAGTGCTAGAGCCATTGCTTGAAAAAATTAAAAAATTGTAAAGAAAACAACAACTACAACCGCGGAATGAGGATGCAATTATGGATGAATGCGTCTGACACAGCAATCCTTTCAAATCATTGAAATATTTTTCTCCTTTAAACATTTTTAATTGCAAGTTATTAACTACGTACTCGCCAATTGCCAAGGGACTGTTAAAGCTATTCTTTTTTTCTTTGTTTAAAAATATATTCTGCGAGACCAACAAAAAACGTGGTAATATTTTTTATTTACAATTGCTTTAATGAATGGAATTGTTACAAAGGGAAACAGCTGCCTCTGACGGAGGATAATGGAGGAAGTATATATAGAACTACACAGGATAGTAGGTAGGTATCTTCCTGGTATGTCTACTTGAATTTAATACAGTTGGAGCCATTTTTTAGAAATCGCTATTCTACTTATTTAAGCAATACGTGTTCTTTAAAATATGAACTACAGACAGCTTTATTAAATTGATCAACTTCGTTGCTAGTAGCGGACACGCCCGCTCTCTTTATTTATTTCTGAATTTTAAGATTTAATATATAAATATTTTGTGATAAAAAAAATGTGCACAATAAATGACCATTACTAGTTAAAGTGCTGTCAAATAGAAGGCGAGCTAAAGTTGGTCAACTTGTGCGATTAACACAGACACAAATGTATGAACTGCTAAAGGTGAGCTCAGACGGTCATTCAAACTTGGCATCTGGATGACATGCTGACATCAGAAAACTTGTTCATTTCAGATTGGATGACCACTTTAGGATAAATTCTACATCATAGTGACGTTTGGATGACCGTTCTGATCGCACCTTAATAATTTTGGAATTATGGTTTAGTATGGTTTTAACAGGAGCGTGAGAATTTGTCCTCTTCCAAATATAACCTACCTTCTCGCTCCGGGCACAAATTCATTTCCTTATCTAGCATAAGTATTTCCTTGAGGGAGAAAGGCTTGATTAGTGTTTTGTCTGAGCCCTCGAAGAACGCGGATCCTGAACCAGCTTTTGCTCATTTAGCCGCAGATTCTTTGCTGGCCGGGGACCCATCAAGTTATCAATATTAACCTTGTTTGGTTTCATTGCTTATAGTCTAATTGTGTTTGACGACAAAGCTCGAAGAACCGCTTAACTATCTGAAAAAAAAACAAATATTTTGATGCCTTTGATCCTTTTCTTAATGATGAAGGGGCACGGTAGTGCCCAGTCAAGTTCTCTAGCAAATTTGCCACTAGACCCTTATTTACAGGACCCAACTAAGGCTATTTTGACCCCCCTCTAACATCACTTACAATACAGCTAGTGGCATACAATTTTTAGGCAGGCTTCATACCACATTTCAATTGTTTAATAACCTGGAAAACAAGGTTCCAAAATTAGTGAAAATAGTAACTACTGACTCACTGGCAGGTCATCGAAACTATTAAGCACTTCCAATCATCGTAGAACCTTGAATTTGGCACAGTAAAAGGGTTTGCGGAGAAACCCCAGGGAAAAACATTTGTGATTTGCCATCCAGGGCGCGTGGCAGCCGCCATCTTCTCATAACGCAGTCCCCCAAAAGACCTACAATTATGATTTTTTACATTAGGGTTGGCTTTTAAGAGCAAACACGGGGAAAAATAAAATAGTGTGTATGTTCCAATTAGGGGCGTGGTAGCGCCCCTTATCTTTAACTTTCCACCCAAACGACTTAGAGTTATGAAATTATACGTGGAGGTAGGATTTGAAGAACAGACACCCAAACAAATAAAACACTGTGTATTACCCAAAAAAAGAGGCGTGGCAACCGCCCATATATTTTGAACTCATTTTACAGTTATGAAATCTTACAAGTCGGTTGCTCTTTTAAAGGCAAGCAAGGATCTACAAAGAGCAATTTTCCTCGCAAAATGGCGCTTACATTCGGTCAAAATTCGTACAATTTTAAAATTTTCCAAAATTTCCATGATTTTTTGCAAAAAGCTGCCAAGCTTTCCATCAATAACATATCGATTGGGTGAATGAAACAACACCAACTTGTGATTGCAACCACGAACAAAGAAGAGGCTTGAATTACACCGGTTTTACGGCTTTCCACAGCTGATCATCAGATTCTTTTCTCCCATCAGAAATCGATGTATCTTTATCAAAAATTATCGCAACGAGATGACATAGACAGCATTTTAAAGCTTCTGATTCGTCGGTATACTTAATATACTTAATCTCTTGTCGGAATACTTTTGTTAGAAATGGTTATTGCGCTGTCATAAAATATTGTCATATAGCTAAAGAGCAGGGCTGAAAAATTAGAGCTTTGTTTTTTGATCATTTATATCTCAACAACCAATGGATTAGCATCACCCCTCGGCTTTGGTTCGAGTAATACCTTCGTAAATACAGAGTTGCCTCATGAATTCTTAGGTAAACCAATCGCAAATTCTCAAGCACAGATCTTCACTATCGCAACTACTGCGAATATAATTTTAAGACAAAAAGTAAAATGCTCTGCCTTGTACGTACGCCTAAATAGCCAAGCTGCTATTATAGTCTTCTCTGCTGATACGATTACGTCCAAAATTGTGGGTTACTCAAACATGGGTTCCGGGTCATATGGGTGTCTGGGGTAATGAAAGAGCTGATGCTTAGGCTCAATATCAGCATTTGATAGCCCACAACCATCCATTCAGTGCTGCTCATCGGTTCACAAATGTGAATTGACTGAGTTTTTACGTATACTACAATACTGGCATGATCTTGCATACTGCTGACCTTCAAAGCTTTTCATGCAAAGTTACAGCTCTTTAAAATACATATACAAAACATGCCTTTAAAAGTTTTCAACGCTACTTTGTTCGCATCCAAGCGTCATGCCTTCATGGAGCCCAATTCCAGAAACTTAAGTCGTTCCCATAATTAAAACATTCACTGGCTTTGCGGCTCAGCATAATTTTTTATTTAATCAACTTGCATGCATAACTTAAACTTTGGTGTTCTATTTTCCACAGCAGTATGTTACATTTGCATTTAATTACAATATCTCGCCATAAGTACAACTTCCTGTGAAACATGCTAGCAACATAAAATGTGTACGCTTTAATGAAATACAAAAAAAAAACGTCAAGTACTTTTACATTCCGCAAATCCTTTTAAAACCAACACTAAGTTTAACGTGCTGGAGTACAAAGTAAACGTGCATTTTTAACCAGCCGCGAACAGTTGCATTCCAAAATTTTTGTACATTATTTAAACAGGCGGCATTCATTTGCACGCGTTCCTACGTTACGTAGTAGGAACATGGCCAGATCGCATTCGTAAAATGTTTACTTAAACTCTACGGCGCGCGGATAGCCCCTAAGCTAAACTTTGCACACACACAGTTCCTGCCATTTATGCAAAACACATGCGAGACTAAACCACGCACAGTGGGTTGACTATAATGAGAACGGATTATGGATAAATAAGTACCATACAGTGCTCACCTGGGGATGAATTTCAATTGTGCAGAGCAAACTTACTCGCATTCTGATGCTGAACCCCTAGTGCAATCTCTTGAAGCTGCCTGTCGCCTAGCCAGTCATAGAACATATATATATAATATTCATAATTTAGGGGAAAATTTCCCACTCCAGCTGAGATGGTAAAGAAGTATGAAAAAAAAAATAATACATTTTACGCTGAATATGGCTAAATTTATTGTTTCACTGCGCTGCACACTGGCTTCATATGCCTTTGAAGGGCCCATTTCGGTTCAGTGAAGTCGAGTCGAGAGCTATGCATTCAGGTTTCTTCTCAGCCACCCACACAGTCGAACATAGAACAATTAAAATATAATTTCTGCTCCATCATCGTCGGGTACTTTTGTTCTATTTAATTTTTTTTGTTGTTTAATATAAGAACAAAAGCCTTCTCTTCTCGCACCATGGCGGCTTCCATATTCCATTAGTATTTGCCAGCATTAGCGCTAGCACGTCACATCAAAGTTCAGTCACTCATCGTCATCGACGGGAATGATGAGTTAAGTTGAATCCATAAATGAATGGTGTCGTTCCTAATAGATGTAGATAGGAGTGTGTGCGACTTGAATTCAGCAAATAATCTCGAGCATTGCAAATGGTTTGGGGGATGACAAACCTATATGCTACAGGGTGAGTCGGGGGTGGTGGGTGCATTTATTGCAGCAGCTGGGGAAACTAAACTTTTGACGAAATAAATTCTCTCAAATTGGCAGCAGCATATGGCTGCAAGTGGATTATGAAATTGTGAATTTTTCTTTTTCAATATGAAGCGATGCAACAATTTTATTCAGATTGATACATTTTAAATGCTATAAACTAGAACAATAGATAATACAGTTTTCCAGCCACCATCGGGTACCGGCTTAGGTGAGTTCGAGTTTAAAATTAAGCCGTGGTGGTTCAATTCAGTTATGTCTTGTAGTGTTGTGTGTGTGTTCATTTTTTTCCATGTGGTTAAAGTATTTAATGTACGGGAGCAAAAGATTAAGTATCTTTAGCTGAAACACTGCAGCCATCCATTTTCTGGATAATTATCATCCATTTGCTCGATAGCCAATGTTATCAGCGTGATTTTTAGACATATACATATAATAAATAAACAGCTATTTGAACCACCCAGATTTATATATGAACCTCAGGAGATTCTAGGGCTCTACATATCTCAGATTCTCCAATTCATAAGAGAGGGATCAGTCGAAGGTGTTGTTCAGTCGCATAGCAAGTAACGAATGGTTGTTATATTCGGCAACTTCTAAGGTAGTCGTTGTGCAGCCTCTTCAAACAGTGTCCCTTGAGGACACTCATGAGCTTGCGACTATCCTTGCAATTTAGTCCCATCAATAATTTCGTCCTATTTTTGCTTACCACTTGCAACAGTTCTTTTTCGATACACAGGTCCTGACATTAGTCCATCGTCTTCTACTCTTGGACCAAAGATAAGTGCAATGTGTAATATTTGCAAAAGGTCGCTGAATCGTTTGCAGCTGATATCGCGTCAAAATATTTCTTGTTTGGCTTCACCGCTCTAGAGTTGACCACAAATAGCTGCATGGCCGTTAAGGCTGCTTGGCCTTTAACTTGCCTTTTAACTCGCTAACCGCTAGGGTTATATATTTATATAGTACGGCTATTTCAGCTTGGTCAATAGTCAATAGTCACTCAAATAAATGGAAGACTTAAAAAATAGTACCTATTCCGAAGATGTGCAACCACAACAATATTAAATCCCTACTCTGTTGTGTGAGTAAAATATTGGAGGAACTCATTCTACGGGAGTTGAAACAGGTTACTTACACCCTGAATATCGAGAGAAGCATTCTACGCTTCGCCGCTTCAAGTCACGGTCGCACGTTAAAGTCATCTGCAGTTTTCTGCACTCCAGATAAGTATACGTCCAAGTTGGGGATAGCCAACAAGAACCAAAAGCATCAAACTCAATGCTCTAAGCTAAAACCGATACTCTAAAGCATCTTTACATCAGACCAGCTCTAGTACAAACTCATATTTAAAAGATCTTTAATTTCTACAAAAGATAGTGAATCCGGATGTTCACCAGCAAATCCGACCGAATACCAATCACCGGAGCAGATCAATCGCCAACTACCGCAGCATTACAATCAATCTTTCGAAAGGTTCCACAATTACAACAACATATGAAGTGAACTATCTTGGAGTTGACTTCTTTCAGAGGTTCCGCTTCAACTCTTCAGAAACAATCTGAAGAGGGCTGCATTTGCATTACATCGTGTCTACCCACTCATGAAGAAACAAAACGGACTCGGCACCAGAATGAAGCTACTTCCTAATTACGATACTTTCAAAAACAAACCACCATAAACTTGACATCTTCGAGAAGAAAATGTATAGGACTTATTCCGAAGAAGGCAGCCTGAAAAAAATTTTATAACAAAAAATCAGAGAATTGAAACCCTGACAGTACACCAATACACCACCCATTGCCTGCCTCATGAATGTTAAGCAGCAGGGTAATAAACAATTCGAATTGATACCTAAAACCGCGCCTATAACCAAAACCAAAACCAAACATCACCTCACCAAGCATTCAGCTCATTGAATTTATTTGCTCGTAACCGCTTTCAGAGAATTATTCCAATTGGATTCAGTGAGCTTTCAATTTTAGCGCGCGAATCACTCCGGAACACAAACCCCCCATAGATGAGACCCAACTAAGGATGACGCCGCGTTGTACCGCACGGTCTGTGGTGGCACCTATGGTATTTGAAAAATGTAATACGATGGTATGTTGTTGTCGTGAGCAGAAAGTAGTAATAGTAGTGTAATGATTCAGTAGGTGAAACATTGTGTGGATGGCAAGGATTAAGCATATTCACTTTTGTTTGTAATTTGTATGCAATTTTGTAGTTGGGTGGCATTTAATATGTAATGGTTTAGAGATACTCTTTTGAGAGATACTTCTTCTTCTTTCCGTCTTCCTAATCATTGTATTGTGTTCCAAGCAAAAATTATGGCGACTAAGCAAGTCTTATTCTGGCTAAATAATAACGTGGTATCCATAAAGGATATTCGAATCTTTTTGGACAGTCAGGCGGCCATCAAGTGTCTGGATACTGTCTCTTTTAACTCTTTAGTAGCTCTATATTGCCGATCATCTTTCTCTTAAGATGACTGAGCAGGTTAGCAATCATCTGTGCTGGGTGGCGGGGCATTCTGGGTAACTGCAAGGCTGATGAACTCCCCAAACTTGGAACTACCCTCTCAATCATTTGCTTGAAATAGGCTCCTTAGGCGTACCTAGTGCAATAGAAAGAACGAACCATAGATGGACGGGTGGCATTACTTGCATGACAACGAAATAGATTGGGCCTAAGCTGGATCTAAGACGCTTAAGAGTTTGATTCATTCCAATAGATGAATTCTCTCTGATAGGCAGGTATGCAACAAGGCTTGGCGCTTATTCAAATAGAGCAGGAGGAAGAGACAACTCTACACTTTCTTTGTGCATGCCCTGAAAAGAAATCTCCATCTCCATCAACACCAGGTTCTGCTGAATATCCTACAGCACTGCCAGAGAATGTTTGTGGTCCTGGTTAGAGGTTCTAGACTCTATGTGTTGCGAAAATGATAGATTAGAATCAAGGTTGATGCCCAAATACTTCACTTTTAGATTGGAAGAACACTCACACTACACATTTTTAATTCCACTGAGCACATATCGGCACCTGTTCCACAATCTATCTTATCAGCGAGCCATTGAGTGTATATGAAATATGATTTTCTTTTCGTGGGCTCATTATTGTATGGTCTATCAAAATTCAGGAAGACATGTACTCTGAGATAATGTTGTTTTCTACATTCTCATTCAGAATCTGTGCGTGACTAATGTTGTTTTCCATTCACCCAGTCAAAGTAATTCTAACCAAATGTGGACATATGTCAAACGTGTCGGTAGTAGTGAGAACCGGAACAGTACTCGCAAAAAATCTGGAACAGCACTGACAGCAGTTGGAACAGTTCCAACATGGCGAATGGGTGAATGAAAAATGACATAAGTTTCCAGCCAGTTGCTTTTGTCTTAGCAGCCGATTCGCTCCAATTCCCAGCGGTTGATGTCTTCCCGATTGTATAATGTATAAGTTGTCCCTACGCAAGCTAGTCGTTGAATTTTTTTCATTTACCTGCTTAAGATTTATTGTTTAAGTTACAATACCCGAATAATCTTATTGATGATCTGCCGAAGATACTTTTGCGTTTACTTACTCGACTGGCAATCAATATCCATCACGCATTACACCAAAATACTTCGCACTCTTCGATTTAGGTGGATTCCCTGAATAGTTCTTTGCTCCAATTGAGACATATTCCTTATCTCTGTGAACAACGAAATTTCGGTCTCGGCGAACCCCACACGCGGACCCGTAGAAATGCAGTGAAATGGGAAGAAGAAGAACGGAATTTCGGTCTGTTGAAGCTTGACCCCAACAACTCATGATAAGTGTCCGATAAATTGGTCCAAATCTATCGTTGCAAGGAATTTTGATCTGTGTTTATGAGGGCTCTATCGTAAACAGAGAATAACTGATGCCCACTAGGATCTACTATTTTATCTGAGTATCCTTATGACGAATAAACACCAATGCAATGCAATGTTTTGAATGTTTTCACATCCAAAAGCGGACCGTAGTGGAGCATTCGGCTGATGAACGAATCTTTGTATTTCAGTGTACTTTCGAATATTTGCTTAACCCTCTACCGCATTAAACGCCTTATATGTATATCTTTTAATTGATAAATAATATCAACCAACGGTTTTCTGTTGCATTCGATGCATAGTTGTAACTTTATTTGAAAACCGGCCTTTGTTTCTGAAATTTTGTTTCACAAATAACTTTAAAATAGGGTATAAAAAGTAAGTTCGACAAATTCAGCAGAGAGTTAAGGCATTATTGTATTGTGGTAGCTATTACTGAATAATGACAGAGTATTGGGATTTTGCTTCAATGACAGCAGACAGCATTATGTTTTGGAAGAGTTTACCCCATTGAGTATGCTGTAAAAATAAATGTTGGTATATTGAATTGATCTATACTGTACCAGTGTGGAAGTGGATTTTACCCATAGATCATCATGGATCATCAGATTGGCTTTATCTGAAGAGCTGATAGCTGGAATTTCATTTGTCAAATGAGAATCTGGATCAATGACGAGGCCGATTTCTTTATAAACTGCAGTCACTTCGGGCTCGTTTCACCTTTTTTCAGTTTTCCTCAGTTGGGGTGGCCTTGTGAGACCGAGAGCTAACCTATCCTCATAGCGTCCTTCAAACTCTGACTTTTTATTTTTCACTATCGATTGTCTAATGCCCGCTCAACATTCTGCATGGTATGTAGAAGAGTAGTTATCACTATATGTAGTAGTTATCACTATAGATATATGACAATCTGCTTGTCTATATTTTTCGAAAAAAACCACTTCAAATTCCGACTTTCGATCAATCTTCTTTAGAGTAACAAAGCGATTTGTAGGCACTTTGTTAAAGGGGGACTTCAGACACTTGCGAAAAACCTGGTGTTCAAGGCATATGTCATATAAAATTCAGTCTGCACCAAGTAGACTTCCTCTTCCTTTACTTAGGACTGCAATCATACATCATTCTACAACAAGCCTTGTCAGTTACTCCTTTGAAAATACGAAATTTATAACAAACACAATTTTTCCGCCATAAATCCCAAATGACAAATCTCTCGTTGAATGTAAAATATGTACATAATTCAATTCAGTAAATAGTACCAAAAAAACGGAAAGAAAGTAGTATTTAAATCCATCACTGGTGCGTGCCGTGTGTATTGGAAATTCAATTTTCATGCTTGATAAAAGCGCATTCATCACAGCCGATTGAATAAAGCATCATTACTCACTAGTTGTGCCTCTTATTGTTGGCTTTTTTGTTGTTGTTGTTGCTACTGCTGTGTTCATGTTAATTCGATAATTTCCACTTCGATAAATAAAACATAAAAACCATGATATCGTTTCGCCCAAGTAGTGTTGTAGTGAAGCAACGCAATGTCGATTGTTCGCACTTGGACTATTTTTTTTTGCTTCTGGTGTTACAATCGCAAAGCACAGTCCAAGAACACTGAGCGAGGTTACGATAGGCTTGCGAAATTGATATCTTTATTTTATCAGCTGAGAAACGTCCTTGTGAGTGCATGAGATAGACAGATTGTGGGGTTTTTTTTTTTGCAAACTTTGCTCAAAAGAGTTATTTTCATTTTTATTTTTTAAGGTGACTAAGGGCGATGCCCCTTGATGATTTGAATATACCCATCTTTCCATTCAGAGAAGGAGAATGCCATTTCGCTTGATTTATTCGACGTTTTTGTTTCTTTTTCTACTTTTCTGTTTTAATCTTTAAATGATGATATAAATTTTATGTGGCCCGACTACCTACCTACATTGCCATTCATGGAACAAGAAGTAGTCCTTCGTGGTAGAGCTTGCTCTGGGGGTAATTAATCACATTTTGTTTATTTTTCTGCTTCATTTAAATTGTAGCTCCGCTCTTGTAAAACAACCCTGACGAGGAGACGGACGAAGGGTGGTGGGGCTTTTCACAACATTTTTGTGTGAATTCCGAATTGTGAATCAGAAACACGAGATCTGGCCGGGCATCCCAACCCAAATTAAAATGTGAAATCTCAATGAGCAGATTGTTTGGGTCAGGTTCTGCATGTGTTCGGGATGTAAAGTATGAGCAAATTAAAGGCAACTATGGGAGACTGCTGGGGCAGTTACATGTATCTGGCAAAGGATACTCGTATACATACAGCGTACACGATACACAGTCACTTCTGGATTTTATTTTCCTGTTTGTATGAAATGAAATTTTGTATTCATTGGAGTGTCAATTAAAACCTAAAGGGGAACGGGGAGAGGGTTGTGTTTGTTTTTGTTTAATTTTTGGGACATAAGTTGAAAGGTTGGGTTAATCTTACATTTATATGGAGGTATATACGAATTTTTTTGTTAACAATGTAAAGAGTGCGTGAAAGGAATAAGTCATTTAAAAATAGTTGAAGGGGGAAGAGAGTTCAGCAATCAAATTTAAGAGGTCAAAACTTTGGGAAAAAGGTTTTATATTAAGACCATTTGATTTCATTAAGGATTATTGCCTTTTGAATAAGAATGCCGGGAAAGGATTAACGGACTTGGTTTGGCTGTGGAAAATTACTTAGTACCGGACGAAGAAGATTACCATAGAAATCTGGGGGGGTAAGGCTCTGGGTGTTTGGTTTTCATTCATTATTGAAATTTCTTTAGAAATTTACTAAATAGATTTTTTTCTTCAACGTTTGCACAGTTTTGGGCAAAACTTTCCAGATTTTTCTTGAAAAATCATTTTTTCTTAAATCAAATGATATGAAAATCCATAAGAAGAACTCTAAAGCGAACATGTGAACAATACTTTCGCTTACAGAATAAAGATACATAGGTGAGAGATGACTGATGATATGCGACAGCTGCCAGAAAACATATCACTCACAGGTGACATTAAAATAGATGACATTATGGCAGCTGCCTGAGAATCGTAATCGTTTAAAGCGACGCAATTAATTAAATCAAAAACTTTTGATGGGTATATATTCAACAAATGTATTTGCAGAGATTTGGCTGTAATTTGGAATATCTATATTATCATCGGGTTTAAGGCCGCCTATGACTCCCCGGGACCTTCGATGTCAAAAAAGGATTAAGAGAAGGCGATCGTGCTGCCTAGTGAGTAACCCTCGAGGTTTCCAGACGGTCTGCCAACCGAAAGTGAGAACATCTCTGCTTTGCATTCCTATTTTCCAGAAACGGTGACAACCAGTCATTTTCCTATGATCAAAGAAGTAGCTGAAACCACCCTGGGTTACCAACCACATGCGAGCAAAAGCCCGTGGTATGATGAGCTTGAAAAAGGGAGTAAAAGAAGACCCAGCATGGATAGAAAAGAGATTGCGCCCTGGGTTACCAACCACATGCGAGCAAAAGCCCGTGGTATGATGAGCTTGAAAAAGGGAGTAAAAGAAGACCCAGCATGGATAGAAAAGAGATTGCGCAGTCTTCCAGCTCATGCAGATCGAAAAGTCTCGCTGTGAAAAAAATACCAATTGCGGAGGTATTATAAGAAAACTGAAGAATTGGTAGCTTGCTTTCAGATCGGAAATCGAATGACGGACGCGCAGAGACTAGAACAAGTATTTAAGCAGCATTTCCAGTCCCGCCAGCCATCTCTTCACCGCCTATGACACTAGCAACTTCGTGGTAGTTAAAAAGTTCATCTACTATGGAGTAAACATAAACTTCATGACAACTTAAATTAAATTAAATTAAAATTAGGTTAAAAACTACTGTATTCATGCTCTACAGAACCCTTATTCTGCTAGTTATTATTAACAGCGGCGAATACTTGAAGATTATCAGAAAGAATGGCGAGTTAATATTCATTTCTGTAAAACGGAAAATTCTTTGATGGATATTTGGCGCTCTGTATGAGGAGCGCGAATAGAGGAAATAATGCCACCACAAATTCAGTGAGCTGACCTAAAATGTGAAAGTAGTACAAAATGCCAAAACATATTGAGGAGCGCGAATAGAGGAAATAATGCCACCACAAATTCAGTGAGCTGACCTAAAATGTGAAAGTAGTACAAAATGCCAAAACATATTGACTACATACTGACTATTGACATACTGACTATTGACTATTGACTCGGCCATATCAAGCGAATGGACAAAGTGCTCCAGACAAGAAGATATTCGAATCGCAGCTCCCATGTATGAACTTCTGATGCAAAGACCAAGCGGTCAAATTGGAAGTACCGTGCCCGACATCGCAGAGGATGAAAGGCTGCTGTGTGTCAGATACTCTTCATGTGTTTGAAGAACGATAAGTAAAGTGGGTTGGTGGGGTGTTGCTCAATTAATGCTGCCAAACTCATCCTGACGCCGTCAATGAAATTTTAGCTTTGTCGAAAGCACTTTAGCTAGCTGAATGTCAAAATTAGAGCAGCGAATGCCCAGAGCTGTTTGTCTTGTTCTCTCTCAGTCTGAGTGCACCAATGGGTGATAACAAAGTTTTTAATCCAAGTTGAGGTGTAGATTTTATCAACCCTTTCAAACAAGCAAACCTTTGAATGGGTCTCAAAATAACGGTGGACTTTGTTACATTGTAAGCTTCCCTAATTTCCAAATATCTTTCTTTCAGGTGTAAAATTTCTTCATCCCTCTTTCCACATTCATAAATTTAAGTTTGGGGTTGAATATTGCATCCAGCAATTTGGTCTCGGTTGAGAGATTAATGTGTATGTGGCTTTCATTCGGTGAATCCCAAGAAGTAATCAACAACTTCCCTAAAAAGTGTAGACTCCTAGATTCATAGATTTGCCCCTGGAATATACAAAAACTCTCCGGGAAATAGACTAGCCTATGTTAGGCTCTTTCAGGGTAAATCTAGCGATGAAAATAAATGAAATCGATAACCCTGTTTGCTAAAAACATTTAGCTCTATACCGATATTCTAAGAAAAAACTTTGCTAAATTAATTTTCTTGCCTAAATAGGTTTCACTTTCATAATCTAAAGAAAAGCAACCAACCAAATAAATTCAAAAACCCAAACTCAACTTTCTTAAAAGACAAAAAAAAAAACAACACAAAACTTTTCAAAACAAAACTTAAAATAAAATAAATTTTCAAATTTAATTCAATTATTTAGAATTACCTCACAGATGAAACCCCCTTCTTGTGGAAAATGTTGAAGACATGTCATTTATTTAAATTTGTTGATGAGACTCATTGAAAGCGCTGTTTAAGTATATGTGTTTTTGTGCGCTTCATGGTACCGTTTAAGGTATAAATTACATTCTCACTCAGCATAGTCCTGATATATGATGATCCGCATTTCGGGTGACACATTTGGATTACCTTGTGAGTTGCTACTTCACCACGAGTAGGTACCGTGTATAGTTCTAAAATAAAAGACTCACTCTTAACGATGGCATTGAGTGTTGAGAGAGGAGGGTTGGAAATTTCCTTTTGTCACTAACTCCATTCATATATGTATATACGTGATGCGATTCGTTAGGAATGACATAGAAGGAAATCAAATTCATCTAATGTTTTAGATCCGCGCGTGGTCGTAACTACATTCAAAAACGCTCCATACTCCAAACTCCATACGAGAAGGGTTTTACTAGATTGTGGATAATCGGATGTAATCCGGTTGGTTATCTTGGGTTTTTACTCAGTAAGAGGTCATTAGGCTAAGGATTTTCAAGGAAAAACAACTTGAAATATTTTAATAGTTGCTAGGGGGTAATAATGATAATATTAAGATGCAACTGAAAACGGATGATATAATCCAAAAATGAGTGCCTTTAATAAGACTAGCAACTGCGGACTAAAAACTGGAGACTACCACGACGATATAAATGTTGATAACTTTAAAAAATTCCTTTCATATAGGTTTCTGAATCATTTCAAGGATCCTTCAGTCATCGTGATGAATAACGCCGCATATTACACTAAATTGGAGAATCGCGCCCCAGAGAAGTGGCCATAGGGCATTTGGCACCGTGTGTTCCCCAAGAATTGACCACCTTAGGTTGGCAGTTCTTAGGGTTACTTCCTTAGGCAGAGCCCTCCTATTCTTGAAAGCTCATCTACCTGCTCATTGCCTTCAATACCGCAGTATCCTGGCATAATGCGTATTGAGTATTGAGGACAGCTAGAACCGCTGATTAAAAGATGCTGCTTGTTCCCGGCAGTCTTACAGACTCTCTTTGTTCTGGATCTTTTGATAAGATTCCAGACCTTGTTCCTTCTGTCGTTTTCGAGCCATCTGTAAAAATTACCTCTCTTTTCGGATATATTACATCATACGGAATGTCGAAGTCAACAGGGGGGGGGGGGATTTCATCTGTTAAGATTGGATTTCCTGGAAGTAGCTTCGAAAGGACCGCACTATGTCCGAAAGTGACCCAAAAATGTGATTCGTATTGCACTATTGCCAGCAAATTTTCCGATGTGTTAGGTTCAAAAATGTGTCCAATCCCGCCGTAGGGGTAATAGGGAGTCCGTACGCCTTTCTTTCCAAAATGTTGAGGCATTTATTTCGCGCACACAAACTGAGTGGTTAAATTGTTTTTCTGTTAAATCAAAGTAACAGGCAGCTCAAGCAGCACACAAGTTGCAGAAATACGATTACAAACCGAGTCAAACGATAGAAAAAGTAGAAGGTTTAAGTGCCTTCCAAGAAAAATGCAAGCCAAGATGAAACGAACTAGGGTAATTGTACCAGTACCCAGCCACCTAACTCATTTCCCAACTTTACAGCAGGTTTATAAATTCATTTTATCACATATGCTCAAACTATCTTTTTATTCTTTAAACTTTGACATTTTAAGTTCAAAAGAAAAAAAGGTTTGCATGATTGTTTTTATATACTTCCAGTTATTATTAATTTATTGCAAAATATCGATTTGCACCAGTACCTGGCCACCAAAATTCAGTAACCGGCCACCCCACATTTTCTTAGAAAAACTATATTTAAAACATTGAAATTAATCACGGATGCTAAGTTTTCTACTATACTTCTAAAAAATTATTATGGGGTAAAACTCATATATACAAAATTGGTTTATTGTGATAATAAAGAATGTAGTTTGTAAAAGTTTAGAGTAGATCATAGTTAAGCTGCAAGATTTATCAAAGTATCGGAATAACACCTCATAAGACTCAAGATAACCTATTGATAACAAGATAAATTAAGATAAATTCCAGTCTTTTGGTATGATATCAAGATATCTTAGGAGCCTATTTAGATGTAAAATATCCACACCTATGTTCTAATATATATTGGAATTCATTATGATCTGATCATAATTCTTTAATTGTGTTTTCGTCATCAGGATATTAGAAACTTTTTTATAGAATCTATCTGATAAACTTTATCAAGGTATTTTGCGCTTGGAATTAGCTTTTTACTGGTTTAACTTATGGCGCCAAATATCTTCCAAAGAATGTTCGATTTTATTAGTTAGCTATTATAACTGTAAGCTATTTTCTTTAGTTGTTTTATTAATTTCTATAAAAAATATATGAATTTTAACCAAATATATTTTGTGGCCTGGTACTGAAAATTCAATTAAAAACATATATGTAGTATCCGGCCACTCTGGACGGACACTTGTACATAAAAGGAAATTCAACGACTTCTTTACATTTTATGATTAGTACCAGCATTCTAGTAATACCCCACTACGTACTAGCTATCTCAAAACAAAATTCAAATTGCTGCTTTCCAACCCTCAGAAACATTTTTTTAAATGCCCCCTTTTTAATGTACAATAGCAACGTTTGATGTCTAGGAAGGAACAGAGTCTAAAGTAACCCTTTAATCTTCTTCACTGGATAATGAAGAATCGTTAAACAAATTTGTAACCTAAAACATTATCCCTCAAAGTCCAGCACTCTTATGGATTCAAACCTGGAAACACTTATCAAGCTACAATCACGCCTCTAATCGAAAAACTCCTCTTCTATCAACTAACTAACTTCGTCCAAAATAAATATGTAACTTAAAATAATTCCTCTTCAAACTGAAAGCAAGTCCCAGATTCCATGAATTTCCAAAAAAAAAAACAAACAATTGATTGCAAGAATTCGTATAGAGTAAGCCATGATATAAACCGTAAGCCGGATTAAAATGTTAAGCATTTAAACTTCCTTTGTTTAGTTACAACATTCTCTTCCCAACCACTCGAATGCACAAATTTGACGAACAAATAATTACATCTCATTCCAAAATCAATTCAAAGCATCCTTATGTAACTTATCAACCCTTGGTTACAAAGATACCTACCTACTGGGTAGATTCACTTTTTATATAATTCCACCCAAAGCCTATACCGAAAGCAAAAAAAAAATGTATAAGAAAAATATATGTAGAGCTTCATGATACGGTCAAATAGGCTTACACAATAACCCACTACAATCTAAAGACGATCATTTCGGGTACATTTGCCACCCCCTCTCTCACCCAATCGAAAATTTTCCTGTATTTTCATGAATGGTAGAGCGTATCCACATGAATTGATTGGAACGAGATACTCACTGAAAGATAAAGTCATTCCGTAGAAATTATCCTCATCTCTCTATCGTCGTTGTCGTAGTCGTATTCGCTTATACAGAATAGGTATATCTACTGAAAGAGTTAACGTTAACGACCCGCTCCATTGGACATGCTTAACTAAAAATGACAACAACGACAAAAAAATAAGAAGGACCTACAAAAAATATTAAAAAGCCAGGGATAGAAAAGAGAGCAGTACTTTAGCTTAACAAGGGTATCGTATCGTCGTTGTCGGTTGATGCTGCTGCTTTGTATTTGTATCTCCTCGTATCTATGAGCTACAACAGAGATTCGGTTTGTGTCTTTTTTTTGTCTGCTGCTGCTTCTGTTTTTGGGGGATAGCTAGAGATACATCCGTTACAAAACAAGGCAGAGAAATCCATTCAAGTATATGTAATGAAACACTATGCACATTCTTTTGTATCTTTTTTTGTTCTTTTAACAGAAAACAACGACGAGGGAAAAGTAAAGAAAAAAAAATCAGGATTACTTTAGGAGAAAATATATTCAAGGGTAAACGTAAAACCCACCACAGTGGGTACCTACGTTCTCTTTACGAGAATGCTTTGTATGTCCACTATTTTGGATTTTGACTGTGCCCCACATAGCCCAGGTACACGAAGAATGCCAAGCTCTTTGTTGTCATAATAGTATTATATTTTTTATATTATTATCGTGTGCATTGTTTTTGCATTTTATTCACAGACAAAACTAGCTCGCGGATGTGAACCTAACCTATGTAGATGTGCACCAGGCATTGAACTTAGCCTTCGATAAATAACAGCACCAACCAGTGTGTGGCTGACTGTCTATGAACTATATTGTTCATTTGACGTTCCTTTCAGAGTGTCAGTGTCTAGGAAAGTGCCATCAAGATGTAATCCAGAGAAAACTTTATTGATATAGGTAGGATACGTAAGAACCCAAACATATCACGTCACATCACAATCACTTCTACATTAAATTGATGATAAATTAATTCCAGAGGCTGCTGGCTGCCTGCCTGCCTGGATGTACTTTGAGATGAATGCTTCTGATTTGATTGACGATGACGATGACGATGAGAATGTAAGGGAGCAATGTTGAAGGTTGGATTACGTTGTTTGGCTATGTTAAATTGATTGCTAAGGTCCTTTCCAATAGGTTGGTTGTGTGGGAGTAACGTAATCATGCCTAAGAAGAAGAAAGACAAATTGTGTGAGAAATCCAACAAGTGGCTGCCGGAGCTAAACATATGCAGACATTCAACAGTTTAATTTCGAGAGAAACTTTTAAACAAAAAGTTTTCCTTGCAAAAGGTTCCTGAAAGTCTTGATTTCCTTTCGACAAAAACAATAAAGTTTTCAAACAAGTTTCTTCGTTTGGAGAAGAAGGAAATAAGTTGAGGATTGGATGGGGGAGGGATTCTCTTTTTTTTTTTCAAAATATGTAGGTATCCCCTTCGGCGGTATTACATACCTACATACATGTGTTAACGAGTCAATATCGCTTAAAGTTACAGAAGTATTATTAGTTGGATGCCTAGTTGCATGACTTTTGTATATTGAAGTTTAGCAAAGCAGACAATAGTGTCGCATCTACTTGACCTTAAATATATAATTTCTAAGACTTGAAAGTTTAGAATTTAAAGTAAGTTACTCTGAAACTGTTGAATTCACTACAGGGTTTATAGGGTCATTTAAAAAGTCAGGACATTCATAAAATCAATTAAATTTGAAATAAAATTGAGCAATTCGACAGTGTAGGCAATCAAAGGGGTTCATTTTTGTTTTAGTCAATGGACTCATTCAACCGGACTTGACTTGCTAGGCTTTAAAGTGTCAATGGTGAATAATAAAAAAAGAACGACACTATAATGATCTGACTAAGATGAATTCGGTATAATTTATAAAAGTCAATATAAGCAATTTAGAAAGAGGACGTACGGCGGATGAATTTAATAGACTGTATCGGCGCGACGGTTTCATCAATAGTTGTCATGACAGTTACCTGAGGTTAGTACGGACTGGTCAGTGTTCTCAAAGCGAGATGGTGGCAGATGAAACCTTTGGGGCTCAATTAGAGTTCTCAAATCACCGAAAGGACAAAGCCAGGGCCTAGCCTGGCATGTGGTAGCACACGCCCCTATCAACAAGACTAAAGACTTTATCAAGTAGAAAATTTATTATAATGGCAATACTATATTCGGAAAGGAAAACCTCTTTTGCGGCTTAGTTTGTAAGCACAGACTTAAAGAATGACTACCTACTTTGACTACTTTTTTTCAGCGGTTAGGATGAAATTTAACGTTTATGATTGGAGCGGTCGTTTTACATTCATCAAACTCCAAAAAAAAAAAAACAGTTATGCGACATTTTCAAAGAGGTCACCGAAACCATCATATGTTTCCAACCGCCCGGCCCCAGAGGAAGGCAATGGTGCGATGATATATGCTTATGCCTACTTTAAGTGTTTAATTAGTATTTTACAACTCATGAAATGAGTTCACTTGTATACCAAAACATCCAGAAACCATGCCCGAGGACTGGACTTTCATGTCCTCTTCACGAAAAAAATAGTTCGGCGCTATCCATTGCCTATCCCGCAAAGCACGACTCCACCAAATGTGTGTCGAGATATCGACCAATAGTGAGCAAGTAGTAAACGATATACATATATGCAATGCAAATTAATTTCGGATAAACAGTGAGAAACTACGTCAATTCGAAAGTTTCACGTTGACTTAAAGGCGGCACCAAATGTGAATGACGTCGGAAGAATCAACGATGATATCCAGGTGATTTCAGTGAGTTTTTAACTTCAAATGTAGAAACAACCAGGCCGTCCGCACCTGAAAATTTGCGTTAGCCATTATCCGATTTCTCACAATTAGGCTTTATAGAAGTTGAAGCTCAAAATGTACATATATTTCAAGCCGCTACCGCAAAACAAAAATGTAAACGCCAAATGTTCATTTAGCTGGAGAATTATTTTTTTACTAAATTCGTTTGCAGTTGGTAGCACTTTTTTAATAGCAAGAGATAATTATTGCCTTGTATGGGAAAAGTGGTACAAAAGTAGCATTTTCATAAACTGATAAATATTTACAAAAATAGAGGGTCAACTCATATATAATGAATAAAACCTGAAAATACACTATAAGTGCTTAATGCAAGTAACTATCACGAGCAGAAATTTCTCGGCATCAAAAGTACACCCGCAGGCTCATCATTTAAGAACTATTCATATGAGATCGAATCGCAAACAAATCAATTTAAATGTATTTATGAATTGAAAATTTCTATTGGTTCTACCACAAAAGCAGTTAATTTAGTTGATCTAACATCTTATCTAAAAAATACGGAGTATAAATTGATTTAAATAGCGAAATTTAAGAGTATAACAATTATACCGCGAATTGAACTTGCCAAGAACTGTCACAATTTATTCACAATTCACATAATACAGTCGCGAGTCACAAATCCATGAATGAAAGATTCGTCCGAACATAACCTTATAATTGACACATCTTGCTGCTAAAATTTACAAATCAGATTCACGGCTATCTGTGACCAAACCAAGTTGTCATTTGAATGAAATGTCAGAATTAATGAATATTCCCTTGTTCGCAATAGTCCTTTAGTGCAGGTGTTATAAAAAACATACATAACTTAGCCTCGTTGTTTATTCCGACACTCAATTTCAATGACATTTTAGCGGTCAGTTTGAAAAGAAACTAATTCCAGATTTGGCTTCGTATCGCAATGTGTAAAGCAATTCCACAGTTCCATTTTGTCTTCCACTCTTTCACTTATTGTTACTATTCGAGAAATCCTATTCATTATATGGCTTATAACTGTACTAATATCTTATCATTCTTATAGAGTTTCCTGTTTCACGACATTATTCTTAAGAGAGGTGAAGGAACTTTATACAGAAGTGTTCCCACCCTTTCAATGCTTTTCAAAATTGAATTTGCCTTTTGTACTCAACATTTTTTCTCCATGTTTTAAAGTGTAACATACCACATAATATATTTGTTGTCGCTAAAAATATACTAACAATACATTCACTCTCAGTAATATCAAGTCCTTATGTCATTGATCGAATTTTTGGTTGGTTTAACTACAGTGGACAGATTGAAAGATAACATAAGTATACAAGGAAGTTCAATAATTTAGTCTAGCGTTAAGTTGCCACTAATCTCGATAATCAAATAGGGAAAGCTTTATATAAATAAAAATTAGCTTTGACAATTTATATGAGCTGAGGTAGGCCTAGAATCAACTTTTCAATGATTCCCCGCTCAACTCACTAACTTATTCCATTGAAAACCTCGGTAGGTGGAACTTATGTTGTATTCACACTCATGGAAGTATATCTCAGCTAGTAAAGGGGTTTTTTTAGAGGTTGGTTTTTCGAATAGAGATAAAACTGACATTTTGTGGTCAAATCTGGCAACTCTAATGTCATTTATGTTCAGTTTGGTTTGCCATTTTATCATGAACAGGTTGACAAATGAACAACGCTTGCAAATCGTGCAAATGTACCGAAAATAAGATTGATCTCGATGCCTATTTTCATCGCAAAATTTTGTTCAGTGATGAGGCTCATTTTGGGTTGAATGGCTACGTCAACAAGCAAAATTGCCGCATTTGGAGTGGAGAGAATCTACATGAGACCCTTGAAACACCATTACATCCACAAAAACTGACTGTTTGGTGTACTCTATGGGCTGGTGGAGTCATTGGGCCATACTTCTTCCGAAATAATGCTGAAGAGTCAGTTACCGTTAATGGAGACCGGTATAGAGCCATGATAACCGACTATTTTGTTCCCAAATTGGATGGCATGAATGTGGATGAGATGTGGTTCCAACAAAACGGCGGTACATGCCACACAGCGCACGTCACAATCGATTTATTGAAGGAAACATTCGATGAGCGCATAATTTCGGTGAATGGACCCGTCAATTGGCCACCAAGATCGTCTGATTTGACACCATTGGATTATTTTATTTGGTGATATGTGAAGTCGCTCGCCTACGCCAACAAACCAGAAACGTTAGAGGAATTGGAAGGCAACATTCATGGCGTTATTGCTGACATACAGTCCCAAATGCTTGAAAAAGTGGTTGAAAATTGGACCTCTACAGTTGTCTTTATTGGAAGCATCCGCATCGGCCACATAACATTAATGACATAAAATTATCCTTCCAATAAAGCCAAATTGATGGACATTAAAATGATTTCCTTGTGTTTTATTTTAATTCGAAGTTCTGTACCTCTAAAAAAAACACCCTTCAGATAGTATATCACAATATCATCTAAGTCTAAGAGTGCCGGAGTCATACCTTAAAGTGAGTCCTTTTGTTAGAATGCTCTAATACTCCCTACCAATCACTGTTAACTTCACACTGCTATTTAAATATTCAATTCATCCACCTATGTGAGTAACATGAACTTACCCAACTTTTGTATTACACCTTCTGACAGCTGCAAAAGTTCCGGCTGTCTAAGTATCTACCTGCTTATGTTTGCGTAAGCTCTAAAAATGTCTCTGCACTTCAATTTCAATTCCCCATATTGCACATCAAACTCCGATCGTAAATTGATTTAGCCCAATTCCAATGCGTATGCTCTTTTTTGTTGCCTCATTCTGTGGCAGAAAATTCACTTAACTCGCCTTGTTAAAAAGCCACTTCGCATTTCTTTCCTGGGAATAGTCAACCGCACTCATAGTCCCTCAAAAAAAAAACCCCTATACACCTGAGGGAATTACCATATCGATTTCAATTTCCTTATTTGCCTTTACCGCCCAAGAAAAAAAAAAAACACCATCTTCCTAAGAGACACACCACACTATTTGTTGGGCTATGGCCAACAATTGTTACCCTGAAAACATGCATAATAGGTTAAGGACGCAAGGATTTCGCCTCGCCATGCCACAGACAGCAGTTTTTCGTTGTTATGTTTACATTTTTTACACCCTCTTTCGGGATTGCGAAAATATTGAATGAAGGCCAACTTGCCCTCTCACCAAAAGAAAAAAAATTGATTATTTCGAAAATTCGAAAACACTTCCAGACACAATGGCGCGCTGCTCATGACTCGATCAAAAGGGATTGCATGTAGAATTATACCTGCAAGACATAAATCACAGCGCACTATCTTCTGGTTCAAAGCCAAATCGACTAAAGACTACGACAAAACTACAACTAAACACAGATAATTATTTCTAGGATTACGCAATCGAACATTGCCCACATGTAGTTGGAAGGTATCTCTGAATCTCTGCTCATCGTCCAATACAAGATGATGGTAGCCGCAGCCAAAGGGTGTATAGCAATCAACCCTCACTTACGAAATTACCACTTAGCACAGGATACGATTATTATTTGCACCAATTTCGAAGGCTTACTGGGCAGAAAACCACTAAATGTCTATTTATCCTGCTGTCAGCCTAACCATCCTGCTCCATTAAGGATAGCAAGCACCCCACCGTCAACCGCCCCTATATGTAGGTACGCTTTGGCCAAGCGTTCCGCGTAATTTATTGCGTTCCTTGTTCATTCGTTCACAATGGAATTTTGAAAATTTTATTTAATTTAGGCAAACGGTCGACGGTAGGGCGGGCTTGTTGAGGGCCAGACGAGGTTTCCTAGGCGATCAAGGGAGCTATTTTTAGGCGAACGGCCCTCCTGCTTATTGGACATTATAAATGCATTTCATTTGGCCGCAAATGTTGTGTAGCACGTTGAATCGTACTGAATAAAATGCTGTGCTAACTTTAATTTGCATATAAATTATGTTCCGTTTTGTGGTCGAGAGGAGTTATTGCATTTGTGGTGGTGGCGTAGAGGGCGAATATAGCGTGTGCCAGTGCCAGTGGCAGTGCCTCTGACTATGCTGGCACCGCAACGCGATGGTTGAAAGTGTCAACGCATATTTCGTTTTTTATGGAACAACATGATGGATTCACTTTCGTGGTTGGTTTTTGAATTATTATTTAAGTGCGACGTGGAAATGCTATAGAAGAGATGCTGCGTTGATGTCCTATGATAGTGTGCGACGGACTTGTTCCAGAGAAGTATATTCTTTGTTTTGGCAACAATGTGGCATCAGCGCAGGGGATGCATGGTTGATGGATGGGATGAGAATGGAAGAATGGATGCGCGTTTGGAGAACGTAAAATTTATTTTTATTTTGCGTGTGTGTCTGTCTGAAACTAAGAATAGTTGACATGCAGTGCTTGCTTCATGTAGAGCAATTGTAATTGGAGAAGTTTTACAGTTGAAAGGGATAGTGAACTATAAAGAGGAAGCGAAATCATTTGCATGAGCATACATATATTTCTTTTATAAGTGGCCGCCCCGCATAAGTGTGGAGTTGACATAAATTTTGTGTGTTTAAAAGAATACTGCTTTTGTGTTGCATTTCTTTGTTTTTTTTTTTTTTAGATTTTAAAAAGGAATTATGCAGACAAACGCCAATGAAATTGCATACCTTACGGCAGAGATGAGATACCCGCATGGGTTTTTGGAATATATTATCGCAGATGGAATTTATGTAAGAATTTTCTGTCAAAGACAATTAAATAGGTATACGCCATTATATATAGTATATTCTTTTAGTTCATTTTATTCGACGGAGCTATCTAATCAGGATTTAACTGCACTCTGTGGTAAGCCGAACTTCTTAAGATCTCAAAATGCAATACAGTCACAGGAGGTGTGGGGGTATCCAAAGTCAAAGCCAAAAATCATTTCAAATCTAATTCTCAATGTCTTTTCCGTCAATAAAGAAGTTTCGTTTTTCCGGAAGTCGTTAATTTAAAGATCAACTAATTCGACACCTCTTCAATCCTCGTTAAAGATACTTTCGCTGCACGTTGGGAGCCCCGGAAAAAAATTTAATAATTGAGTCCTTACTAAAATAAAGTTAAAAAAAAACAATAAGCAACGAAAATAAAATGCACGAGAAACAGCCTCGTGATAGGGTTAACTTTACGCCTTCAATAAACGTTGTCGGTGTGGGGGAAATCGTAGTCAAGTGCAGATTTCTTATGTTCACGATAAGCTCTGATATAACACATATTTTCTTTTGAACAGTAATCGCAAGAGTGCGGTTTAAAAAGAACCAACTTGAACTGTATAAAATGCAAACGGAATCACCCGTATTCGAAGTAGTTAAATAGCTACAAAACAGACGTGATTACTTCAGACACGATCTTTATCCGTTATAATATATACATATATATTTTTGGTTGTGAAACTGTTAATACCTTATTTTATTTATTTATTTATTTATTAGATTACCTATTTATTCTTTCACACATTCATTTATATTTTATTTATCTTATTATTTATATACATGCATACATATATTTATTATTATTTATTTATTTATTTATTTTATTTTATTTATTTATTTATTTTTTTTTTTTTTTTTTTTTTTTTTTTTTTTTTTTTTATTAAATTTGAGGTTTTTAGTCGTTGTTTTCCTCAAAACAAACATTTTTCTTTTCTAATTCTATTTATTTATTTTGTTCTCTAATAAACATTTTTCCAGTAGAAAGACATGAATTTGTCATATCTCTGTATTTAAATTATGTAAATTGTGCTATAACAAATTGTAAATTATAAACGAAATAAAACTTACTTACTTACTTACTTACTTTATCCGTCGCAACAAAATCGACTGACAAACCTTTAAGGATATACAAAAAATAGTTAAACGACGGAAAACCGCTAAGAAATCGTCCTAAATATTCAAAATTTCTACGCACGCTTGAAAAGTTAGACGAGGTCGAACATACATTTTGAGGCAAGATATGAAAGATGCAACCAAAATTGTTTTCTAAAACACATCTGCCGAAGAAATCCAGCACAAAAATGAAAGGATATAGTCCCGATTACGCCCCTTCGAAAATGGCTCGAAGTGAAGCGTCGAAGGGGGGGGGGGGTATACCACCGTTGTCGGCATCCTAGGTATGACCTCGTGCTTAAAATTGTCTTCGAAACGAAAGTCCACCAAATAACAATAAGTCCAGAAATATCTCATCTTAAAAAGTTTCGGAATAAGTGTAAAAATGTTGACTCTAACAAATTTCAAAACTCTGGTCGAAATAGCCGAAATTCTGAGGTTTTACTTTGCGGAGTTACGAAAATCAATTGTAAGAAATGAATTACTGATTTACTGATCTTTCAATCATATTCTTACAAGGAGATTTCGATAATCAACTAAAAATCAGGCTCCCAGGTGCAATGCATCAAGCGAGCTATATGGCAACAGCAATTTATGATTTAAAAATATTTTGCCTGTGTTCGCAACTTTAATTGTTAAAAAAACATTTTGGCAGATTTAAAAAGGTCTGTGTTTTTATACCCTATCCTAAGGGTATATTAATTTTGACACATAGTTTGTAACACCCCTTAATATTCGTCGTAGACCCATAAAAGTATATATATTTATTATCAGGACCAAATCCTAAGACTATTTAGCAATGTCCGTCCGTCCGTCCGTCCGTACGCAATTTTTAGGCCTTTAAATTCAAGCTAGAAAGCTGAAATTTGGACCACATACTCCCTAGGGCTCCGAAATGGTTAAGTGTAAAATTTTTTGGAATACGCCCACTGCCACGCCCACAATTTAGAAAAAACCGATTTAAAGCTACAGATGGACAGATAGAGGGTTATAACCTTCACAAGATATGTAGGCACTGCCCTCCTTTATAAGTTTGTCATATAAAGTTTTTTGCCACGCCTACTTTTTGTGGGCGTTTTTCACTAAAATGCTGTTTTCTTCGATAATTTTCATAGAAACCGAAAAAAAGTGTTTGACAAGATATTTGGCCAATATTTTTTCCAATATATCGCCCATACAAAGTTTTTGGCCACGCCCACTTTTTGGGGGCGTTTTTTCAAAAAATGTTTTTTTTTTTTCTAAATTTTATAGAATGAAATAAAATGCTATCCATCATCTTCTTAAGGTATTTTTTTGGGGCATATAGGGATAGGGATAGGGTATCATACTGTTCGCTCCAAGCGGACTGTAGCCTTTCCTTATGTTTATTGTGATGGTTTATGTTAAACCTTGGTTGCAATGAAGTGCCGTGGTAAGAGCACCCTTTCAAGACTTATGCTTTCTAAAGAATTTAAACGTTTCGAGTCGATTTCGAAACTAGCCTTTCAAAAATTGTGTCATCATGCATATTATTTGACCGAAGAGATGTGACTTACAATTAGACACAAAACAAAATATGGTGGCTAAGAAGAAGTGCACAATTAAATGCAGGGTAAGCTAATAATTTGAATTTTTATTAATAAATTGTTCTACTTTTTGATTTAGATTAAACGTTAGATGATTTTGTGTCGGTCAAAATTGATTTTTATTTGGAAATATTTTTAACCCTCAAATAGGCGACAATTTGCCACTTAATCAGTACCTCACTAACCCAGGTTAATATTATTCCCCATTAGTAAAATATAAAATATAAATAAAAACCAATTTGGGTAAGAAGTGTCCATGATAAATGATATGAAAAATAAGAAATGCTCATATTAACCCTGGTTAATAAAGAACGTAATAATGTTGACTTTGCCGCCTAGTCTACTCGTTACGGATAAGCATCATTCCAGGAGTAAAATATTTTGATCAAAGTTAGTAGAGGCATTTAAAAAAAAGGTATACATTAACAAATAGTATATTTTCGCTATTGCAATGTTTAATATAGCCACTCAATTAAATGCCAAACTTTAACAATATTTAATGCCATACATCAATAATGGAACACCAAAGCAAATATTTTATGATCCAGATAAATGCGCGAATGCCACAAAGTTTGCATTATATTAAATTGAAATTACATCATTATGCAATGCTCCCCGTCCACTTCTGCCTTTGATTTCCACTTGATGACTCGTCAAAATTAACCGCAACCACCCATTAAGCACAACAGTTTATTGTTAAGCTCGCGTTCACAATGTCGTAATACAAAATGCTTTACATAATCCGAAGCAAACATTTATGCCACCATTGACGGCGACATCATCATTAACATCGACATCAGATTGAAAACATCCAACTAAAGAATGGATGGAATGGATTTTGCTTTTTGCATTTTGCATACCACCATAACCTTAAGTGGTTGTCTATATAATTTCGCAGTTACTGCATTTACTCCACTTGACGCCATCGACATGCTAACGATGACAAGAATGCGAAACCTCACGAATCGCTACTTAAGAACGTTGACAAAAGCATTTGCTCCACCTTTAACTAAGTGAAGTATGCATATTATAAAGGTTCAAGAATCAAGGGTCTGCCAGCTTAATATTCGCCAAAAAGGAGTACTAATGGTAATTTATGTAACCAACTCAAGTGAGCAGCAGCATCAGCGCTTTTCTCAGCGCTAACATAAGGAGTCTTCTTGTTTTTGTACCAAACGCGCCGCACCGGCTACTTAGCGTCGAAGACGATGAATTAATAACTTAACGAGAGGATATTGCGTATTCGTTGCATAACAATTCGTGAACAGCGTGCATGGGACAAAGAAAACCTCACAGACAAGGGACTTGTGAGACATTTCTGTTGTAAGTGCTAAATAACGCATTCATTGAATATGGTAGACTTAGAGGATGGATGCCTAAGTGGTATTTTCTACCGTTCACACGCATTAGGCATTTTGCATTTTGCACAAGTAGTTGGAACAGTTTTGCAATTGAATGAGTTGCATGGAATTCTTAGATAGAGTCGTAGTTTTTTAATTATTCTATTTTAAATGGCATTCAAAGAGACGGGTGGATATTCATACATTTTGTAAGGTAGTTCTAAAGGCCCATTCATAGAGTCTACAGTGGGCATTTTTATAACAGTTTCTTGTGGATTGAATACTTCTTGGAAAAGAAAAATTGTTGATAAAATGGCCCGTAACGTAAAGAAAAATGTGATATGAATCAGCTGGCTAATTGTTTTTTTTTAAACCAGATCTCCTTGGAACCCTGGAAAAGGTCCTTGGAGTTCCAACAACGAACGTGTTTGGAAAATGTCCTTAGAATCACCTAGTTATTTACTGTTACCGCAATGTGTTATTGAGAGGTCGATAGAACCTTAAAAAATGTACTTTAAGTCAAAGAGGTCCTTTAAGCTTAAAAATGGGCCCTTGAAACACTTTAAATGCTATTTTTACATGATATCCTTTCATCAGCTTATGTTTCCCGCTAAGCACTCCCGTGGGTGCAGTGGCTTAGTGGTTAACTGCGTTGGAACACTAAGCGAGAGGTCGCTGGTTCAAATCCCGACCTGTACCACCTGAAAGTTTTTATTCGATGCCCCACCTGACAAACATCCGAGAGTAAGAAATGTCATGAGAAGCTTCCGGCTCCCTCTATTCGTGTCAAAAATATAACATCGCACACACAATGATTGGAGAAGCTAGGCTTTAGGCCCTGTATGGGTCGTTTCGCCTAATATTTATTTATTTTTTATTTTATTACTATCCCCAAAATTTACATTTTACAAATCCACCATATAATAATAGCTAAGCTGAATTTTCTGTCCTCTGCACTCTGGAAACTGTAAGGCCTACGAAGCTGAAATTTCTAAGATATGTAGATCATGGCCTAAAAAGGTGGATGGATTATTAAACGACAATGGAAGAATGTCTACAGTCAAAGGATATGATAGGATAGGATTTTGTTAGCCAGAAGAAGATAATTCTGGGCGAGCTAGACTTTTCGTGCCACACAAACAGTCTAACAGGGTTAAAGAAAAGAATAAACTGATGCACGTTGATTTTTAAATGTTTGTTACCTATAATTTAAAGGCAAAATAGAGCTTGGTAAAGGATTCCACATTAATAGGGGGATCCACATTAATAAAGGAGATAAAAGTTTTTTCGTACTCTTTTTAATCCGGTCAAGTAGCCCCTAATATGTTTAGGGACAATAAACGCCTTATATGTAAATCCTAGGCAGATCAAAAGGGGTAACATATTTCTTACATCGCTTGCGGAAGCCCAAGACATTTCGCAGCATTGTTGGTGACGTCGAATATGTGGCCATTCTAACACAGGTCGTCAGTAATGCACACACCGTGGATGGAAAGCCTTTCGGTTTCGGAGATGCAAGTGACATTCATGGATAATGGCAAAGTATTCAGTTTTGGAAGCATTAAATTCGATTCTATTGGTTTTACCGTACTTAAGTATGCTATGGTCAGTATTCATTGAACCTAACATACGTTACGGTTCCAGCTTCACGACCGAAGCTGAGGGACATACACCCGGAAACAAATATGAGAAGCTAAACGCTCACCAATGATATGTATTGTAACAGAAGTGACAGATAGGAGATCAGTGCCAAAAAACGAGGAAGTGAGTCGGAGGCAAAGCATAGCCTTGGGGGACACCAGTATTAATTTGGTGAGTTGCAGACTTAAAGCCATCCAAAACAACTTCAAATAAGCGTGCGGTGTGGTTGCTCCTGACGAACTGAAGACAGTTATCATCGATTCCATATGCACGTATTTTTAATAGAAGCAACGATCTTATTTTCACCATTATGGTGAATAGATTGGTTCCACTTTTACTGTACTGCCGGTTATTAAGAAGTTGTTGGCATTCAAGATTTTTCATAAGCATAAAACATAGCCCAAGTCCCAACAAATTCTGCAAATTTTATTTTTAGCTTCGTTGTAAGTGCAGTTAAACGGGAGGGGTTAAAATCGCCTGAAGTGTTCCTATAAAAAGATAAAAAATAAAGTTCTCTTCCTCAGAAATATGTACTAAATTGTAATATCCCCCTTCAACCGAATCATGTACATTATTTATCGCTAATGTAACCAAAGCAAGGTCAAGTGACGAATTAATTCGCTTATGGCTAACACCAACGCAAAATATCTGAATTGTCGGCTAAAGGTTGTCTATAAAAAGAGAGGCAAAGCTTTTCTGGTCCTCTTTCTCCATGTTTCAGTGGCATTGACAAGCTGACCAAACGTATCTTTTCTAACACATACGCTGCTGTTATCTTTTCTTTTGGGGTAAGCGATATATATAATTTTTCTCAAAACCAAAGGGATTCTAGTACCTAGTAAATAAATTGGTAATTATTTAGAAGTGGGGCTCCAGACAAAACTGGCCCCAAAAAAATTTTTACCCCTTGGAGACCATTTTAATACATCAAAATAGTTCATTTACGGTGGGGGAAGACATTTTCAATAATTGTTTATAAACAAAAACATTGTAATAAACAAAAAAAAATTTTTTTAAGTAATTTTTTTATTTTTCATTTAATTAAATACTTTGACCATTTATTATTCTTTCGGGGAAAATTTTGTAGATCCTGACTCAGGTGCATACACGCAGAACATAGAACGTGTTTGGCGTGATGCACGTGAAAACATGCCCAAATATGGTCGTCGGGATTACCACATGACAGGGTACATCGCCGAATTATTGTTCAGGCATCGCTTCCCAAATCATACTTTAAGACTACATCAATTGGCTATGGCCATACATGATTTTCATGGGAAAATGAATGCCCAAGAATCGTAATAAAAATAATGTTTTGTTCATTTTACAATCAATTAAATTCATAAATATAAAGAATATTGTTTTTATTTTGTTTTTGAAAAAACTTATTTTGTTAATTTTTGCTTCAAATACGATATTGTTTATTTTTGTTTTGTTTCTTGAACAGTATAAATCATTTTTTGTTATTTTTACCACTAGAATTGTTACTTAAATTAATAACATAAAAAAATAAATAATTAGCTCTTACTGCGCTTTTTAAGAAGCTAAAACATGGTTTTTCTTTCAAATCAGCCCATATAAAGTGTCTCCCCCACCTCAAAACATCAATTTCTACCATATAAAATTGTCTCAAGGGGGTGAAAAATTTTTTTAAGCTAGTTTTGTCTGGAGCCCCACTTCTAAATAATTACCAATAAATTAATCCTAGCTAGGAGTATACTGGATTCTAACGTCAACCCTATAAGCAATTGCAAAATTGTATTCGCTCAAAAAGCCAAATCACGTGCACAGTTCAGATCAAGTTACGCAGTCAGGAAAGGATTTATCAGTCTTAAATAGTGTAAATCCATACGTTTTAAATAACGAATACTCTATTGCAGTAAGACGTAAATAATTTCTTTCATGTGATAGCTTTTCTTACACTCAAGTGTTGGGAAATTAAGAGAGCCGCCAATAAGTCTGGTGAATCCATCATCCATGGTGAAAAACCACCCACTTAATCAGTGACACGGAACGATGAGAGTTCATGCTGTACCCATGTGACCCTTTGTAAGAGCGTACTTCAGCAAGATCCCCGACCATCCGGCGAGCTAAGCCGTGGCTTGCCAGTAGTGTGCCAACCTGCTGCGTCTCAGCCAGGGAGTTTTCACCTCGCGTAGCCCTCGTGACTCTTACAAAATTTTCCACTTAAACAAAATTTTCCATGACAAACTCAAGTGCGTCATGATTTTTCCCATTACTACCATTAGGACCTAACTTTACTACTATAATGTACCATATATACATTTTTTTTCACAATGATTCTTTAAAATTTCTAAAAACGTATGAAACGTTTTTCTTAAATGAAAATATTTCCTTATTACTTTTCCCTCATTCCCTAGGACTAGGACACCTTTATGACATCGAAAACAAAAAACTTTCCTTCGTCTAAAATTTCATTTCTTTATGGAAAAAAAAACCCTTCAATACCAACTAGCGAAAATTTATTTGAAAAAGTTTCTTCAGGTTCTTGAGATCCATTTCCCAAAGCCCAGCTATGTTGAAAAACAATTTTATTTCAACTTTATTTTTCGTCGTGTCTTTTGTAAGGCATTGTTCAAGCTATAGGAAAACTTTATACTTTATGTTAATTTGTATGACCTCCACCCCCACCTAACCTCCGTTATTTTTTTTTTCCACATCAAAAATGTAGGAGTTAATTTTCCCCGCCAAATAATAGTAAATTAATGCAAAACTCCATTCACGAGACTCACCTGCCTTACAGGGATCCATGTCGATGTCGTTGGAAGTCTTGTGATCATACCTCGTATGCAAGAGCTCCTCTATGGTGTATTTACTATGATAGGGGCGTTTCTGAACCGAGGAGTGTGGAACAAATTCATATTCCTCATGGTTGTGCCGATGGCTGTGATGATGTAGCAGCTTCTGATGCTCCGGCAGCAACGGCGGATCCTGCTCCACCTGCTGCTGCTGATGCGATACAAGATGTTCCACACGATGGTGCTGATGATGGTGCTGCTGGTGATTATGATGTTGATGCTGATGATGCTGATTTCTATGCTGATGATTAGTACTATGCTGTTGATCTTCCACCTTGGGAAGATGTGTAGTTTTATCTAAATACACACATTGCACAACGATTTGCAACTGAACTAGAACTATGAACACAAGAGCACATGAATAGCTGCTGAAGAGCGGCTGATTTTTTCGAAAATTACCAATTGCCATTGCAAAATAATTTCCGTGGTTTGATTAAAGAAATAATTTGTGTATTTAAAACAGAAACACTATAAATGCACTCCCGAGCCGAGCCGAACGGAACGAAACGTAACGATGGTCGAACAATAAAAGTCGCGATATATTTTTCTTATTTTCAGCGAATTCCTCGGTAGAATACGATTGCCTCTTTTGTTTTGTACTTTACTTCATTTTAATTCCGATAACGACATAAATAATAATTAAGTGCGATTTATATAGATTCGGTACTGCGATGCGGTTGCATTGTGAGAGCAGTTGTATTGTGTATTGCGGACGATGGTATCTCCTAAAGTGTGTGACGACTTAGTATGTGTTTTTCTTTTTCAACACTAGAAGACAAAGATAAGTGTATTTCGAATTAGTTTATTTTTAATTTTTTCTCGTCTAATTTAGTTCGACAAACAGTTTTGGGGAATCTCAGCGCAGAAATAAACACGTAAAATGCTGGAAAAAATATAAGAAAAAAATAATTATTAGAATATATTTTATTTTGCTTTGGTATGTACAAGGTTCACTTCGTCGAATTGAAAAGGAAGATTTTGAAAGAAATTGATAATAGATTCTGTTAAAGAAAAAACAAAGTACCTATTTATCACGCAAAAAAATAAATCTTTATTATAAGATGACAGGAGGACCGTTTCTTATTAAAAGATTAAGGTCAGCTTTAAGGGTTAACCAAAACACACGAATTTTATATTAGACGCCAATGACCGAAATAGGATCTAAAGCTTAGCTTTACAAAGAATTAAGAGTGTTCGAAGATGCCTTTTTGACACGAATGGAAGGCACTTATATTTAAATGCCGATTATCAACGTCAAATTTAAGAATTATCTAAAGGCAGTTCTTACTTTTTGATGTTTGTTAGACTTTCGCAAGGTATGGTATCATTGGGGCGCAGACACCTGACAAACCATTACCCGCCTCCATGGTCATTATAACTATTTAGTAAATGGACATTGCGCCCATAAAAAAATGGAACTTATATCCAATAAGTAAATTTTAAATTGGACCTAACGGCATTACCTAGAATAAGCACTATGAAATTGTTGTCACTGACGAAAAGCACACAACCCGAACTGAACAATGAAGTTGGGTGAGTTTAAATCCCTTGATCCCGCGTAGCGAACCGCCCAGGTAGGATTACTGCGCGGAATCAACGGAGCTGTGTCAATCCGGATCGATTTGATCTTTTGATTCGTTTAGCGAATGCCCAGGGTGCACCTTCGATGACTCCATGAGGGCAGGCAACTCTTGTGCCTGTGTCTGCCGAGCTTCTCAAAGCGGCAGGCGATAACTAAGCAAGTCGGAAGAAAGTATATTCACGGTGAATGGTACATCCTTTGAACTGCGTTAATTATAGAGATATCAGTCACCATAACATCACATATAGAATCTTATCTGTTGTTTTGTGTGAACGCCTGAATTCGTTTGTCAACAATCTGTTTGGTCCATATAAGTGTGGCTGTAGGTCATCAAAATCCCACAATCGATAAAAGTTACACTGCGGAAAATCCTGGAAAATGCCCAGAAGCTTCAAATGAATACCCACCATTCATCGACAGTATCGTTTAGTTTGCCATCATTGCGAAATGTTGGTTCATGATGAACTGTCAAAAATCATCCGTTTCAGCACCCCTGAATTTTCAATAGGAAATGCTATTATGTATTGCAGTGCAAACATAAACAGGGAAGGTTTTTGAATTCCTCATATATTTTCCCAATAAAATCGGTTTCCGGTGAAGCCATAGCGCACAACCGTTGCATACTATGTTTTTAGTCTCAAATCTGTGCATTTTTCGTGTTAAAAAATCGACTTTCATTTTGTTCATCGTTTTTCTTTTAAAATTGACTCCATTCTTGAGAAGTTGCTGCAATCATATTCAAAAATGTTGCCTTTTTAGATTTCTTCATTGCTTCACGTGCTTTTTTGCAACGGGAGATAAACTTAAGGGCTTAACTAATATAAAAATTCGATCATGGCTTTTGAGCAACAAGTTGCTCTCAGTCTGAAATTTCCCTAAGCACCTATTTATCCCCCAAGACGATATGTATGAAAATTCGACGTCAAGAAACTGATATCGTAGTGGGGTCTACTATCACCCCAACGGAAGTTACATCCAGTGAAGGAAACATTTTATTTACCCATCAGTGTTTTTTGGCTTCTCATGTAAAATCAATTTTTCTTATAACCTATGATCCCTTGAATGATTTCCTTACTTACTTACATACTTACTTATGATGTGTCTAAACAACAAATTAATATTTAAGAAAGTTTCTTTACTAACAAAGCCGCTTGAAATACCAATAGTCAGACCCAAAACAAAGTATTGCTGACTACTGGGGCAGTATTACCAGAATTCAGCCTCCTGTACGCAACAACTTTTAGGTTAGTTCGACTACTGGGTAAACTGCAATAAATATAACAAAATTTAATGATATTTAAGACTAGTCGGCCGTTGGAGCTGACTACTGGACCAAACACTTAAAAACATATGCCAAAAGTCAGGCCCCTAATTATTGTCGAATTTTTATAATAAAAATGTTGTTTTACTTTTATACAATCAAAGAAAAAGGTTTCTTAATAAAGAAAATCCTCTTTAATCGAGTTCGAAATTTCCGGACGATCGCACTATCTTGTATCGAATGTATCGTAAATAAATGGTGACAAATTAATTTAATTTACTTTTTAACTAGAACTTTTACTCCTAGAAAATTATTTCAAAAATCGAAGCAAGCAAATTTGTTTGACTTAATAGTATAAAAAAAAACAGTAAAAAATGTTTGAGTTCGCTTTGTTAGTTCGAGATATTGGCGGTTTTATCGATTTTTTTTCTAAAAACTGAGTATGGAGAATTTTTGGCCCCATTACAAGTATCCTTAGTACAAAAGAAGACCAAAATACTTGAAATAATAACCCCAAAAACCTTATATACGAACTTTGAAGCAAATCCGTCGAACCGTCGCCCGGACAGACAGACCGACGGCATTGGCAGACCCATTTTTTGGACTTTCTTATAGTTGTAATATCATCCCTCATACTCAGTTTGAGTTCGAAATTTCCGGACGATCGCACTATCTTTCACTTAAGTATACTAAACTAGAGAGTTCTTCACATCTGCACTGTTTTTTAATTGATTTGTCTATCAATATTTAACGAATTTATAGTGTGAATGTATGTTTTACTTTATTAAAATTGTATTTAGAATAACTCTATTTTAATTGTGTTTGAAATTTTTGCATAACAACTTTTCGAAGGCAAAAAGTGCAAGAAATGACCGACTACTGGTTGAGTGCTTACCCTACTACGTATATCCCCCTTGTTCATACTAGTCTTTAAAACTACAAGAACTTTGTTAAAAATATCATAAGTAAATATGTAGCTTTATGCTTAATCATCGACTTTCAAGTAATCCCAATAATTTCTTTAGAAAGCTCTAAAAGCGTATCTCTTAAGTAAATATGAATCAATGCAAAACATTATTTTGATTTCTGTATTTTTTTTTCTATTTAACTTACAAAACACATTTCCATGTTCAATCGTCAAACTTTTACCTTTCTAGAGAAGGATTCTCCTTATTGCATTCAACAAACTCGAACTTGAAGATTATTTTTCCATAAATTTCAGAGATAAAAAAAGAAAGTCATAATTGCGATTTGGTTGTACTATTTTCCTGACACGATCCTTCGAAGTGGATGGCTAATAATAATTTGCCAGGAAAGGTTTAGCGCACTTTGAACTATTTTTTTTTTTGTAGCGGAATTTCATTTCTAAATCGCCAACAAGCGACGGCTTTTCTTAAATAAAAAGATTAAGAGTAGGTAAAAAAACTCTCTTTCATTTGAAATAAATTTGAGAAAACGCAAAATGAACTTATTCAATGCAAAAAAGGACAGCCATTCCGTGGTTTTCATTATTTGCTTTCACTTTATCGTTCATTTAGATAGAAACTTGATGCAATTCCTTTATTTTCTCTCGGTTTTTATTTGCATTTTTTATTATAACGGCGACGGACGGTAGTTGCAGACGGAATGAGACGCTTTGGAATTTATCTCAGCTATCTTGCTGACGCTTTTCAATTTGCAATTCCAGCAATAAAATGGGAAACTTTAAGGAGCAGCATTAGGGAAATTATTTCCAAATGTTTGAGTTTCCCTAAATCAATCCTGCAGGCGGTGTCAACTGACTTGCATCGGATTGCATCCAATCAAGTGGTATTAGAGAGGAAATGTCCTGATTTGTACATGCGAGGCGAGTAGTCCAATTTCAATTCACTGTATATCATTCTAAAGTCATGCTGTTCGGCGCTGACGAGACAACCATATATGTATCTAACTAACGTCTATAGCTATGTAGATATACATGTGATAGTCTCTGCTCGATGCACTAAGCCCGATTAATTGCTTTATAGGAATGGGCAAAGGACAGGGCAGGACAGATTGTATTGATTTCAAATATTCTTAATTCCATTTTGTCAACAACAAACTAAGCCGAATGCGTTTTGTCCAAAATCCAGGTTAAGCATTGCAAGTGGTAATTGTGAACTTAATTTGCTTGTTTTAAGGTGGATTACTGGCATTTGTTTTGTTTTAATTTAAGGGATTTCCTCTAAAATTTATTGCAACTTTAATGGATGCTTGTGTCAGTTGTGGAATGGTCAAAAGACATTTATTATGACAAACTTTGTTATTCAGTTTAAAGTTTTTCCTTGGAATCACTTTAGATTTATGATTTTGTGTTATTTTTGATTGACCCATCCAAAACCGTCAGAGCATGGAGTAAGTTCTATAATGAAGGATCGCCCCAACAATCGAATAATAATCCGAGAATTGAACGAACGCCCAAAACAATTTTTTTTGGGTTTTCAACTTTATTTCCGCATGCGGCACGCAAGTTCGGAGGGCCCCAGTGGCGGCAATAACTTCTCGGTATTAAACTCTCTTTCTGTAGGCGGCAATGTAAAAATTAAGAATTGCCCAATATTACTTACTTACTTAGGTGGCACTGCAGTCCGGGATCGTCTTCGGCCTTAACTAATAAGCCTATCCATTATAGCGGTCTTGGGTTTACTGCCCTCAGTTACGCACTCCAAATTTGTTTATGCACAAAGCGCAAATTTGGTAGCAAACCTTAAATTTCGAGCCGTCGATTGTGACGTTTTGCTTTATTTTCATTCGTCGATGTTGGATGTCCATTCTTGTTGACATTATATCACAACACGGTAGACAAAAGTCGTTAAGGGTGATACCTTTAGTTGGTACAGCTTAGTTTAGAGTCCCCTATCTTCTGAACCGGGAAACTGCTCAGGTTTAATTCCTTAGGCATTCTTTTTTTCACAATCTTTGGTGTATGCTCTCTACCAAGTCACCTCCTACTGCCTTAACCAGTTCCTCGTGTAGGCCGTAAATCTCTCGAACATTATAACTGGAGCAGCACTTCTTTATTTCCTGGTTCCCGCGTTTCTCATTCTTTCATTGTTCTCTGAAGAAGCTGGTGTTCTTTGCTTCTTTTTTACTCGTAGAGCTCACAAGCTGCTCTCGGCATAGACATGTTGCTTCTTGTTTTGCTGCGGGTGCTTGGCTGCACTTTTCATCAAACCAGTGGTTGCGTGGTGGTGGTGGCAGCACATCAGTTGCGGTGCTTCTGAGGGCTTCTCGGCATCTTTGCCTCGGCTCTTGAGGACCTTAAGCTGTTTCCAAATAAATTCTCGAGAAGTTGAGGGATATGCGATTGGAAAAGGTTCTGCCAGCTTGTTGCTATCGCAACTGTTCATTGTCAAATCTAATCACAGCTTCAACTAGGTAGTGATTTGATTCTATGTTGGCCGCTCGGAAAGTTCTGAAATAAGCACTGAAATTTGATTGATGGTTTGTGATCTGGTATAACGTCACTTATGCTCTGATCGATAAGCCTAAATCCATTTCAAGACGTTTTGTCGAGCAAGCTATGTTCCCCGATTATGCTACCAAGATGTGTCATTTCCTATACTCTGGTTAAACTTTGGTCTTACTTGGGATATTGCTATTATATTTTGTCTAGGAATTCGTAGAAACTTTCTTTGGTGGCGTTGTCTTCGGCTTGGGGCGTGAGCGCAGATCAAACTGAAGTTAGTGAATTTACTTTTGATACCGGTTTAAAGCGTTGATTATGTCGCACTATATGGGTGGCGGTAATGTCTGCTTTATAGCAGTACCGGGCCTCCGCTAAATGTTCCGCTGCTTGCAGCCTGTTTAAGGACCGAATATTCGAGGTGAAGATCCGAAAGTCGGTATATTTGCTTCAACTTGCAGAGCCATCAAACCACCCTTATCCGAGACTATTGGTCGCTTCATAACTTTGCATACCCTATTCTTAGAGTATATTAAGTTTGACCCACCATTTGAGAACCCACTAATATTCGTCGTAGACCCTTGAAAGGTTTTATATTTATGATCGGGATCAAAACCTATAACCTTTTAACAATGTCCGTTCATCTGTTCGTCCGTTATCAATTTTTAACACATACTCCCTAGGGTCGCGAAATGGTAGAGTGTAAGAATTTAAGAAAAATCTTTTTTAAGGCCAAACTTAAGACCTTGACTAAAGATGTAGAAAAGTGAAACAAGGTGGAATAAACTTTTTTAGCAGAAAAAGTTCTTAAAAAGCTGACTTAAGAAATTTAGTCCAAGCTTGGCCTGAGTTACCCATAGTTTAAAGAGCACTATCAATGCACCATATTGCATAAGTATGTATTGGTATCTCCGGATACCAAAGCTCGCCAAATATTAACTCCAAATCAGTACTTCACTGCTTTCAAACCCTTCAGGCACTCAGTACTAGGAACAAAACCAAAATCCCGGACACGAGGAAATTGAGGCAAATAGAAGGCTGACGAATTGGTTAGAAAATGCTGGGACTTGTTTATTGGATGGAAGGTTCGGGTCCTATAAAGGCTCGGGTCCGACCATCCAATAAACAAATCAGCTATTAATCTGGAATTAAAAAGATGGGAACACAAAATGTGCATCCCTTATTGGGGAAGCATCCCAGGTTTAAGAAAGACCAAAAACGTTATACAGCCCCTCAGAAAATTTGCCAAGAAGATACTCAACAGGTCATCATAGATTTAGATATCACGTCCATAAACTAAAAATAGTCGACTCACCGGAGTGCCGACTTTATCTTGAAGAAGCCGAAACAGCAGATCACATCATATGTGAGTGCCCATCTCTACACGGAATAAGAAGAACAACTTTTCTCAGAGAAGTAATTCGCACTGACGCTTTTAAGAATTCTTCTGCTGATAGTATCACAAGATAGTATCATAAGAAAAGTAGAAGTTCTACTTACCAAAGCAACTTTCTGACATTAAGCACAAAAGATCTTTCAGGTCGTGGTGCATTTCCTATCGCATCGGCTTCTGACTCGCCGAAGAAAAAATATCCGTATATAAGAATTTAGTACATAATTCAAAATAAAGAACAAACCGCAAAAACGGCACTATGGTTTGATGAGAGAAACAATTGATTCGCCACAGCTTGCACTTATTGACTGTTCTTGGTAATTTATTCTTGCTTCATTGCTTTGAATAAAACTGCTGGCAAAAAAAATTCAACTATTGCAATAGAGTGAAACAGGTGTTCACAAAGATAAACATAATGCAGTTGGAGAATAGAAGTTTTAGGAAAGCCACGAACTAATATGGAGAAGGCATCGATGTATAGAGAAGTAAGTAAGTACGAGTTGCTGAACGAAATTCTAAAATATTTATAAAGACGTGATAAAACCTGTCCACTATGCAAACGAAATGTCCAACCTGTTGTGAAAATGTATGTATTCTTGTATTATCTCTGGTATTTTTGTAAATTACTTGCATAGCTAAGTGGAAACGCAATGGTCATATGCAAATAGTGGGAGAGCATGGGTACCAGGTTGAAAATCCAAAATGCAGCTTTGATGCCTTGAATGCCAAAGTGATTTTTGAATTCGTACACCGGATTTCGGCAAGGTGATGCGCTATCATGTGACTTCTTTAATCTTGTGCTTGAGCAGATAGTGCGCAGGGTAGGTGTCAACAGGGAAAGCACTATTTTCAACAGATCAGTCCAGCTGCTGGGCCTGATGATATTGACATCATCTGTGGTTACAATCATGCCGTGTGGCTTTCAGGGCTATTAAAGAACAGGCGAAATTAGTTTGCCTTGAAATAAATGCGGACTTTAAGCGTCTGAATACTGAAAAAAATTTCACAATTGATAGTAGCCACTGAGTTGAGTTGGTTATCTAAGGAGTTTTTCTATCTCGAAGTTAACATCAACTCTACGCATGATATCTAAGTGGAGATCCGGCCCTAGGAAACCGCTGCTACTTCAGTTTGGTGATGGAATTGTGTTCAAAACTCCTGACTCGAAGAACAAAGTGCATGCTCTACAGAATCCTGATCCTACCATTACTACTCTATGGCGCGCCGAGTCCTAGACGATAAGGAAATAAGGTGAGTTAATACTGGGCTCCTTCAAAAGTATATTTTATCCTGTTTGCGAGGATGTCGAACCCTTAAGATAAGATTGTAGTCCAAAAACCAAAACACGTCGACTAAATTGGCTCAGCCACATCGAGGGATCTTTGAATCCCAGACGACAAGGAAGACCAATCCATTTCGGGTGCCAGAGCGGTTGGCTTAAATACTTCAACCCTGCATCTGTGCAACTGTTCACATGCTATTTGAATACTAACAAATATTTCCATAGCGAAGCACTGGTATTTAGATAGTACAGGGTCATTCTTTTCGTGGTTTCAAGTTGGTAGTGCTGGCATTTGATACCTGTCAAACTCAACTGTCATTTGAAGTGTCATAATATTAGTTTAATGTTTGCCATTTACGATAATATATCGCTTAGCAATCCAGCAACGCGTTAAAATTATTAAAACTTACTACAAAAGTAGTGATTTAAAGTAGCCACTTTTCGCGCATTACACGATAATTATGGTCGTCATAATCGACCGACTACGCAAGCTATTTGAAGAGAGTGGAAGCATTATTGATGTCGTAACGCCCGTGCATCATCGTAGTGCACGCTCAGTAGAAAATATTGCAAGTGTAAGTGTTGCTGATGTCCGACTTTTTCGATTTCCCGGCGTTCGCAGCAATTGAACTTACTGCGAATCTGCAGCATGCTATTCTTTGTTTCTTCTTTCTTTCTTTCTTTCACTTTAATCGATTTCGATTTTAAAGTTTTCGAAATTGAAACAGAGTAAAATTGTTTTTGTCGATTTCAAAGAGATTTCAAATCGATCTGTGACATTCGATGTGAATTGGTGAGAACAGAGTAAGAATTTTCGTGGGAAAATTTGAGAAAAGATGTCAACAGTCATGGTCCACTACTGAAGGACGCGAGTGGATTCGATTCTTCAAAATCGTTAGTACATTGGTCAACATTTTTGATGCAGTGCTCTGCCCCAAAGCGATGTCAGCATCTTTTCCGCCTGACCTTTGGACGTTTTTTCACCAAGAAAACGCAAAACTACGGCTAGCTGCAACGTGACAGGAATTGAAGATTGCTCATGGTGTGGTTCCACAATTTGCAGAACCGTTATGAATGGAAATAATAAAAATAATATAATAATAATAATAAAAATTCCATTTTCAAAGGGATGATATATTTCTCAGCCTTGGTCTTTTAATTTTTTCTTGTGTGTATTTAAACCTTTCAATCTTGCAGCAAATAACACAGCACTCATAAATTATACTTTAAAACGAAGTTACCAAATCCATCGAAATACGAAAATGATTTCACTCGTTTGCAATATCGATTTCGATTTCATTTCACTCGATTTCTGGAACATAGCTGAGTCCAAACTTTATAATAAAATAAAGTGTATCGCTGTGACCGAAAAATTGATGACCCTTTACATAATAGCATACTGCATACATGTCTTGCTATTTTGCATTCAACTATTTAAGTAATAAAAAAATATTTTTAAAAATGCATGAGATGAAAGGAAATTAACAATTTCAAATACTGAAGGAATCATCTGTCTGATTTTGAATCCATTTGAAGCGAAGTGCCAGTCGAGGGATAGAACCATTCAAATCCCAAAATTGAACTAATTTTCATTTCGAATCGAATGTTGTATAAAGATAAATTATCTCTTTAATCAATTAGAAGGGTTTCAATTAACACAAAGTAATTGCTAAAAAAAACTCCACACAAACAAACTGTCAAATAACAAAACTTTTTTTGTTTTTTAATTTAGCTAAGTACCTACGCGATAGTATTACAGGGGCACATTCATTCAATAAAAGAGTGGTCCTGCTTTGTTTTAAAATTTAATTAAAAACAACCTGATTATCTGCCGCATCTGCACTTCAAACAAGAAAATTTCAATTGTTCCTTGTCCAACTTAATGTGACATCCGTATATTCGGAAATTGTACACTTATGCTTAGTTGTTATTATCTGGCATCTGTCAGCTCCACGGATAACAACAATAAAAAAAAACAAAAACCTGGGATCGTCCCCACCCAACAACACAAATATAAACCTTCTCAGCATATCTGATGGATGCGAACTGCTGTATCAGTGTCACCCTGATGATGGACACTTTACATAAATTTATTACAAAAAAAAAAAAAAAAAAAAACACCGAAAAAAGTTTCCGTGTATACCTTATGTCTGCAGTGCAATATGGTGTCTACGATTAATTTCAGTTAACAATTCCTTTTGTTTCATTAAAATAGGAAGTCTTTCTTTTTCGTTCTTCAGAAATCAGTTGTAGTCGCAGTGCGTCCATCCACATAGACAATCTCGTCTTGAACCTAATAAATCAAAAGCAAAAGAAAACATCCCGCTTAAAGCTGATAACAGCTTTTTTCATGAAGGCAGCCGACACGACCATTAAAATAACATTAAATGATATAAAAAAGAAAAATCTAGAGTAAATGTTTCGACAGTAACAAATAAACAAAAATTTTACATTCACACACGATGCATATGTATTTGGTAACCTAGACCTTTGCAAGTCAATTGACGATTAATCTCTCTCGGAACGAGATAACTCAACTAGTGGAATATTATTATTTTCATATAACGAACAAAATTCAATCGAAGTGATTGGGGAAGAAATAAATAATTCAATATGTATGTCGTAGGTATAGGTACCTACGTACACACATTTAGTGCGTTTAGTGAACATCAAGTTAAAGTCAATTTCCGCCATAATCTGAAATTAATTAGCTCTTACTGTTGTGATTTGTTTTTGCCAGTTGATCCTGAATTAGCTAAATAAATTGTTACTTCGTATCTTCTTTGATTTCTTTGTTGCGAGTTTACGCATCGTTTGACGTGCGGCATGGGAAATAGAGAAAAGTTAAGCTCGTATACTAAGAGGAATAAGAAGATTCATTCAACTGATAACTGGTTGCCGGAAATTGACCGATTTACTTAATTAAATATTAGATTTAGGTCAAAAGCAAAAGGATGGTAGGTATTCTATTTTCTGTCGGTTTTTAGACGGCATCAATCAGTGTTAGCAGGGAATTTGCAAGCAACGTTTTTACATCGATAAAGTTTTCAACATACATTATGTAGGTAGACTCTCAGGAGGCCTAGTAACATGTCAAGTCAGTGATGGTGAAAAATTGCGAGGCACAGTGCAAATTATTGTTAATGGAGAACTTCTGATTTTTTTTTTTTTAAAATTTATCGACGATATTGACTTTTGGCAGGTATCTATACAGACACAAAAACTAAAAGTTAATTAGGTACATGTGTTCGTAACAGGTCGGAACAGTGACTGCAATAAGTGAAGAATCTTCCATGAGACACTGCGAGGAACGGTGTGCGACCATGTGCTTAAAATAGATGGAAATTCTTACTTATCTACTATGAATACCACGCTTTCAAACTTGTAATTCTTTGGGAGGCAACTTCCCATAAACATTCGCTTGAAACAGTCAAAAGACTCGGATTAACCCTAGACCTACATTGTGGTCATTTTCAATCGATTTTTTTGTTTAAACTTTAAATTACTATTAATAATTGGCAGTGTTCTCATGAATTTGTTACTTGCACTAATCAACCGAAATTGGGATCTTTAAACTTTTAAATCTTAGATGCCGAATTTGTGTCTTTTCTGTCAGATTTGGTCGTTTTCGAACCGAGATATTCTCTGTCTCTCGCATTTTGAACGGAAATTCCTTTGTGATTTCATGCACTGTTCCATGAAGTCGAAACTGCTTTTGATGAAGAGTGGGATTCACTAGTTTAGTTTGTTTTTGAACAGATTTTTTTCACTCGAAAACAGAGCGAATCGAAGTTTTGTTTGATGCAAATTGTGGTCGGCAAATATTTCGTGCAATAAAGAAGCTATCCAGTTTATAACAAAAGTTCTGAAATCGACTAACACTCAAGGATAAATTTACTCCAATTCGTCACTTATGGGACAAATGGGTTTCAATGGTCGTTGTTCGTTGAGGCAGTATATGACCCGTAAATCATTGAAATTCGATTTGAAGTATCCCATACAAGTTTGCTATATAAAGATTGTTGTTTTTTATGAATTTCATAGAAAACAAATTAAATGTCATCCATTACATTCTTAAGACCTTTTTCTTGAGGATTTATAGGGACATGGATAGGTTATCAACTGTTTGCTCCAAGTGGACTATTCGAAGCATATACACTTTGGCTTAAGCTATACAACCACATTATATCTTCAAATTTTTTAAAAACAAATTTTTGGTGCGATTCAGTAATGCATATTTGAGTAAGATAACGACTTCAAATTCCTATAGCAATATTGAGAAAAAAAAATACAATAGAAACAACTCTCCTTTCAGTAGGTTATATTCCTAAATATAAGACCGCTTGTACGTCAGAGTTTTGCATAAAATACTTAAAGTGTATGTTTTTTTTTATTTTATTTGAAATAATTTTTTTTCAAAACCTTTACTCCCTACAAATGGTTCGATTAATAGTATATTGACCGCTAAACTCAAGTTGGGACAAAGTTAAGTTATTTTTTCCAACTGTTTCGTCTATTAAAACATTTAAACCATTAGACTTAGCGGAAACCAATAAAGAAAATAGCCCTGTAACAGAAAAATTTGGGTGCAGTAGCCTGTAACTGTCCCACCTCTTTCTAACTGTGCCAAACATCTAAGAGTAAGAACTGTCATGAGAAGCTTCTCAAAAACAAAATTGTCCTCCATTCGTATCAAAAAATATATCCACGTACACTTAACCAAATTTATTTTGCCATGGGACCACAAAGTTATACTGAAGTTAATATAGTTTTCAATTGTACGCAATGCATTTATCTTTGTATCTTTGCCAAAATTGGTCACATCGCGATAAAATAAAGAAATACAAAATTGTGTTTCAATTTGTCATTATAGCGATTTTGACTGAATTGTAGTGTAAAATAATTCACAGGTAAACTATATTTTTTTTTAACTTATTTCCCACTTATTTACATTTTTAATTTCCTATTTGTCTCTAGTCTATTAAAAAAGGTCGCACTTCCTTTATTAAGGTATGAACATAAGTAATGTCGTGCAGCTTCTCAGGCGATTTTACTGCGCTACATTTAGCCTCGATTCGGTATTATTATAATAATGTTACCAGTACTTGAGTCTAGATGACGCTATTTTAAAATAACTCCAAGTAATTTTGGGTCTGACTGAAACTTAGTGCAGTGGACAAAAAATTGATTGGCTATTATTATATAGAGGATTGCTGCAATTTTTTGGGAATACTTTGATCAAAACTGTTCGATATATTAATTTAAAAATTTCCATGCTAGATGATTCTAAAATAAATCCTGAGTTTATAATTCCTTGCATCAATATTTGTAAAGAAGCTGTAGATTTACAAAGAAACCAAGCAAATCGATTTTTTTATCCTTTTTTCAAATTTATCTTAACCCTCAATCGCGGTTAAGCCGATGGTGTATTTGCGCTGAATACACTATATTAAAGTGTGTTTGATTTGTGTGTGTGATGTTCGTCATCGAAACGACTTTATTGTAGTACAAAATACATCTTTGTGTCTCTTGCAAATTCTGCCAAATGAACTAAATCTGTGAAAATTTAATCTTCTAAGTAAATATTATTATAAATCCTCGATATGTAGTTTTTATTTAAGACAGATGATGGTACATAAGTCATTAGCATGACCACTTTAAAAAGTGTCATCGTCGATTCGAATATGCATGTTCTTAACGTACAAAAAATAAGAATGTAAACCTTCCAGAGTTAAGGTTTTAAAAAATAGTCAGGAGTCAGAAACTTTCTTTTAGAAATCTTAACTAAATTTCGAAACCTGTCCTTGGAATAAATGTGCAAATATTGTTTGTTCAAATATGAATTATCAAAGGCAAAAGTCAGGTTTTTAATTTACGGCTACATATCTTAGCATCGAATTGGCCTAGTATATCAAATCACAGCTAAATAAACAAGCTTAGCGATGATTATTATGATTTAATTTAAAAATAATCACCCTTAGCCCATAAGCCTTTAATAAAAAAAAATAATAATTTGGGCTTCGCGCTGTTTCTTATAACTTAAAGTATATTCTGCCAGAAGATCCTTAAACTGTAGTCCTGGGTCTTTAAAATTATTTTAAGCATGCTACCCCTAACAATTCTTGAACGCTTTAGATGGTTGGATCCCCTTTCTGAGAGCGAGCTCTCTGAAATAGACAAAAATACCAATGTTGAAGTTACAAATTAAGGCTGACAGTATTGCGGCGCCAAATACTCCAAAATTTCGCTATCCCGCTTGCAACTTCCATTTACGTTATTGCTGCATAACCACAGTCTGATAAAATTGAATCTCAACTCCACAGGTCAGATTAAAAACATTTCCCAAAAAGATATCTTTCAGAATATTACTACGCACTAAAAAGCTTCAAGCTGTCCCAGCAGTCCTTCAATGATATTTTCAATCGCTCCTCACATTCTAGATTCAATTGCAATTTCTTCAAATGCCCTCCAATCAAGTATTTCGTAGATACCTCTGGCTATCTATGTTTTACACAAAAATCTCCCATTAAAGGACTACTCACGAGCAAACAGACACATTGTAATCTCACTAAAGCCTGCGGAGAATGTATAACTCAATAAAAATAAATCTCTGTAACGAAAAACTTTACAAGACATAAAAACCAAATTATCCCACAAAATGGAATTGAAAAATCACTGCATGCTGATGAAGACAAGCCAACAAACTCCCCGCCCCCCTCTACCGTGTCGTCGGTCGTCACACTTGAGAATTACAATTGCACAGAATGTCATTTACGCTCTATAGCCGAGGTTTTTCTTCATCGTGAATAATTTAACAATGAAATGTCGGGGAAATATCTATCCGCCAAAGATTCACCATTAAAATCGTTTGCCGCAAATTGAAAGACAAAAGAAAATTGAAAGGACACCAAAAAAGTGAAGAACTAGAAGGACAAAACCACCCTCAATTTAGCGCCAAAATTTGTAGATATCCCTCGAAACAATTAAATAGTAGTAAACGAATGGTGGAATTTAAAATCTCATTAGTGTTATAAACCAAAAAAAAAAACCTCCACAGATTCATAGCGAATACAGAACAGTTTCCAGTAAATTTACCCATTTCTTCATCACATTCCTTGAAAACCGTTTTCCTCATTTTTTCTATCCCTATTTAGTTGAAGTCCCTTTTTTTTATTTTTTTTTTCAATCTCATTAAAAGATTCAACAAATCATTAATTTCATTCCGCCACAGCATATTCCTTCTCCCGCAGGAAAGTAATCCTATCAAGGCCACAAGCAGTCAGGAAAGAGCCAGCAACAATACCAGCAACGACCAGGGACAAGACGACGAAAAAGGCGAAAAAGACGAAAACGATGGCAAAGATGAAGATTACCGAAACCTAAAAGCTGTAGCTGAAGAAGAGCTCGCATTTCACTATCATGGTCACAGTTGGTAGTGCTAGTGGTACTGCTTCTAGTTTGGGGACGAGACGAATAAATTACAATTATTCGTCGTTAATTTTTGAGCGCATTGGGCGAGTTTCGCGTTATCTCAGTTGAACAGGAAGGATATTCTGAAAATAAGTCCTTCATTTCGACTGCGAATTGCATACGCAGATGTAATTTTTTTTCAGAGTAGGATTGTCAATTATTTGTTTTAAACAGGACTCGTCTTATCTACATTTGTATCGGGGTAAATATACTTACGCACCTTACGCACCAAAGAGCTTACGTCTCTATATGTCGGCTTTCAAGGATGTGCATGTTGGATGATGACAGGGGGCGCGTGCATATAATTACTCTCTACCGAAAATCAAAGCGAAATCCCAATGGGAAACTAAAGAATTTCAATCACATGGGTTACTACATAGCACTCTCGATAAATTTGCACTGAAAAATACACTAAATAGTTGATATCCAACAAAGAAATGCTATTTGTATTTCAGGTCCCGTCCCGCAAAAAAAATTTATAAAAGAACCCGTAACCGACAGACCGTGTACCTCAACACTTCTAATGCAAACTCCGACCGGCGTATTATCGTCTACCACGGTTGGTAGCTTTAACTCAACTGACTGATGTTTCTGAGAATAAAAGTCTATCTGGCTTGCGTACGCGTAGTTGCCTTGCTTGCTGCTGCTACTGCTACTGCTGGCGTTCTGCTCTGCGTTATATTATCTTCTAGAAATGAAATTGAAATCAAGCAGCCGCCAGCCAGTGAATTGTATCTGAGAGATGCTGCCATACTACAGCCACACTGCTAGACGAGCGATGTGATGCTGCTGCAGCATCATTGATGCTGCTACAAGAATATAAGGGATACACCACCATCGGCAGCACCATCTGTACCATACCATACCATGGACCACCAGTCAGCCCCCTTGCGCAGGAAAGACCGACGAATCCAGCCGCCAACAAGTGAATCGACTTTGGCATGGTGGCACTGGTAGGCAACAGAAGTAGCAGTAGCAGCAGTTTAAAGTAATGAGATGTGAGATGCAATTGTAAAAGATACAGATACATTATGTATGGATAGTGTCGTGTTGTGTTGTGATACGTGTTGATATTGTTGCAGGAGTTATTTTTAGCATTGGCGTAGTTTATTTTTAGGGTTGAAAGGTTGACGAGTGTTTTTCTTTTTTTTTTTTTGGCGTCGTACCCTGTATACATTATGAAATGGTGCTGAATTTAAATAGGAATCGGGGAATATGTGTTAATGCATTTTATTGACAATTAAATTAAAAAGTTTATTTCATACTACCCTTTAGTTCATATCATAACTGCATAGATGGGCATTCTCACGGTGACCATCCTACCATTATTTTAAAAATTTTTAATTTTTTAAAACAAATACTTAAAACATTGACAAAAGTCCCATACCTACATAGAGCATTATTTATCTGCTTTTGAGATTTGGGTGTCTTATCTCATGGGGAACTAAAATTTCGTTCGCATGTTTGTAACATATTAAGCCGTGCCAACTTTACTCTTGAGTTCTTTAAATGATAAACTTCAAAGGAACTCTCTGACAGGGATCGTAGGGGTCATTACACGTTTTTTATTCCTTTTGTAAGAACTTTCCTTGAATATTCCAGCCAAGTTTGGTCACATTGTCATCAAAAGCACCTTAAAAGCGTTTAATTTCAACAACGGTTGGAGAAGCAAGGCTTTAGGTCTTGTAGAGGCCCTTAATCGATAGTCTATGACTACTATACAGTTCACAGAGACTTATTTTGCTTGACTGGCCGAAAAAAGCCGATATCCTTCGAGGACATCACGTTCCTTTTTAGCCGAGCTAAGACTTCTTTGACCGCCAATGTTTCCGCTTGGACCACGGTACAATGGTCAGGAAGACGAAAGGAGACATAAGATTTAGTCCTTCAGAGAAAACAACACACCCCACCCCATTACTACTTTTTTATCCATGGCTATATAAATGGATCGGTGTGTCCTCCAAGAATGCGCATCCTCTTGCCAGAATGATCGAAATGGAATGGTGACATGGAAGGATTTTTTTAATTGTGTAATTTTACTAGGGATTTTACTAGGGACATTCCCTCTGTCATTTAGCAGCGATATTCCCTCTTTCATTTAGCATTTAACATCGGTCCATTGTGACATAACTTTGTGATAAACAGCTGACTCGTCACTTGCTTATATAAAATGTTGTTTGAATCCCACGAATGAATAGATTTGAATTCGCTACAGATTGAGAATCATCGGTTAATTTTTTTTAAATAAAAATCTCTTAAACCATGAGATGAAAACTTTTTTGTTTTTATTTTTAGCCTTTTCAGTGGAATATTTTTCGTTTTCTTTCACTTTCACTTAACAGATAAATTTTAACTTAATATATCTGTGTAGAATTTTTATTATCAATCCCGACGATTTGTAGCGAAGAAGTAGATACAAAAAACTAACTTAAAACTAACCTGTGTTTGAGCTAGTGACGCCACTGCACACACTTGCAAAATTAATATTTAAGCAAATATTCTATGAAACAAATGCTATGACCATTTCTGTTATTTGAATATAAAAAATAGTTTTGTAGCTGTTTAATCACATAACAGAAAATATTACCGAAAAATGTAATATATATATACATTTTTGTTATTTCATTCTTTTTCAGAACAATTTTTTTTAGAAAACGTGGTGTTGCACATATAACTTTTACTTTTGTATAAAACATACATATAAGTTAAAGTCCCTTATTTTGTTGCGGCAACTATTGGCACCATAAGCATAATATCCTTTCATATTTTAAGTAAAATTCAGGTATTAAAATGTAAATTTTATTGCAGGGGTATTCGCAAGTGATTATCTTTAACTGGGACATTCCCATCATTATACCAGAAACTGTCTTTGAATATTACAAAGAAAAACTAATATAAAACTGAAAAATTCAACTCTAGTCTAGGTTCAAAACTGAAATCAAAGGAAAAGAAAGTAAGACGGAAATTTTGCGAATTCTTAATCTCCGTAAAAAAAATGCAATTCGCACTTAATGACTTATTTAAAATTTTACTCCTCGATCCTAAAAATCAATGAAATTATTTCTACCTGCATTCTTTCTGCTCGTCCGTTTTTTTATTGGCGTATGTTTTAAAGGATTTTAAAGGAGTGACTTAGGTGACTTTGTAAAAACGAATGTGCGAAGGGATATAAGAATCCAGATTTATTATATATAACCTTTTGTCACAACTTATCGAATTAGTCTAATAAAAGGTGTGGCACATCTTTACTATTGTAAATGCAGATTGTATTCATGAATTTTGAAGAGCAAGAACAATAATAGAGCACTATTAGGGCAATAATAGTTCACTGATAAAAATAAACTGGAACCTATTTCAGCATTCCCATTCGTGGGAACTGTAAAGCTGATAAACTCGCCAAACTAGGAAACAAGTCACTTCTCTCACCTGATTGAAGAAGATTGGTATACCATTCGCTACTTGTAAATTATCGTTAAGGCCAGTTGCTATGAAGGAAACAAACATTAGGTGGACAAGTGGTATCATATGTCTAGCGACAAAGCTGGCCTAAGCTGGATCTGAAACGCTCTAAAAAATGTTATCTCTCTAAGCAGAGAGAATATTAGCACTACTATAGGTGTCATCACTGAACCCTGTCTTATAGATAAACATGCAACAAGAGGAAAATCCATATTACCTTCTCCCCTGCAGACAACACTGCAGACGCGGGAGTCCTGTCAGAGCTCCGGAAGCGAGTGTGGATTATCCGAGGTCGTCAGATCATCAAAAGGCGTATTAAGAGATGTGTAATTTGTAAGAAGCTCTGGACCCGCATGCTTCCCAGCCGTTCGCCAAACTACCTATGGAAAGGACGATTTTGTCACGTCTCTTTGATAAATTAGGGGTAGATTTTGCGGGTCCTCTGTTCAGCTGAAAGTAGGTGATGTGGTTTTAGACTCCGAACCATCTAGGAGAGGGCGTTCGTTGGCAGAGATCAGAAGGTCAGTACCTGTTCAATTAGACTAGCTAAGAAAAAACCGACCAATTCGGCTATTATGTATATCCCCTCGAACTTTCATCATGCCCGGCGGAGGATGTCACCCTGTGTGTTTGAACTTTATAATATAAAGTGTCTCCATTCCATATTTATATATTCATCTCTTTTTCTCATTAAATACTTTAACTCTTTAACTAATAACTTCTATGTAAAAAGGTATTGCTCATGAGCATATGTAAGTTAGTTGCAATTCGAATTCTAACCCTTTTGAATTAACTGAATTTTACCTGTCGAATAAAGAAGTTATTTTACTTGTCATTTGTCTGAGGTTTTAATTTTCTTTTTATTTCACAAAAATAAAGTTCATAACACATTTAGGTTAACTATTTAGTTTACGCATCTGCTAATTTTTTTCTGCCAGCAACATTCCGTGACGAAATTCATTGTAATTCATTTAATAACAATTTTGAAAACAACACTAAAATCATGACTAACAACAATTCGAAAGAGGTTTTCCACTTGCGGCCTTGAACTGGCAACATTACTAACTTGAACCGAGGAACATTAATCACCAATATATAACTTTTCAGTTTAACTTGAAATATTTGTTATTATTTATTGTTACTTTGGTTTGTTGGCTTCACTTTACATATTATAAATCTTAGATCTTAAGTCGTAAAAAATTCATTAAACGTTTTATTATTTAAATCAGGTTGTAGGGTGCAGTGCTGCGCTAGTTACCTAATATCTTGTTTTAATAAAAAAATTCTCTGTTCACCTCTAGGTTAGTATTCGCTTGATATTCGTTTTGGATTGCAACTATAGTAACTCTAGAAAAGCAGAACTATTACTTACAATTAGTAATTTCTTCTTTAATGCGCCCTTTTTTACTCTTACCATTCTTTATCGGTAGAGGACATTTTGATGTTTAAGTAATGTTAAGTATCGCGGGTGCAGTAGCTTAGTGGTTAAGTGCATCCGACCACTAAGCGAAAGGTTGCTGGTTCAAATCCCGACCTGTACCACCTGAAAGTTTTTATTCGCTGCCCCACCTCTTGCGTACGTCTGACACACATCCATGAGTATAAACTGTCATGATAAGCTTCTCAAAAATTAAATGCCGTTCGGAACTGGCATTAAACTATAGGTCCCTGCCATTCGTGTCAAAAAAGATACTATATCTTCGCACAGTGGTTGGAGAAGGTAGGCTTTGGGTCCTGTGTGGGTCGTTTACGACTAATATTTATTTTGTTTTTTAGTATCGCAGGAGGATAATTGTTTTTCATAAACGGCAATTTTTATTTATAAAGAGGTTTTGTTTTGTTTCATTTTGTTGCTAACAAACATGAGTTTTCAAGGGACGTTCTACACTGAAGTTATTGCTGATGTTGAATCAAATTTGGCTTGGTATATTAAGAAACAAAATAACAAGAAGATTGTGCTCTAAACGAGTTCAGTAACTTATGTCGTTTTCGGTTGGTATTTCGGAAGACTTCCGGACTCTTCTGAAACTGTTCGTTTTATACTAAAATGACAGTTCCTCCTCTGGAAATAAGAGAAATTCGCTTCTGACTTTGAATTCAAAATCAAAACCCCAAGCACTAACATATTCAAACACCATAAACGTCATAACCGACAAATGTCATATTGGAGAATTTAAGAATTGTTAAATTTTGAATAGAATAGCTGAAAGTAAGAGAAGTAACGCTCTCTTAGAACCATCGGGTTGGTACACAAATCTAAGTAGATCGACTTTGCCCACATCCTCCAGTTCATCATAAAAGTATCTGCCGAGGGTCGTAAGCCTTATGCTATTTAAAGCTGAGCATTGGCATAGCAGGTGACGAACAGACTGCATTTGTTCAACGTTCCTGCAGTTTCTGCAGTAGTCGTTGTGCAGTATGCCCAACCGTTCTGCATGTAGACATTAGAGCGCAGCGACCCGTAAGTCCTCCCGTAAGTACTCGGATATTCTTGCGGTTTAACCCGATTATGTATTTTGATCTGACTTTGTTGATAGCTGGCCATAGCTCTTTTTTATGTCTGCACGTATCGAGTTGTGACCAACGTAGGTTAGTTATACTCAAGGACTCGGTGTCGATTTTACGTGCGATGGTGCTAATCGGTGTTCTTACTAATCCAAGTGCCAGTGATGCATTCATTTCTGACCCTGATCTTGCAAGCTTGTCCGCTTTCTCGTTTCCCGTGATATTAGTGTGAACTGGAACCCAACACAGGGTTACTATCTGACCACATCTGATTTCATGTCCGCTTGACTGTCAGAGTAGATGGTGATCGTCCTGTTGGCAATACAGTGCCTTCTCAGTTCAGCTACAGCCTAGATAATAGCAGCTATCTCCGCATGAATAAAGCTACAGTCGTCGTTTATTCTGAATGAATAGGAATTCACAGAAGGAGCCAGTGCCTGTGCCGATATCCATTTGGAACCGTCGGTGTAGATGGCGATCTCTTCCTTTTTCGTAACTACATTCTCATCCCATTCACTTCTTACCGGTATTCTGGTATTGAATCCCCTGCTGAAGGTGAATGTCGAGGGTAGGTAGTCTGTTTCTGGTGTGCCTTCAGTGGCGCACCATGTGAGTTCTGCAAAGGCGCGTCCGTAAAGTCTCCGGGACCAGAGTGCGCACTCTCTAAGTCTGACTGCCGTTTTAGGTGCTTTGCTGCTGCAGTAAATGTCCAATGGCATGGGATCGAGTACTATCTCCAGAGCTGCAATGGGTGTCGCTGGTAGGACCCCAAAAGCCGCCCTTTGGTTTCAGGTGAGATTGGAGGGAAGGTATTTATTTTCCAGAGCTTTCCACCAAACAACTGCACCGTTTGTCAGGATAGGTCTTACAACCGTGGTGTACATCCACTGTACCATGTATAGTTTAAGTCCGAATTTGTCATATAAAGGGTGATCCATTTCGAGGTTTCCTACTTTTTTAAAGAAAAAAACACAGAAAATTCAAATTTAATGGAGAATGTTTATTATCATTTGAAAGAACATTCTTTGGCATTTATTTTTTGAAGATTATGTCTATAAAATGTTGGCCGATGCTACGTCGCAGATTGTCCATCCGTTGAGTCCAATTTTCGATCACTCGTTCGAGCATTTCGACTGGTAACTGGCGAATGACACGCGTGATGTTTTCCTCCAAGGCCTGAATCGAAGCAGGTTTGTCGGCATAAGCTTTTGACTTTACATATCCCCACAGGAAAAAGTCTAACGGTGTGATATCACACGATCTTAGTGGCCAATCGAAGTGGCAGTTCTTCAATCTCTTCAGGTTGCTCTTCGTCCCAAATGCGGCAATTTTGTTTGTTTACATACCCATTGAGCCAGAAATGGGCCTCATCGCTAAACAAAATTTGCCTCGAAAACGTCGGATCTTCTTGGAACTTTTCAAGAGCCCATAGAGCGAAGCGATGTCGCTTGGCAAGGTCGAGCGGCTTCAGTTGTTGCACAAGCTGTATATTGTACGCTTTCAATTTAAGATCTTGACGTAAAATGCGCCAAGTCGTTCCATACGTCAGTTCGAGTTGCTGCGAACGGCGCCGAATCGGCTCTCTACGGTCTTCGTGTACACTCTCAGCTACGGCCGCTATATTTTCTTCACAGCGTGCTGGACGTGGTCTATTCGGTCGAATATTATCCAATAATGAATGCTGGGTCTCAAAATGGGTGATGGTGTTGCGAATAGTACGCTCAGTAGGCCGATTATGTTGACCATAAGTTGAGCGAAGGGCACGAAACACATTCCTCACAGAACGTGAATTTTCATAATAAAGTTGAACAATTTGTAAACGTTGTTCACGCGTAAGTCTTTCCATTATGAAATGCCAAACAATACTAAACAAAAATAACATGACAGCATGACACGACTCACACGTGATCTGTCAAAAAAGGCTATTGAAAAAAGTATCTCTACTTGAAAAAAGTAGATAAACATTTTAGACAAGCTCTTTGCTCTCGAGGAGCTTAGTGTTTTCCGTTTCTCGCACTTGCTTAACTCTTCTACTAAAGCCTTTCAACCGTTTGTGTGTGCAAGGCTACATTTTTGGCACATTCTCTCGAATACTTGTCAGACATTCGAAAAACTCCCTCTAAAATCGCTGCTGCCGGCACTGCTACAATTCGTCCTCACCGATAGCGGCATGTGTAAGATTTGCTTTCAGCTGTTATTTGTTTATTGATGTGTGCATATACATCCGTGATAGAAGGCCACCTGCAAAATACTCTTTTACTCTGTTGAATATTCTTTATGAAAAAAACGTAAACAGAGAAGTTCTTTCTTGCTCAACCCATTTCTGCGCATGTTTTGAACTTAACTTCTCTCGCAACAGTTTTCAAAGGGACTTTCTTTTGCAACAATGTTGGTGATATCACACACGACAACACCACGTCGTCGTCTGTGCTTCACAGTGGCACTATACAATAATGTAATTGATAACAGTGTCATCAAAGTGATAAAAACAAATTAGGGGTTGGACAAAGGACACTCACATCACAATGATGTGAGCAAAGTGGTGAATGTCCAGCATGTTACCAGTGTTACCAAAGCCCTCAAATAGTACTGGTATACATTTTGTCGGTTATTTCACAGATGTTATTGAAAGTGATGAAGGATATGCTATTTTCTACTCCTTGAAATACTCTCAGATTACCACCACCAACGATGTTTATTCTATTTTTTTTTCGAATCTATTTTAAATCCTTGTATAAACATTTTACGGACATTTTTTTTTACTCACTCTCAGAGAAGTTGATCCTACCTGTGGTAGGTTCGGCGGACGTGTTATGTCAATAACCCCTCGTATTATTATACTTTCTCTGGGTTGTTTTTTTTGTGGTTAACTTTTTAGCGGCTTATCCTGTTAATTGGTTTGTGGGGTTATTCTTGGAGTTACTTGAAAATAAATAACTTGTCAATTTTGTAGAACTTTTGCATGTGTTGTAGTTTGGTTTGCAGCAAAAAAAATATACTTTTGGTGACATGTTTTGAGCCACAGAAAAGTTTTACAAAAAAATAAATTTTCCAATCTACATACTTTGCTGATCCTTTTAGATTTGATGTAATTTTTAACAATGTTTGTTTGCATTCCATTGGGGAGGAAATCTGATGCTTGCTGTTGCTCATGTTAACACTGATTTTTAGGAGAGCAAAGCACTTGTTGCAATATAGCCAGCATTCCAAGATGGAAAGAGCATTGTTCTTCTATCTTTCGTCACTGTTGTAGTTGAGAGACCTGTTTTCCTTTAGCTTTTATATAGGAATCTATATTGATATGAGGCGTCTGAAGCTAGGCAGTGGCACAGAAAGTTGATAGTAGGTATCCTCGTATGTTTCTTTATCACCGCAGCCTTTTCAGAGTTATCATCAGTAAGATGCATTTTGAATTTAAATTTTCTGCTCTTTTAAAGAAGTAAGTGTGTTCTGATTTTGTCAACTCAAACCCGCATCTTCTTGGAGGTTTGTTTAACAGGACCTTATTTCCAAAGTCAATTTTTTTGGGAATTTTTAGTGTTTTCTGCCCCATTCGTGATTTAAAGTTGCATAGTGGTGGTTCAAAAGACTGGTCAAGGTTTATTGTAGCTCATTCGTCATCAATTTCATTACCGTGTTTACCTGTTAAATTGAACGCTAGGAACCTTAACCTTTTCGTGAGGTGATTTCGACAGGGGAGATTGCTTTAATTACAGCCCGGCCAACAATTGATGGTAATATGGTGGCTTCGCGAACTGCCAATACCTCGGCCTAAACGACACTGCGGTGATCAGGGAGTATATCCAGCTCCAACATCTGGTCAAAAGATAGCAGATGAAGGCTGACATCTAGCCCCACTGCTAGAGTACTTCTCATTGAACTAGTCCTGTCAACAATATTTGTGGATTGCCACCAAACAAGTCCTCCATCTGCATGTATAGCAAGCTATTTTGCGCTTTTTTTTATGTCTTTACATTCGTTTGGGTGGCAATTCTGTACTCTTTTGTCTTACCAACCCGAAGTAGCAACGATTTACTTGGGAATTCTTCCTCGTATCAGAGCTTAAATGTCATTAGTATTGAGGTAAATGAGGATTAGTCGAAATTTCCCTCAATCACGTTAAGGAGAACTTGTTCCGCCTGCTCTACAATAGCCGTGAAAGTCGGCATGCTGGAAGCGTTCGCATACCTTAATATCTGGACGAGCCGGATAGTGATCTCCGTTTTGTCACCTTCCCTGCGCACTTTCTGCTCCAGAAAAATAGTAAAGGTATCACACCAACGCATGTCCTTGTTTAAATCTGGTGCATGTTTGGAAGAGTTTAGATGAGTTGGTGCTGAATTCGGCTATCGCCATGACGATCCATGCTTAAATTCGTAAAAAGTGGCGTCACGACTTGAGATTCGTTGGTTTTTTCCAGGATTTTCCTTGGGTGAAAATTTGGTAAATGGTCGGTCTGCCATACTAGTACGTTTGATATACGAGAATAAAAAAAACCCATTATAATATTATCAACTTTCCAATAAATCGCAAAAACCGCTTACAAAAGGTATCTTCTATCCGCTAAAATGACAACGCCAAAAGTTGCACAATGTAAAATTCTAGTTCACTGCGTCAGTAAGATGTCAAAAGATAAGGTTCTTTTATCCTGCAATGCTTCAGCACTATTTCAAAGTTTCGAAAGTAATTTCCCTTTCAATATGTTCTACTTTGCATCCAAAGGATTATCCAAACAATCTCCTTCTGAATCTTATTCAAGCAAAGGACTAAATTAAAACGTATAATCGACAAAAGAAGAAGCTCAGCTAAAATATTATTATTATTATTGTTATAGAAAAAAACGCAACTTTAAATCTCTTCCCATGACCTGCAACCAGCAACTCAAAGAATTCATTCAAAATGAAAATATGAGACTCACACATGGCCTCATCTGTGCATGCCCCATAGCTTGGCAACAACAATCCCATAGATAAGTAACATAATTTTAATTATGTAAAAATTTTCCCTTTTCAACGGAGAGGCACACATCAGGACCACCCACGGCTGAACAGTGAACAGCGAACACCCTACAAGTGAATTCTCTCGTTCGGCGGGATACATCTATATCCTGACTGAACAGGGGAAGAAGAATTTCCGCATTGAAAATTAAATTGAAAACTTTTATAATGTTCGCTCACTCACTCGCTCGTCGTATCGTATATGTATAGATTGTATAGTTGCAGTTGGTATAGGTATAGAGGCAAGCATTTCATATATGTGAAATATAAAAAGTTCGAAGTGTGTCCTCGATTAAAATGCGAAATATGTGAGAAGGGTGTAGCGACGACTACAGCACACTGCTCGCACACACATTTCAACTTTAATTGGGTTTTCGGAGCATCAGGTTGTCTTCGTACTGCTCCTTCCGGTTTCCCATTTAACCAATACATGAGACTCATGCATGGATAATGTCTCCATCATGAAGTAGTTAAAGTTTTCCCTTTCGCTCTAAAATCACTTGCTGTTGTCATAATGGGAAGGAGGTTAGATAAGCGCCCACAGGGGTGGAACATTTTAAATAAAATTAAATTTAATAGGGTAAAACTTGATTGGCGATTACCGTAAGATAGCAGAGGCATAAAGTAACTCGAAACAATGCAGGTACATATGTAGATGATAAGTGTTGCCATATTATAGTGATAAGAAATTTTGTTGACGATGGCTGGGCGGGCGGGGGTAGGGTGGCACTAATAGTTCTTCACTGGAGCAAGTTCCCGAAAGTGAAAGGAGCCGCGCGATAATTAGGGTACAATATTTGAAGTAAATTATAAACTTTTTGCAAAATGTACACCATGTTTTTGAAGTTAACTTTAGTGCAAAACTTGAAATTTGTTTCGCAATGGTGCATAGTTTTGGTGCCCCTCATTGGCATCGGAAAAGTTAATTTCAAATATTCGAAATGTTACATCGGAAATTAATTAAAGTCATATTCAAACTCAATGAAGTGCAGAGAGCGTCAGCGGGAATCGTGCAGTCGATGTACAGTGGGGGAATGCTGATGAGTTGTAACTAAGTTTCACACGTTTTGTTTTCGAGCTCATAAGGAAGCAGCTTGCTTGGTGGATGGTAAAAGTTTGACAAAGTTTACGAGCTCACTCAATGAAGTGATCAAAGTTTAAGAGTTTTTTTCTTTTACTGAACAATAAATATATATTTTTTGCCCGTTCATGCAAACATAAAGATGTATGGGTTATCAGAAACTTTTTTTACAATTCTTTTTTTAATAGAATTAAGCCTCTAAAATTATTGTTAGAGATTCATAGTGGGAGAGTTATGATCCCTATTTTTTTCATAACTTCGTCGGCAATTGGAATAAAAAAGTGAGGTAATCCTTTCAAATTGTCTTTTCCTTGAACTTTCACTTACCACTTAAGACTTTTTTTTTCATTGCATTCTGTTGCATTTGATACATAGTGGTAGGTTTACTTAAATCCCGGCCAAAAAATTATCAATTTTTTTTTTACAAATAACTATAAAAAAGTGTATAACAAGTAAGGCGGACAAATTTTGTTTTTTTTTTGAGTTGCCGACCCGTAAAAAGTTTATACCTGGGAGAAGCCTTACTGTCTTCCAGTTTTCCAAGCGCTCCTCTGGCATCTGTGATGGCTTAGTCCGAATGAACAATGTGGAATAAAACCAAAAAATGGCACATTTAACGAAAGCACACCAGAACTCGAACCGGTTTTGGAAACATCTTTAAGGATGTGAATATATTCCTCTTCTGGCTTTGAATATTGCCGGTCGGAACTTTGGGGTCTTTAAAATTCGCAATAATTTGAATGACAAACAGGAGTCGTTTTACATATAGTTTTCACGCAGTGTCTATTTCTTTTAAATTAGATAGATAGATAGAAATATCAAGACCGATAAATTTTATCGCAGCTTTTAGAACACAGAAATAAGGAATAACGTAAAAGTTTTTTACGCCAAAAAATTGATGCATCCGAAGCATCGGCCTATCGTTTGGTGGCATTCCCAAGGCAAGCCAACAATGTCTTCGTCTCTTTTATAATGGGACAATGTAACAAAATATGAAGCTACGCTAAACAACTTGGTATAAAGGAATCACTTGTGTTAAGTATAAGCACTCAGAATCGGTAGTGTAGTGGTTAGAGAAAAATTGCCTTAAATGAATTTGAATCAATTCTATATTCTCTAAGATTTTTGATTTAAATAAAAAGTTACCTACAAAACATTCTAAAATAAGATTCAACGGAACATCATGAATGTACCGCGGTAAATCAATTGAATTATTGAATACTGCTAGTACGGTCAGAAGGCTAAGGTGGATAAAACCCTTTTACCTAATAATAGTAAGCTGCTGAGTGTCTTTCGATGATTTTTCTATCCAGAACCGTGTTTTTAACTCTGTAAATCCGATATTGGGGCTTGTTGTATCTTCCCAATGTTAAATAAACATAAGGAAAGGTTCGCGGGCATCAGTATAATACCCTATATGCCCCCCAAAAATTTCGAAAGAATTTTTCTAAGATGGCGTGAGGCGTACTAGAAACAGTATTGGCTTTCGTTCTCAATAGGCATTTCCGAAGGATACGTTAAAAAACTCTCAAAAAAATTGGGCGTGGCAAAAAACGTTCTTTGGCAAACTTGTGAAAGTGTGGGTAGTGTGTTTGGTTTTAGAACTTCCTTATAAAGCAATAATTTATTATAACTTGACAAACAAGAGTATCTCCCAATTAAAAAATACATTTTATTGTATCACATATTCAATTCGTCTCATTTTTCTGTTGCATGTGCCTTCCAGCGCAGTTAAGCATATAGAGTACTGCCTAGATATTTAGCTGTATTTGCATATTCCACTACACTGTTGTATATGTACACTGGTGGTACATTCATTCAACATTTAACCTTATCTGCCAATTTTTTGTCCAATTTGAGATCTTATTTACTTTGAATCGTTTTTCTTGCTACTTAGAAATTTTCTTCGACAGCAAGTATAGCAGTATCATCTGTAAAAGTTACAATAGTTATTTCTACACTTTCTGCGAGATCGCTGTAAATAACAGTTATAGTTCGGGACAGCACACTTTCTTGTGGTACACGCAGCTTTGATTTCTCTTACTGTATAGTAATCTGTTTCTTTTTTAATTCTAAACAATCGTTGAGATACATATATAAGACACAAGCATTTTTGAGTACTTTTCTAATTTGTAGATCAGTCTTTTATCGAAAGCATGTGCTGTAACAAGAAACATAGTGAGGCAAATCTTTCTTTTTTTCCCAAATGCTTTTACGATCTCGTCTGTGATGATTCCATACACCTGATCAATCTACGTGCGCATATTTCTAAAATTAAATTTATTTTTTGGGACAAGCGATTTTTCTTCAATTATTTTAAAAGCCTTTTCACCATCATCTTTTCTAATAATTTGGACAATATTGGAACTATTGAAATTGGGCGGTAAGAGGTTACCTCGTTGAGTGGTTGCCAAGCTTCGGAATCATTATTACCTCAGCGAAAATCCACTTGCTTGGATCATACCTTAACTTTAATGCAGCGTTTATTATCTGTGACCGTATTTTTTACCGCTTTTATTGGAAATTGTTTTAAAATATCTTCCATAATTAAATCGAATCCGGTGCTTTTTTTATCCGAACGGCAATTTATTTGTGAGAAGCTTCCCATGACAATTCTTACTTTTGGATGTTTGTCAGACCTTCAACGAATGAAAAGGTGTAACGAAACGTATTTGAACCGAGGACCCCTCTCTTACTAGTCCAACGCACTTTGGATCATAACTTTTATGATAATAACTTAAAAATGTACCTTCTTTCCGATACGTTTGAAGGTCGAACCGACAAACTCCACAAGCCATAATTTGTTTTAATAAAAAATGTATTGTTTTCATAAAAAAATTATTTTATTATTTCAAATTACCTCTTCTATATCTATATAAATACAAAATTTAATATGCGTGTAATTGTAACAACTATTCAGTTTGCAGGTTCTGGGTAAAAATAATAACGGTCATTGTTGGTTTCATCATTTATGTTTCGCTAGTAAACATAGTCGTTGTCGTAGTCAATCTCGTTTTCAATATTCCTTTCAGTCGATTTATTAAACTCAGGATTGGAGAGGAGCGCTGGTAGTCGTTTAGGAAGTTTTTTTTGGGCTTTTTTGAACCGATCAATTGTACTCTCCTTATCGACCGATTTTAAATTTCTAGCAAGTAAATTGTAGGTGTGACTCTTGTTCTTTGGATTCTATTAGGGGAAAAAAAATGGCAATTATTAGGTAAATAAATTTGTATCTCGTTAATAATTTACATTTTTAAGCACTTGCGGTTGTTCAATTGAGTCGGAGAATTCGTTTTTCTTCATTTTAACATCAAGTATCTCATCCGCTGAAGGAGTTAAATCAACGATGATATCATTGTTTATATCGTTTTCGATATTCTCCTCATTCGATGGGATCTTTTTAAAATTAAGCGCTTGTAGTCGTTTTTTCTGCCCCATTTTTAAAGGATTAAAAGTTGTATCCATTTGCACTGACTCCAAGTTAATACCTTGTGGAATGGAGCCCTGACCCTTGAGCTTCGGATGCTATTCGAGGAACAAAAATCAAATCAATTTTTCACTTGATAAATGTATATTAAGCGCAGAACTTACCAAAATAGGCGTTTGATCGATTTCTTCAAGTGAGCCATCGTCGTCCATCTGTAGTTCGATGTTCATGTGTACAGTGAACCTATAACCAGTTGCTAATGTCATCATTGTGCCCAGCATGACATTTATCATAACAAATACTTTATGTGAAGACATTTTATTTAATATTTTGTTTTCTTTTGGAAAATATTGAGCGCACCAATTTTATATCAGCACCTTCCCCGCACAAAAAGAAAGCACTTACTGAGGACATCGATGGACCTCCGGCCAACCTATATATGCAGATGAGCAACTTGTCAAGTTATCATTTCGTTTACCTGCGACTATCCATTAAAGATCCTATTCCTACCGTATGTGCATAAAAAAACCTAACACCATCCCTGTTTACATACACATAGATATTTTTCGTCCCTCGTTTTCGTTAAGTGCAAGCCTTTAGCAGTTCAACTTCTGTTTGAATAATTACCATGCATTTGTATTTGTGATTTTGCTTGAATGGAATAAAAAGTAATTATATGGAATTGACAAATATTTAAGTTACATTTTTAAGAAATACATACTAAGGGCAAAACCCACCGTCTGGAGATAATTACGATCTTTCCAGATCATATGACACAGGAAGAGAATGCATACTGAAGAAATTAAGTAAAATAAGAACCTTTTGTAGTTAATCGTGAGTAAACTTAGTTAAAAAGCACTTGAATTTCATTCTAATTATATAATATTAATTCATTCATACAATGAGTTTGGGTTGGAATCGGCATAAGTGATAGGTGACTGTCGCTGTTTGCCCAAAAAAACGTTGGGCGGTTGTTCATTTCTACTTTGTGCCCATATTCCATTACCTATACATTGTGGGTGCAGTGGCTTAGTCGTTAAGTGCGTTGGACCACTAAGCGAGAGGTCGCTGGTTCAAATCCCGACCTGTACCACCTGGAAGTTTTTATTCGCTGCCCCACCTCTTGCGTACGTCTGACACAAATCCATGAGTAAGAAATGTCATGAGAAGCTTCTTAAAAATAAATTGCCGTTCGGAATCGGCATTAAACAGTAGGTCCCGCCATTCGTGTCAAAAATATAACTTCGCACACACAATGGTTGGAGAAGCTAGGCTTTAAGGCTCTGTATGGGCCTTTTTCGCCTAATATTTATTTATTTTTTTTATGCATTGTGGACTAACATATATAAAATTACTGTTTGTAGCCAAAAGTGCCCTCAGAATTTACCAACCGCTTGCAGAAAGAAAGTTGAAATCCGAAAAAAACTGTTTTAGGCGATTGTTCATTCTCGGATTTAGGGCGATGACAACAAATCCAAATATTTGGACGATTGTTAATTTCAACTTTTCGATATATGTTCATAATTTTTTGGCGATCCTTCATTGTGAATAACTGCTCCATAATCTTGGGCAATTATTCATTTGACTATATTTATTACTACACTTTTTTGCTATTAAAAATATTAACATTTGAATTTTACAAAGTTAAATGTTTAACATAAGTGGTTCCTGAGTTATATGGCTCCAAAATTAGCAAAAATAGTAACCGCTGACTCACTGCCAGGTCATCAAAACCATGGAGCACTTTCAATCATCTTAGAGCCTTGAATTTGGCACAGTAATAGGGTTTGCGAAGAAACCCCAGGAAAAATATCTGACATTTGGGATTTTCCATCCAGGGGACGTGGCAGCCGCCCACTACTCTTAACTAAATCCCCAAAAGACCTACAATTATGATTTTTTACAGGAGGGTCGGCTCTTAAGAACAAACACGGGAAAAAATAATATATTGTTTATTTTCTGTTTAGGGGGCGTGCTAGCCGCCTCTTTTCTTTAATTTTCCTCTCAAACGACTTAGAGTTATGAAATTTTTCATGTCGGTTGTTCTTTTAAAGGCAAACAAGGGTCTATATAAAACAAATTGTATTTTTCTCGAAAAAATGCGTTTAGCTTCGGTCAAAATTTCTACAATTTTAAAATTTTTTTTTTAAATCTCCATGATTCTTTGCAAAAAGTATTGAGATCACACCAAACACATAAATGTGCAAGAATAGCCAAGTTCTTTTATACAAAAAATGGTGTTGCCTTACAAGTCAGCCACAAAAAAGTTTGCTCATTAGGTAGGTTCTTGTGTCGAAAATACGGCTTCACAGAAATAGCTTTAGCTAGAAACTATGGTAAATAGCTTTAAGTGGAAACACGCTGGCATTCGAATTGAAATTGAATATGTTATGTATAAACACTTCCATACAATTTCAATGTCTAGTTCCCTTTCACGTTTTTTTTATTTTTCCTTTTTAAATGAACTTCATTCATGATCAATACTAATTGGTGTGCGGATTTTCTAGGGTAGAAAGCTATGTTAGTGACTTAATAAACAGTCATTGGAAACACCAAAGCAGGTTCACTGCATATTGTTCGTTATTAATATCGCTTCAGGATAATGAACACGAACAGTCCAATATTTAGGCGAGCAGTTATAAGTTTCAATTTCATCCTTCTTGCACAAAATTTACGACTAAACAAACCATATTGGCTTTAAGCGGTATCAAAACAAAGCTAATCACTTAAAGAATTTTTCTACAAACAAAATTACTTAAGTCTGATTTAAACTTTTGCACATGGCGCAAAATACGCCAAAAGGCACTATCTGCTTAATACAATTCAAAACTCACTGAACTTAAGAGTCTCAAGAAAATAATTTATAAATTTATGAACCTTTTTTAATATCTTATATTTTTCTAGGAAAACCTCAATAAACATTGACTGGGCCCTTTTTCACAGTTGCATATGTAATTGCATTTATTTGTTTGGTTATTAACAAAGCAGACTCAATACGAAAGGGACTTTTTTCGAGAGAGTTTTTAGTACTTCTTTATGACACAAGCAACTTCGAGGTAGTTAATTAGAAGTTAATCTACCTTAGTGTATATATCAACTCCATGACTGTCAATTTAGTGGGGATCCGACAAAGAATTATTTTAGAAAACCGCTGCTACCTAGGTTTGGAAACACAAATGGGTTTTTAAACTCCCGAATGACAAAATTCGCGCTCCATGGAACTCTTATGATGGGAACCCACATGTAAGGTTTTTGTCAAAGATCAAAGTTGGTGTGCACCAAGGAAGCTGCTTAAGGCCTTTGCTTTTTATTGCTTGATGAAAGGGTGACGAACAATCTATTATTCTTTGCTGGCAATGGAGCTATCATAAGCTCTATCTAAGCTATCAACTTCCCTGAAACATCATGTTTGTGTATATGCTTTGGAGGTTAATTGTACTATATACTCTCTAAACCACTCCAAAGAATTCCAGATACTAATTTTAATGAGAAACTAATTTCCCAATTTTTAAATTACTCAGATCTACACATGATCAACAGAGAAGCAATCGTTGATAACGACATTGATCATAGTGGAAGCGCGAACTCTGTCACCTTTTGTGACCAAAAATTAAAACCAGGGTTTAAAATGAAGGCTCTACAACGCATTTATTCGACCAGCCCTCACACACGGCATTCACTGTTGTACACAGTTCAAATGAATGAGCACAAATTTGACCATCTGCGATAAACCTGCTTCGCATGACAGCAGGAGTAACAAAGTAGTCATGTCATGTTTTACACGATACGATTTTTGTCGTACGACACTTCTTAATTATCTTTTGGGCACGCACCGTGCTTTCATACGTTCAGATTCTTCACGTTCCGTGCCTTTTTGTTTTGATTTTCAAATTTCTTTTGTTTACTTTAATTGTTCTCCAAAATTTATTTATTCTTGATTGATGATTGGTTGGTTTCTGTCCAACGCGAAGCAAACACGATCGAGTAGAACACATGAATAAAGCAAACCACAAAGATTAACGAAGAAGCGCAAAAGAAAATACAAGAATCTGATGGGAATTGCGGCTCATCAGTGTTAGGCTATCCCCCACACTTTTCATCCCCTTTGTCATCAATTTCACGACAAGTACGACGAAAATCATATCGTGTAAAACATGACCTAGCTTGGTTGAATTAAAAGTTCCTTAATGAAGTCAATGTACATTCACATCTTAGTAAAATAACGAACTTTTGCCGCACAGCGTTTCCTGACGTCACAATGAAAAAATGTCATCCGGAGGACAAGTTTGGATGATCGTCTAATCGCATCTTAAATATAATCCACATAATCTTTTTTTTTTATTAATTCTTATCTTATATTATACCGTACCGCTTTTTGTTAATGTTTTATTAGTAATATTAATAAATAAATTATAATATATTAAATCTACCAAAATAAGAGATAACCAGAATAATCACTGAGTGGCGATTTTATGATTGACATAGCAACGCATGCTGATAAGCAAAGGAACGCATAAGCATGTAATTGGAATGACATCTAATGAGACTATTCGCAACTATTGCATCACAGACCGCCTGATTTTTATTTATATGTGACAACTGCTGTTAACACTGCATCAAAGCAGATCAGTCATAGATTTGAATCTGCAGTGTTCAATGTCTCTGGAGAATCTGGTCTGAAAATTCAATAGAAAGATTTACCAAACCGTTTGACATTTCTCGCGTCGCTTTTAGCTTACATTTCGAAGTTTTGTTGTTTGGCTTTGATAAAATTTACAAAATGAAATTCTTTATAGCAATTGTAATGAACTAGAATTCAGGTGAAAATTTGGCACCACCAAAAGGTAATGCCTCAGAGGTGTATTTTTAACAAGGTTCCAAACACTTGTCGTTAGAGAAGTAAGAGATTAGTTGTCAAAGCAAAAGAAATGCATTTTTAATAAATTCAAATTTAAATTTAAAATCAGGAGACGTTTACACAATATAAAATATTATTATGTTGTTTTCCACTCACGCAGAAGATAAATCACTCACTTAGTCGTCTGTATAATTCTAGACATTATTTTCAAAATAATATTTCCATTTGTTTTTCGCAACAGCTTTTCCGACTAAAAGCAGGCATTTCTTTTCGGAAAATGCATTGAAAAAGCGTTGAATAGTAGCAAAGAAGGATGTGACTAATGTAGATTTCTAGCCCAAATGACACTTCGGTTGTCAAAACACATGCATTACATGTATCTGCATTACCACCAAGCCGTGGACATGTCAAACGTGTTGGTAGTAGTGAGAACAGGAACAGTACTCTCGAAAAGCTAGAACAGCAGTTGGAACAGTGGGTGAATGGAAATCGACATAAGTGTTTTGATTTGCTTGCGTCAAATTAAACACCTCACCGAAGTGTAAACATCAAAGTGACGGTAGAGAAAAGCGCTAGTGCGAGTATGTGTAAATCTTGTGTTTGGTTTGAAATTCACAGAAACTGGTCCTGAATGTATACTAAATCAATTTTTCTGGGTGAATCTAAAGACAAAATTGGTGACTTTTATCTATGCTTTGGTATTGGTGGTTAAAAAGCTGAGACTTAATGCTACCTCACATTACTCATATCTCTGTCACTTAAGGAACAGAATACTTGCAAACTGCTTTATCTAAGGCATTAAAGAACAATCCGATGTCTCATTATTGAATATTTACTCACTCCATGTTTAAAAAAAAACATCGCTAACAAAACTCTTAATAAATTGTTTTTTGAAAATTGAGCCCATTTTCTTTCTTATGCAGCTATGGCCACCTTTCTGTGAAACCCACTACAAAATTATATAAACAGCAGTCTAATCTTAGGCGTTTGGGATATTTAAACAATTTGATTCAATTAGGTACTTACTTCAAATAAATTTAATTTATATTTAAAAGAAAAAACACATACTAAAAATAACACGTCAACAAAATAAATATTTACTTTCCACTTCATAATTGAGATTCCACTTTGTTTCACATTTTCCCACTGCAACAAAATGCAACAGTGAGTAAACGAAAAAAATTAATATTCTAACCTCTCATCTGTCAAAATTTGTGAAATCTCACCACTTACAAAGTTGCTGCCGGTGGAAACATACAACCACAGATGAGGAATTAACCAGATAGTCAACTCGAGAGCGAATCTCTCACCTTGCCTACAAGCTAAGTCGAACTGATTAGCCCCACATAATTTGCACTTATATGGGCTTTTACGTGCAAATCAAATGGGAATCACGCACACATAAATCGAATTATATGGGGCTAATGGCCGCGCTCATGAAATGTCATTTTTTATAGCAAAAAGTTGGGAACAGTTGATGAATTTCAGCAGATTACAACTCACAATTTGGGTGTGTAAAATAAGCATGGTCAATATGCGGTGAATATGGATTGATAAAAACATACTTACCACACAACTAATAACATAATAAAATATTATAATATTAAGAATAAAGCTGTGTTTTAACTAATTTATTCTAATTTTTAATGAAAAATAATCAAAATAATATTGATTAACGTGACTAATATATAATAAGTAAGTTCATCATACATTTCCGGTTGACAATAAATTTAAGTATAACTATACTAGCAAGGATTTCGTAGATTTCGGATGGTTATATTGAAGCAGCTAAGTAACTCTACACAATTGAACACTGGTTTAAAACGGTTTTTAATAAAACGTAATCCAAATTCTTACAAATATTATTTTTGGTACATCAAAACACTTTTTTAACAAAATTTGCAATTACTTCCTAGTAGTATAGTAGTAGTAAATTGTTTTGTTTATTTTCATATAAAATAAAATTACAAAACATTATAACTTGACAAATAAAGTCGGCTGATAAAAAAAGTGGCTAATTAATTCAATATTTGCATGTGCATGCTTATTTATGACATGTACTCAAATACCAAGCATTTTCGTGATGTACTCAACTACCAAGCAAAATGCACCCCCAATATATTTATGCAGTGCATTCCAGCTACCTTTTTTCTCGTTCTTCCGTCTATCGCTTACTTTAAATTTTAAAATAAAGCATATTAACTTATATAAAAAATTTCAAAACCGCCTTAGAAAAGAAACAGCTAAGAAAATTGATTGACTAAACGTACAAATCTTGTAACATAACATAATTTAAAAAGGATTACAAATACTTCTTTTTCACTTTTTTTATCCATGCACGGAACCCGAATATGTACATGTATTCATTAAACTTTCATATGTTGAATAAAACAATCAAAGAATTTAATATATATATAAAAAACCATTGCAAACTATTTACCACAAATATTTTACAGCCAAACATTACTAATAAAACATATACAATAAAATATTCATTTTATCTGATTTTATTAACCAAAATGGAAAAGTACAACAACCCAAGAATGTTTATTTTAAGGCAGTTAAAAAAATAGAGAAATATTTCTTATAACCGCAAAAAATATTCCAACTAAATTGTAACAACTTTATTGGTTAACTAATTTTTTGTTTCTTTATAAACATTATATTAAAATAAAATAAAAAGTTGAATCGCATAAACTCAACACTTCGCAGAATTTCCTATTTCCCAACACATCCGACTTGTCCAGCTGTTTTGTTGTTGCGATTTGGATATATTGCAAAACTCCCCACAATTATTTTTGGCGGGTTATCTAGTAAATTAGATCTAACTTCATGTGTCTGGCTCACACGTATTCACAGATGGGAAAATTGAGAGAGGATTTTGCGGCTGTCATTAAATATTTTTTGCGGGTTGAAAGTGATAGGGGATTGCAGAGTTGACTATCTGGTTAATTCCTCATCTGTGCATACAACTTGCTAGCGAGGAAAATTCTATTTATAAAATCATTTCTATAAAATTTTCGGACACAAATTAATTATTGCATAGAAAATGTCCGCGGCCATCCACAAGTGCGAAACGCAGAGTTGCACCAAAGATGCTACACTTCAGTGTCCCACATGTCTGAAAATCGGCATTCAGGGTTCGTACTTTTGTTCGCAAGTCTGCTTTAAGAGCAATTGGAAGGAGCATAAGATAATCCACGCCCTGGCACGTGAGTATAAAAAAGTATCCCTTAACTAGATAAACACTTTTTTTTTTCGTTCAGAGGGTTCAGCCAATTCTGCTGTTGCTGAATCGACGGAAACGAATGGCTACAATCCCTGGCCATACTATCGATTCAGTGGGAAACTGCGACCCTATCCACAGACTCCAATTCGCACAGTTCCCGATCATATTCAACGTCCGGACTATGCAGACCACCCAAAGGGACGTGCGCTCTCAGAAGAAGCTATGCGCGGCAACAGCACGATCAAGGTGTTGGATGACGAAGAAATCGAAGCTATGAAGGTTTCCTGCAAATTGGGTCGCGAATGCCTTGACGAAGCTGCCAAGGCATGCGATGTTGGTGTCACCACAGACGAACTGGACCGTCTCGTACATGAAGCTGCAATCGACCGCGATTGTTACCCATCACCACTAAACTACTACAATTTTCCAGCATCGTGCTGCACTTCGGTGAATGAGGTCATCTGTCACGGGATACCGGACTCCAGACCGCTGCAGGACGGCGATATTTGCAACGTGGATGTTACGGTGTACCACCGCGGTTTCCACGGTGACTTGAACGAGACATTTTTCGTCGGTAATGTTTCCGACAAGCACAAGAAGCTGGTTAAGGTCACATACGAGGCTCTTTCCAAGGCCATCGAGATAGTAAGGTGGGTTGCTTCTTGGATTTCCCTCTCAGTAGGTTGACACATTTTCATTTCCATTTACAGACCTGGCGTAAAGTACCGCGAAATTGGCAACGTCATTCAGAAGCATGTGCAGCCGCATGGCTTTAGTGTTGTCAAGAGCTACTGCGGACACGGCATCCACCGGCTGTTCCATACAGCACCAAATGTGCCTCACTATGCTAGTAAATTACCCATCGACTACCTCCAACACATTCACGTTAAATGACTTGTTTCCATTTCCACAGAAAACTCTGCTGTTGGCGTCATGAAAGCGGGAAATACTTTCACCATCGAACCCATGATTTCGGAGGGAGTTGCGAAGAGTGATCAGTGGCCCGATGACTGGACCGCTGTCACCGCGGACGGATTGAGATCAGCACAGTTCGAACAGACGCTGTTGGTCACGGAAAATGGATGCGAAATACTGACACGTCGCCGTGAGAACAACGGACAACCCCATTTCATGGATAAAATGTAGATTTGCAAGCATACATTTTTTGTTAAAAATTTTTAAATAAAGTTTACACTTCTAACTTTATTACTCTTCGTTTTTATACTAAAAATTTACATTCTACACGATATCAGGATGTTACTGAAGCGCCTCACTTTTCCAGGGGAGCGTAATTGAGGAGTTTTTCAATCAAATCCACATGCCCGAGGAGCATTCTGCGACAGCAGTACCTTTTCAGACCCAAAGCATCGAGGGCATCGCTAAAATTTGCACGTATTCTTGATTAGTTGGAAAGAAATTTTATTGATATTGGCGTATTTACCCTTCAGTGTATTCTGCTTGCAGGAGACCCAGATATGACTCCCATTTGTTACCGATGACTTTGCCACAGGTAAAGCAGCGGATGGGAATAATCATTTTAAGTTAAAATATTTTTAAATTAGGAAAAAGACAAAGTCAAGACTGCCGGAGGACAAAGCTGAATTTGTTTTGTATTATGCTTCAATATTTCAACGTGACAAAAATGACAGCCGAAAATATGACATTCACAGTTGGTAGCGTTCAGAAACTAAACGATGTTGTAATTCGTAGCGATGTCAGATGAAACACTTCAGAGAGAACAAAACTTTAAAAACATTTCTATTAATAAAATAAAATGACTCACAAACATTAGTTTTGTGTGTATTCCATTTTTTTGTTATTCCATATCATATATTCTATAAAAGGACAAATTGCTGAACCAATTTTGTGGGCGATTTGAAATTTTCCACAGTACCATGTATGAAATTGAAAATCGTTTGACAATACGTTTCGAAGATAACTATTTCTGTCTACATGTCAGGGACTTGGTTTGTGGATTTATCGGGCTAAAACCCGATTTTTATGCCAATCACATCATTTGATAGTGTGTAAACACAATACAACAGTTAGTTTGAGGGAAATAGGATAAATATAAGAAAGTGTACAAAACGATTCTGAAAAATGTCAAAAGAGACGTACATAAATATATCTTAAAGTACATTTTCTCATTTTTCGATTATTAAAGTTGTTATATTATTATGTATATTTCCATTGTTAATTTGCTGTAATCTTTATGCATTGTGTTTTTGTTTGCTAAAAGAGTCATTTCCCTGTTTATATATATAAGAATACCGGTTTTGACGTTTACTAAGATGTTGGCAATCTCCGCTGAAAAATTTCAGTGTTCGTTTTAAGCATTTTATCATTAATGTTGTTCTTAATTTATTAATCTAAGTAATGAAATCAAATAAATTCAAAACCAGAGAGGATAAAAACAAAGAAGCTGACATCCAGCACTTGCTCTACCACTTCGGTAAGTAGTAGGTGCCGACAATATTGTACTAAACTGGACTGGAAAACTTCATGGAAAAGAAAGTGGTAGAACACTTGGGTCAGAGATTTTTCTTATGCAACACGAAATCGTGTACTTTTTTGGTATTTCCAATGCAGCTCTTTAGAGATTAGGCTGGAACTGGCTATCTTGCTGTCTATTAAGCTGGTCAAATCGGGGTGGATTAAATTGTGAATTTTCGGAAGTACACTGAATTAAAGTGCTTTTATAAGTTTTGTTCAAAGTGTTTTAATCCACGAATAAATATAGACAAGTGTAATAAAATATGAATCCATCAGTGGAATACGCTAATCCAGTCAGAATAATTTAGCGAAATTCTGGTTGAGATACGGTTTGCATTTAACATTTCCGTTGCTATTTGTTTGGTTCATAACAGTTTTTAAATCTGCCGAAGGGAATTCGTCTAAATTTCTTACGATATTTGACGGTTTTAATTTTTCTTCTCGCAAAAGCACGAGATCTGATCCAATGATCACTAAAAGACAAACTCCTGGCTTTCTGTAAGAAATATATTATATTTATCTGAGTTCCAATCGAAATCTGTTAGTCATTCAAATATGCATCAATACCATGACAATGATACCAAAACAAATCACGCAATTTGTTAAGCAAACAAAATTAATAATCAATAAAATAATTTAACTTAAACTAATATCAATAAATAAGGTACAGTCCTCAACAACATCTTATTGCTTCTGGTCTTCGCTGGATACTTCAACTGATGACGAGACGGAGAAAGTCCTATCCTTTGCTATTTTACTGTCCACTGATGTGTCATCGGAACGTTTCTTTAGTTTTTGACGCTACAAAATGGAATTTAAATTTACTGAATGGAAAAATTTACTAAATGTGAACACTTACGCCATCTGGTGTGAAACCACCTTCGTCATCGGGCACAAATATCCTCAGCGATTGTGGTCCTAATTGTTGTTGCACAAGTCGTGAATGTTCCTCGAAGGCAGCTTGAGCTGGGTCTGACGTTGGCTGTGGTTGAGAGTGTGCATGTTGAGCAGCGAACAACTGCTGCTGTTGATGTGGTTGCTGCTGATGTAGTTGTTGCTGCTGATGTAGTTGTTGCTGATGTTGCTGATCTTGTTGCTGTTGATGTTGTTGTTGCTGTTGCTGTTGCTGATGCAGTTGCTGCTGCTGTTGATGCAACTCATATTGTTGCTGTTGCTGCTGTAGTTCGATTTGATGATTTTGTTGTTGTTCCAACAACAATTGCTGCTTCTGTTGCTCTAACTGTATCTGGTGTTCATATTCAAGCTGAGCTTGTTGTTGGCCTTCAGCTTGTTCTCGTTGAGCTTCTTCCTCAGCAAACGCTTGCAGAAGCTGCGAATCAGCATGAGCGTTGCCAAAGTAATTCGATACAACGAAGCCATTTTGTTGCGCTGCGGCCACATTTGTCAACTGGAATGGTGCACGCTGTTCAATTTGAACCGTATGGGAAGTAGACGCTGGGGGTGCGGCAATCAAAGCTGCAAACTGCGGAGCAGCATGAATTGCAGCATCAGCCGCGGTGTATTCTGGGTGAATGTTGTTGCCAGGATCTTTGGCGGCCTGCAAAATTTGCCCATTACTGGCAACTTGTTGAGTCAGATCGGCGTCGGCATATGATGCGGCAATAAAGTTGTCAGCGGGCCGGAAGAGCTCCTGTTGGTGCTGCTGGAATAGCTGATTTGACTGAGTGACCAGGAACGTGGGATTCTGAACTGCAACTGGGCCTAGTTGAATGGGTTGACCAACAAATTGAACTCCATAGAGCTCGGGAATCTCCTGCTGAGGTGAGCTTACAAGAGCTTGGGATTGGGGTGGCAAGTAGTTGGATTGAATATCGGCAGGCAATGGTTTCCCATTGCTAGGTGTATTGTAAGGTTCTGTTGCTGGACGGATCTTAGCTGTCGGCAGAGATGGATCCGGATCTGGCGCGAAGAATTTCTGCTTGCCCGAGAAGGGATCTAAGATCGTTTGGTCATTTGTTTGGTCCTCATTGACCTGGTACTGATTGGCGTAGTATTCCTGTGGCTGTGGAGGCAAATACTGTTCTGGCTGGAAAAGATGATTGTCTTGGATGCCCAGATTAGGTGCAGGAATCGTATGAATGGGAGCAAAGTGATCCGATATGAAGTGGGGATTCTCCTCAAACTTAATTAAGAAAAGTCATAGTTAATTTTTTGAAGAAAAATATTTAAAACATTAATAATTCTTACCGGCAACTTTTGAACTTCGGAAACCAGCTGGTACGGCGGTTCGTAGTGATATGGCTTCTCAAAGTGCGCCGGCTTTACGCTTGGCAATTTGATTTTCAAAACACTTGTTGGCTTGCGTCCAATGAGTTTGCTATTAAACTGTGGACCTGACTTTAGGATCACCTTGTGAGGGCGCCCTATTGGTCGTTGTACCAGAGCCTGCTGATGTGGGGGTCGTTTCAAAACTATTGGGACATGTTTATCACTGCGGATCTGAAGAACAAGTGTTCGTTTTCCGCCGGGATTTCGACCGATGCCAGTTTGTTGTTTTGCGGATTTCGGTGGCCACGCAGAAAACACCAATGGTCTTTTGGACAGATGCAACTCACATGTTGCAACTACGATGATGGTGAAGGCAAAAGCAATGTGGAAAAGCTGAAATAAAAAAAAAACAAGAAATGCATAAATAATGAGAAAAACAATTGAAGTCATGAGAAAGTTGCTTTCAGCATTTTAATTGGCCAAACGCGTGGCTATTGAATCACAAAAGTGCGTCGCCTAAATGGTTTGATGTGCCAAGTTTACGTCAATGGAGTATAAGAAACTGAACGCATTTTTAATTAATTTTCTACAAAGAATGGCGTCACACCTTTGCTGGTGCTTACGAGTAGAGTATATAATGCCAATAAAATACGTAACAATGGTAGATGCAATTAATATGTATCACATGCTGCATCATAGAATCGACATGCATTTAAAATTGGAAGGGATTACCTAATCGCCACCTTGTGTATTGTCATTCAAACTTGCAGCAGCTTAGAGCTAGTAGTTGAGAGGGGACATTGTTTCAAACAGGTTCGAATTGAAAATTTCCGCAATCAAGGGGTTAAGTTAAGAAATCTGTAGGCTAGTTAAGGCGACCAAATATTTGGACCTTGTGAAGATAATAAGACTTATTTTCCCAAGTAGGTAGGTATCCCGGACGCGAACTACTCTTACTTTTGGAAACTATTAGGATATCTGATAGGAATGGGCTTAGAATTATATATACCAACTGGGGTAAACACTACGGCTCCTTCTTTGGCTGTGGCTAACGATGTCGCAGAGGAACCCGGAGTATCGATCAGATGACGTTCCACACAATTGGGCATCAATCGGCGGCCTTTACAAAGAATATTGGTGAAAGGCTGTATAAAGTGCAGACAGCAGTGTGTCAGCCGTTACCTGTTAACCGCCAAGTGCGTCAAATCTCGACCACGAACGCGACAACATTTCATCGGAAATAATCATGAGCGGCGAAGAACATTGTGGATATATGAATATTTGAATAGGCATAATAAATATTTCTAGAGCACTGAAAATCTGCGAATATCACACGAAGAACCATTATATCCGCTCAAAGTTACTACATGCTGTGCTGTTTAAGCTTAAGGTCTCATCGGGTCGCAAGACAGGCGGCTTTATCCCTTTTAGACTTTTGTTTGTGGAATTTTACACGTAAACGGCATTTACAGGATCTAAAGCCTGCCTTCTCCAACTACTGTGTGTGCGAATATATATTTTTGACATGAATGGAGGGAACCGCATTCTCATGACATTTCTTACTCTTGGATATTTATCAGACCTTCGCAAGAGGTTTGGCAGCGAATAAAATCTTTTAGATGGTACGGGTCGGATTTGATCCGCCTTTAGTAATCCAACTGCACCCACAAGGCTATTATTCCTTAACCCTCGTGCAAAGTGTAAAAGTGCGATTAGACGTTCATCCAAACTTGTCATCCGGATGACATGCTGACGTCAGTAAACTTCGTCATAGTGACGTCAGGATGTCATCCGGATGACAAGTTTGGATGACCGTCTAATGGCACCTTAACTCTTTCTTGAGGAGTCAAAACAAATTCAATGACTTACAATTTTTATAGATTTTTGACGGCAATTAATGCCCACTGTGCGGCTTTTAAAAGACGTCCTTAAATTCACTACACAGATGAAAAAGTTATTTCTTCATAGTTATTCAATCCTCTTAAGCTCATTTTCTATATCTGTGTCCGTCCTCAATCTCCGCATGCATGCATATTTTCATCTTTCGCTGATACCATAGTGTTCACTTTCTTTAGATATTTGTTTGTATTTATATCTTGGAAACTTGTTGCTGTTTCGACGATATACACTGATGCCTCTCTCAATCGTATTCAGTGATTGACATGTAAATTGATCAATCTTAAGTCGAATAGCATAACAGCAATTGTAACGATACGGTTCCACAACACAAGTGTGCAAAAATGTTATTCAACAACACACCGCCTTATGACTTCACTCTTTGGTTGGTATATTGTGTAACTTTAATGTGAACCAAGATGACTGACTCCACTGTATAAATGGTCATCAATTTTAATAAAGAAAAAAAAATTACATATCAAAACAAAGTCTGAATGGAACACATTAACATCTTGCAAGACAATGGAATCAAAAAGTGAACGCTACTTCCAGTCTTTCTCAAGATAAATTTTTGACGCAAATTATTTAGAGGTTATTTAATTTTGACAAATTGCGATTCATTATTATTTTGTCATGCCCTCTGCACTTGGGTGTATTAATGAAGCCACTTTATGAAAACATTCGACCAGTCTGGTCGTTTTCATTGTAAAAGTCTTCAACTTTCATTTTTAGTCTTAGCTAGGTAACTATAAATTTAAGCATCCAATAGCGTTTTTTTTTCTCAATTTTCCTTCCTCCAGTGCTCTCGATTAAATGGACTTCAGTAGGCCCATTCAGTACCTATCGGTTAAATTTGCGCAAAAGAAATCCAATTTTCCGCTGTTGGCTTATTGTTTACATTTCTCTGATGGTTAACTTTAACCAGCACCTAACTGTTACTGTCATGAAAACTACCCAATTCCGCAAATCAAACAAATTGCAGTGATTCACGCAAAACAGTTCAACCAGAGAGAAACTAATTAAAAATTAGCTTGCTTCAGATTTAATATGAGTTATTTGCCGATTCATAGATAGATTATGCTAAATTAAAAGACACTCACAATGGCCATCGGACATGGACATTCCGGGCACGTAATTACAATTTTACTTTTCACTTATGTATGTTGAAGTTGAACATTTTGATAGCGGCACCTATCTTTCTATTTTCAGTTATAATACAATTTAAATAGTTTCGGGCACACTTTGTGAAATGAAATCTCTGTTTCTGTTTCTATGCCTATAACTGATATACCTCGCAGTATCCGTGTGTCGACAACAATCCAAAACGCTAGTCAATTAATTGATAATGTGATGGCATTTGACTTTCGATTTTCAGGCGCAATTAAACGATAGTTAGCTATCTACTTGTGGAAAGGTAAAAACAAATATAAGCACGTATTACTTACTTGCATACATTAAAAGTACACTCGTTATCGATTGTCAATGGTTGAAAATGTAGAAAATTTAACTGTGAACAAACTGGACGGAATTACTAATTATGACAATGGTAAGTCTTTAGGAAATGATAGGCCTAGAGAGCTTATTAAAATCATAAACACAATATAGACCGCAGAGAGAAATTCTGATGCGTGGACAAGGCGCAACAACCACTTGCAAGTTAATTGGGTCGGTAAAGCAATCCGCGCTCGCCCGATACATGATTGAATCGAATTTATGTAGGTAAGCAGAATACTCGTATCTATCTACAACCTACCCAGATAAATACGGTTGAGGTAAACAAGTAGTGAAATTTTGTATTTCTCTTTCAGCCACTATGAGATAGTCATCACCGGCCGTGGTTGTATGGTTGAATGGCAATAAAAGTGAGACCAAAGAAACTACATTTATTTCAAATCCAAGTATGATACACTCATTGCAATGGATTAAATTTAGTGACCACTTGTGCGACCTTGATCGTCATTGTGCGTTTATTTTTCTCTTTTTGAGAAATTAAATTAGACGTCTGCGCTTCCGGATGAGTGCTGGTTGATGGTATGATGTATTAGGGATCAATGAGCTGCGTGCACTTTCATAAGAAACGTTAATTGGATGAGTGGGATGACATTTAGTTTTACAGAGGAAAGCAGAGGTAGCTATCCGTAGACTATGAAATGGGTACAAGTACGGGTACCTACACAGCAATAGAAATGCTAAAATTAACTATCTAAACAATTTTTGGGGAGTTAAGTTGGAGAAAAGAAATTACGAGTTATTTATTTTTTGTTTTGTTTACAAACAGTACACAGTTACGGTAAATTATTTTCGAGAAAACATAGACCATTTTTTGGGGCCAAAGTAAACTCGGGACATTACAACATAAACTTTTTCTATATGCACTTTACATTAACGTACAAATTCTTACCAAGCAAAACATGAACAAAATCATAAAAATAAATCCTCGGTGTTCGGATTATGTATTTAAGCAAAAATACGACCTCAAAAAGTAGGCAAAAGTAGCAAGAACATTGTCCTAAGTACAGGAACATAGTAACATAACAGAGTCCTTAACGCTATAATAAGAGTACTGCTTAACTACTTTACTGATGCATCCAAAAAAATGTCAAATACGCCCGGACCTGCCAAGTACAGAGGAACCGCCATCAGATCCATAAAACTAAACAAAGCGGTAGGCGGTGAAAGAAAGATTTTTGCAGCCAAAAAAATAAGTCTGCGTCTATTTTTACTCTCACTAATTGAGCTACTGAGGGATTCCCGACCCGATCATTAAACTTTCCGAAGAAGGTTAATCTGATAAAGTGTGCAAACTGGAGAGGAATACGCCTTTATCTTAATTCAGCAAAGTTAATAGTATACTCAAGAGCTAATAATGTAGTTCTAGACTGGACTGGACGACCATGCTCTTGGAAAGATTTGAGATTGCACCTAAAAGGATGGGGCGCAAGCCAATCGGCTCCCAATATGAGCAAAGTTTTGCAAGAGGCAATCTCGAGGATAAAAACTGTTATTACTGTTATATTTCGAAGAAATGGACGAAGCAGATGATCATAGTAAGGAGAAAGAGAAGGACCGCAAGAAAAATTCATAACACTAAATGCCAATAAAAATGGGAGAATTTGTGTCAGATAATTTTGTGGCATGAGATTATAGTACAAGGGTTTATGGAGCCGGGGCTTTGGTAAAGGAACTTGGAACAGGAAATTTCATCACCAAACCCAAAGAAGTGTTAGAAGAAAGAAAAAACAAACATTAAGACGACTAAAAGAATTTGTCGAGAACATGAACGACGACAGAGAGGACCCTAAATATTGCAAATGTTAAGAGTTTTTAAAGGACTATATGCTATGTATATAAGCGTAAAATTGTAATTGAGGTTCATTGAAGCACAGCACTAGAAAAGCAGAGAGAGCGTAAATTTGAAAAAAAAAAAACAAAATGTATCAGAGGGAAGGGAAAACTATCAGCTGGCAAGAAGAAATATATACAGGAGCAGAGGGCATACGCAAAGCTGTAGCAGCGACTGTAATGTATGCAGAAACAATTAACACCAATCAAAACAGACAGTGTCCCGAAAATGAAGATTCGCGTAGATTTATGGTGGATTCAGTTACGTATTCAGTTTTGTTAATAGTGTTAATAGTCATAAGAATTTACGCTTCACTAATGAGTCACAATTTTGGAGTTAATACTAAGAAGAAGAGTTAATACTAAGAAGAAGATGAAAGTCGGGATTACTTCGTGCGTTTTTAAAAATAAAGAAGAAAATGTAATGCTAGAAATATTAAATATTGAAACGCTGAAACACACCACTACAAAACACATAATCAATGCAAGCCAACCTCGAAGTAACGTGGAGACCAGCATAGTGGTGCTTTAGACATTCCACTAAATTGCAATAGAAAAAGCAGCTTCACATCAAGAATATAATCGATAAAATTCGGACGGAATTTTTAGCTTCGAAATAGAACACAATGAAATCGACAACACTCTAACGAAGAAAAATATTTGACCCTGTATAGGCAAGAAAAAAAAAATAAAATACATTTTAGGAATATTGACTTCATCTGTGCCAAAGTTCTAGTATGTTGTTTACCTCAAAGTATTTTAGATCAAGTGCAAAAAATCTATCAAAGATTTTGAAAACTTCACAGGGTTTAGCACTTCAAATTTGACCAATGCGGTCTGCAAAACATTTTGAAAAATGTTCATTCAGCCGAATCTTCAACCATATCTCCAATCAATTTGCGTTACAGTTGAGTGGAAGAAAAATATCTATTGCAAGCCTATCTTGTAAATATAAGCATAATGCCCAACTACCCACTTAGATCAATGCAATACTTAATTCCGAAGCAACTTGCCTCTATTTCTTTACAAATTACTATATTAAGTATTGCTTTAAGCTCAGTGCTTAGCCAATAACAATAGTCACTTAAATGCGATTTGTGTAAATGCTACTATTTCATCTTATAAACGATTCCGCATTAGCACCTTACGTTCAACAGCTGTTGCATTGTTATTTTCCTTTTGTTTACAAACAGAAGAAAAGATTAAGGAAAAAATAACGTGGTTGATTATGATGGAAAATGTTGTAACAAGTATTTATAACAAGCAAATTAAAAGCATTGTATAAACGTTTTTTTTACTTACTTTTTTTTTGCTTATATAAGTACCTAGCTAGTGTTTTTAAAACTCAAAACAACAAAGTGAACCATATACACGCAAGATAACAATTGTTAAATCTGCCTTAAAGAAATGGCATATTAGTGCATCTTACACTTTCTGTAGCTCAAAACAACAATTATAGAAAAACTTTAAACTTATACTGGTATATAAGCACCAAGTTGTTGTTCGACATGCAATATCGCTCATTGCATGACAACTTGCACAACGGGGCGTTAAAGTTAAAAAAAAAAACCTAGTCAAAACTGTCGGCAACAAACAAATTATATTAGAAGCTGAAGACGTGTTGTTGCTAAGCAACCACAGTGGCACAGAATGTTATCTGCTGTTTCTTTGTCTTCTTGGCAAATTCGACAAGTGTTTTCTTGAGCAATTTCCAAAGCCATGAGATGTTTTTTTTACTCTGCAGTGTCCCGTCAAGAATCTGGTAACTGTGTGTATTTTCCCTCTGGATAGTTGGAGAAGTTGCTTAGTTCTTTTTGGAGAAGTTGTTTCGCCTGTCTGTTACCTTCAGTTTCCCTCCAGTAACAAAATGATTTCTTTTTTAGGCAATTTTTGATGCGGAGTTTAATGGAGCTGATGAGCACGCCATCATGCTTTCCTGCCTAGCTCTCATCAGCCTTTTCATGGCTGACTGCTATGTTCAGGTACACAGATTAATTGGACTCTATTGGTCCTAGATAGTGTTGGAGACAGTCCCAAACTAGCTTAAACGTGATTTGAAAGGAGCAAATAGCAAGTAATGCCGCTTTGTTGTCAGACAGAATATAAATGTGCTTGTCAGTGATGTTCATGTTTAAATTATTCCTGATGCAGAGCTCTATTGCATGGATTTTGGCCTGAAAAACGGAGTTATTCTCTTCCATGCTGGTATAGAGGGAATATTCTATGGTCTCTCTGTAGACACCCGTTCCAACTTCGGCATCTGTCATGACTAGTGAGTTTTAAGCAAATGTGGGTGTATTCTGTTCCCAGTTTTGTTGTGCTGGAATGTAAGGTTGAAGTTGTGGCTGAATCGAATAGGACAATGTATATGAACATCATAGAAAGCATCCAACTATTATCAGCTTTTAAAACAAAAGATAAGGTTTACAAACGTAGTTTTTCGATTTAAGGCTTGAAACTTTTTTTTTTTGGTAGTAATATTACACGATGATGCTTACAGTTTCTGTTCAATTAAATGACGTCTATAAAATATGTTAAGTAGGTTTTACAGCTGACAAGAAAGCATTTTTACCTCGAAATCGGACATTTTCACTTTAACTGGATGTGGTGATAGTTGGGGTGATAGTAGACCCCACTACCATACCATTATTTCATTTTCGTCGAATTTCGATTAGTTTCGCCTTTAAAAAAAAGTTTTCTTAATACTGTGATATTCTTTCTGATGTCACTTATACCCAAAACCGGGCAGACCACCCACTGAAGTGAACTCATAACGCACAATATCGATACCACCAATGATGTGTAAATTATTCGAAAGAATAATTGTAAAATGTAAAAATAATTGATGAAAATTTCTATTCCCAATTTGGATTTACAAATCAGCATTGTACATTTGAACAGGTACATAGCATCAATCAGGCTTTCAATAAGGTCTGGCACAAAGGATTGATCCACAAATTCCAAAAGCTACTACCGAAGCAGTAATCGAAAAATCTGGAGTCATATTGCATCAGATTAATTCCGCAAAATTAAACAAGACTCAGAGTACTCAACATTAAGAAACATTTAAGCTGGCGTATCATAAGCACTGCTGTTTCTATAAAAAAGGGCAGTCGATTTAAATACAGCGCAGCAGACTTAAGAACATGGTTACAAAAAAAATTATGAACCCTTTTTAAAAGAAATGGCGTATTTTTAGCTTACAATCTTTTGAATGGCCCAGGTCCAGTTACGTGGGGATTCTAATTTTTATTTATTCCTTTTGATCTACAACCTAGCAACTAACTATAGCTGATACATATACCTAATCAGAAAACACATTTACACTTCAATACTACCTTGACTTTTCAGACCTAGTAACAAATTTGTCCAGTTAAAAAAAAGTAGGCAATCCAGAGTTATACCTCTTATTCACTAGCGATCTGTCTCAGAGTGAAGAAACCACAATAGTTTCTTGTGCAGGTTAAGTACATCTTACAGTCGAACTAAATAAATAGTATCTACGAATAGAATTAATATGGCATTAATTTTGCGTATAACAACGTACCGACCACACATTCCAGTATACCTAAACAACTTTGTAGTGGAATACTCAAATTCATCCAAATATTTGGGCGTTGGAAATTACATATAAGGAAAAAGATTTTGGTTACTGGGAGATACTCAACTCTATCTTTTTGAATAGATCTAAATATTGAAATGGTTTAAGATGAAGTTAAAAGCCCAAATGCACAAAAGTAGGCTTCTTCCTGAAGATTCCCGTTAGGCTTCGGCCCGAAAACTGAAAGCCTATTTCACCACACCAATTGGGAATCTGATGAGACGAGGGATTTTTTTAAAAAAAAATGTTAAATATACAGTTTTATTAAATAGTAGATAAATTAAACAGCAAATGAAACATTGTACATTTAGATAGATGCTACGTTTTAGAAAGAAAACTTTTCATACAGCTGAGAATGTGATAAGGATCTTCGATTTTCAGCACTCCTAAGATATGCCCGCAGAGCCTGGAGCCTGGTTCAAGCAAAGACAGGATAGTGATTGGCCTTGTCTTGGCCTTCAAAATAGTTGTATATGATAACAAGGGTTAGCACGTTGAGGTAATTTGAACAACCGTAGTGTCGCGTGAGAATGGGTAGTAGGCGCCTGCCGTCTTTTCTTGCTACTATACCAAAAATCCTCCGGAAATTCGGTCTAAGTAGTTTATTCTAACTGACCTAGTCTTCCTAGTCATAAAGGAGACTTAGAATTGATTCCAGTATAATCTGGCGGAACCCAAACAATACTAATGGTATTCAGTCTTCCGTACTTGCGTTGAAGCACTAGCTTAGCAGTGGTTGCAAAATTAAGTAATGTCATGAATTATATAATTAATATAAGCCTAATGTCGCGAATAGCCTGATATTGTCACATTCCACAAAATCACCTGAACCCTGACGGGTCAGATTTTAGCCGAAACCATACTTGAACTTGGGGAAAATCGACTTGAACAAATCGACATGTTTTGCCGAAGATACTCCTGCACTGCCAGTTAGCCCCTGCCTTAAATGTCTTCTTCTATAAATGCTTGGTTCAAAGGAACTTACTTAAAATATTAAGCTTCTCTTGGCGAAACCATAGCTCCTATGAAAAAAAAATGTTTCCTGGTACATAATAAAAATTTGCCGCCAAGATGGAGCGATATATAATTTTAAGGGCCCATGTTAATTATAGGGCTTATGTTCCGTAATCTGTAGCAGAACAGAACATATTAAAATGTGAACATTTTACGATAGGCGCCATTTGTTGGGAGTGATGCTGCAAGGATATTTCTATATCCTTATCTTAAAGCTAACAATATGAAATCGTGCTTAATTATTATTGGTAGAACATAATTCAAGATACAAGATGCGTACATAAACAGAGAACTTAACTTAATGGCGCAGAACAAAATTGAGCAAGACAAACAGCAACTAGCGAAGAGTTGTGGAGAGATGATAGGTGTGATAGTATAAAAACCATGCCACGTACGATGTTCACGATGCTAACGATAATAGACTAATGGAAATCACATTTTTAAAGAAGTAGCACAGCTGCAATATTCTTCCGATTTCTCATCAGAACAAGAAAAAAAAAGTGTATGGTCATATTCTCATTATGGCAATCCATTTGAATATTCAGTTTCGCGTTAAATTGGGTCAAAATAACGTTTATATTTAGAACCCGTAAACTGGTAGTATGTGAAGAACTTGAACTTGCCCGGTCCAGTTTAGCTAAATATTTAGGCGGTTTTAGGTCCCTCTATTGACTAACTATGATAAATTAATTAAAATTCAAAAAGGAAACTTTTAACGGCAACTTCGTTTTCGGAGCTTTTCGATACAAAATATGAACCTATTTTGTTCGACTTTGCGAAAGTTCTCGCACGAATACGCAAGTACGCTTAATATTGCTTATTATTTTGTCAATGCTTACCTTCATTTTATTTTTAATGGAAATAAACACAAATATCCATAAAAGTACTAAAATCACTCAAATTGAAGGCTCATTCAGTTTAAAGCTCTTCTTGAAGCGGCAAAATATTCAACTATTTTTTTTTTATTTTATTTGAAAGCAAATGTAGCACTCAACAAAGACACGCACAGTAAAAAATATCCACAAGCAAGTGCAATCAATCCGAAAATTGAAAACAAAACCAGTCGCACAGTTAGTTTCCTTCAAGGAACAAGAAAATAAATATCCCAGAATAAGTGCAACTAGAAGAAGAAGAAGATGAAAATGCTTAACCGAGTTTAACTCGACCAAGGAGCAGCTAATTATACGCCTGAACAGTCCCGGTGGAAATTTAAAAACAGACTGAAGCTACCATTGATCGAAGAATGCAACAATACCTCGACGAAGTGTCTGCGATCATACTAAATATAAATGCCTACCACCGATACCGAGACCAAGACAGAAGAAAGTCGCTATCACTGACGAGCGAGCAGAATGTGGAAACCAAAGCTGGTCGGGTCTTGCAGCCACTTGCCTAATAATACCGCTGGTATACAATATAGTTAGATGGACAGTATCTACGAGGTTTAACAACGATGCGTGTTTTACTTTAGTTGAAGTTCAATTGGTGTCTTTTGGTAACAGTTGTTGTACGATAAGCTGGCCGGTTGTTGGAACTTGTCTCAGAGTGATACCATGTAGAGCGCAGAGCGTGCATCACATGACAATCGTAATAAGGAATCATTTATTGCTTTACATATGGGTGTGTGAGTTTAGTCATACAAATATTTCCCAGACACCTTAAAGAGCGTAAATAGGAAATGGCGAAAAGACGAAAAGGCGCGAGAAAGTGTTAGCTTTACACCACAATTATATGCGTTTGCAGGTAGGTAATAATAATAATTAGACGCATGCGGAGCGCAGCGTTTGTGGGGACTTATAAAATGCGCGTTCTGATTTTCTGACCATTATGCGGTGGCGGTTAATTTGCATTATACAACTTGTAGGGTTTGGCGTGACGCACCCACCTGGCTGTGTATATTGCGATTATGTATGAACAAAAAAATTTGGCAACTTTAATATTCATTGAAGGCGCTAGGAACAGCTTAGTTCCGCTATTTGATTAAGGCATTTGGGTAATACGAGTACCTATAATAATAAACTTTTGTATTTAATATTCGTATATCGCCGAAATAATTGTATTAATTAATTTATGGTCACAAATTTCACTTTAGGTGGCTACAATTATTTGATGGTACACCTAGGCATTTTTGTGCCTTCAAATTTCGCGCGGTGCGTCCTCAAAAATGTTTCAGAGTACCTAAATTTGAGGAAACTCTTCCATTTATTTTGCTTCCGTGTATGTTTCCTTTGATTGCGAAAACAAACTTATTGTACAAAGATATTTATTAAAAACATTATAGAAGCGTCCTGGGGATACATCTTAATCGTAATATCACATCACAAAAAATATGGCATTGAATGCAAATTTACTTAACTAAATTAACTGTTTGGTGGCTGCTTTGGAAAATAGTAGGGTTATCGTCCTACTGATTAGAACCCAGTGCTCCACTTTGATAAGAGGCGAAGAAGATGACCGCAACATCTCAGGCGTTCCCGAAGTTTTTGAAGAGGAAAGAGGTCGAGGTGACTAAAGCAGTCGAACTCCGAACCACTTTGAAAGTTTCGAAGGTGAAACTTCTTAAAGCAGAGATTACAGAAAAAATCAATCGCAGGCTGCTCATAAAAACTGTTATTGAAAAAGATGGGTGCTTGATTCAAAGCTCCAACCACTATGCAAAAAACTCTACGAACCCAATTAAACCTGATGAAGGTGCACTTGCTCATGCAGCAAAGAGGACTTGCATGTGATGATTCATATACACTTCCATCGCTTGGAAAGAACTAATTGATAACCCATACGTATCCCTTTCTAGATAAAATTTATGGAAAAAACGCCCCCAAAAAGTAGGCTTTGCAACAACTTTAGATGGCTTCATATTTTGTCAAGGCTTAAACTTTTACTTCCATCAACTTAAGCTCTTAACTGTGATCGTGGTAGTATCTTACTTTACTTACTTAATGGGCTACCGCCTTCCAGACTCTGCAATCCCGGGCGCGCTGCTTCCAATTTTGCAGACAAGCTTTCTGACATCCAAACGAAGGTTTGGTCTTCCTTGTCGTTTCGAACCTGATGGTGGCTGGGATTCGATGATCCTCTTGGCAGGAGCTCTATTATCCATTCCTTCGATGTGACTGACCCAATTTAGTTGACGTGTCTTGGCTTTCAAGACTAAATTCACATCTTCTCGGTTCGACATCCTTGCAAACAGGACCAAACCGAAGTTGCAGCTTTTTCGGCGGATCTCCACTTAGATGTCATTCATGGACAGATGCTTCTTTATTTATTGATAGCGTATATTTAATCTTGTCCTCATTTGCTGCAGGACCAACTAACTTCGCCTGTTCTTTAATAGCCCTACAAGCCTTTATTACGTCATATTGGTAGTGTCCGCAATAATATCGTCCACACATCCCAGTAACTGGACGGATCCATTGAAGATTCCGTGTTCGAGAGATGACTAGTTTGTTAGCAATCAGGGTGCACAAGAACTCGACATTCTGCAGGCTTTAACCTGGGCAATTTTGCGTAGGGACTTAGGCCTGCAGCCGTATAAGATCCAACAGACTCAACTTTAAGTAACTGACAACGCCGTTTGTTCGCTGACTGCTCTTCGAAGTGTTTCATCTTTAGCGATAAGGAGCATTTTGGGATGAATAGCTATGTCTGCTATAAAAGCAAAATTTGCCATACACAAACCCAAACGAGGTTCGCCAGGTGACAATGCATCCGCAAAGAGTAAGGCGACATCATTGGTCCGCACTTCTTCTAAAACGACGTTGTTGAAACCATCACCATCAACGGCGATTGCTAATTTCTTTTGAACCGAATTGAACTAGATGTGGTTCCAGTAGGATTTTAGGGTAGATTTGAGTTATCTCTCGCGAATGTTACGTGAATTGGCCACCTTTGGGATTTGAATTTTGATTTTCTGACGTGATAGGTCTACGCCAACCATCCGCTGCCCTCCAAGTCAATATAACACAGGAAATCGCTCAAATTCAGAAGGATATAGGCAAACTAAATTTAACCCCTCGGATCTGTGACATTTGATCGATGTCATTTTCCATACGTTTAAAATAAAAAAGAGATGAATTTAGCAAACAGCTTGTTTTATTTAACTATATAAAAAATATGAAGTAATGTTACAAGCTATATGCTTCGAAAGCGTTAAAATAATAAGGGCCTTCGAAAAGCGTTAAAATAATAAGGGAAGAAATTTAATTTTCCGGATCTGATTGTTTCTGCCTGCGAAAATTGTGCATTCGTCCATTTCTTCAATCCCGGAAACACTGCTTTCAATAATCCAAGCCAAGATCTAAGAAACGTATGTAAACGTATATTGCGCTAGTTTCATTTTATAACGCTTTAAAGATTCAAATTCCAAGGATACCTTAATCTATCGTCGTTAATTAATTAACTTCTGGTCTTTTTAAGTCTATTATTCTCATACGCTACATTTGTCTAATGAATATTCACACCCAATATCAGATGATTGATGAATGCAGATACATTTTATTGATACCAGACTATGTTTAACGGCTCCAAAAGTTTCGCATTCAGATTTAACGAGTCGCATCCAACAAGTTTTTTTTTTCATACATGTTGTAGCTATTATCACCTTTCACTACTTTGTAAGAATTCGGTCTAAATTCTCCTGACACACTTTCAAAAGATTAATATATAAGCATATTGTATGCAGTTAAAGTAGTGTAAACACATACTAGATTCACCATGGTTCTGATTTTGTGGAATAATATTATGTGAGGTTGTGGGTGCTGTGGCTTAATGGCTAGTGACTTCACATGCATCAGGTCTTGCCAGCCGCTGATAAATATCTTCGGGTAAAATGTCTAGTATTTTATATGATAAATAAATAAATATAAGAAATGTATACCGTTACTTTTTTTATTAAGAAATGAAGGGAGCCAAGAATTTTATGAAGATTACGAACTGCACATTTTTAAGGCGCTTCTCAAATTAAGTTTATGATAATATTTGCTTTCGCCGCAAAAGGCAAGAGGATTGCCTCTTAGGGAGGATTTGAACCTAAGATTCCTCGCTCAGTAGTCCAACACGCTACCCACTGAGCCCTATTACTACTTCTGTGGCTATTTTAATAATTCGTTGACTTGAAGAAATTTGGAAAACAGACGTTGCAAAAGTCTCGCCACGAAGAAGACCGCCTAAATTCAGGCAAAGTGTATGGAGGGAATGTTTCGGGAGCTGAAAGAAACATCTCATTTGCCTGCTGATAAAGCTGCACCAAAACAACTTAAATAGAGCACAACCATATTTAAGATAGCCTTTCTTTAGAGGAGAAGAAATGCTCACAAAATTCGTTTGGCAAAGTTTATTAACAATGGTAAATAGCTATGGATGACAAGAAGCCAGGAGCCCTTTGTACCTATGAAGAAGTTAAATTCATTACGGTCAAAGCAGAGATAAAAATGGTTGGGACGGACGAGATACAGTTTGAGTTTTGGAAGATGATCGAGAAATTTATCCAGGAACATATGCGAGGCGATCCAATACCTCATCAGTGAATGGAAAATTATCCTCTTAATTTGCACAAAGGAGAAAGATATATTGGATGTTGCCCAAAAAAAATGTGATTCCTATGTATGAAAAGTTTAATTTTCTGGGATCAATGATTAACCATTGATGATGACATCAATCAGTGTGGATGACGTGAGAGGAAAACTTTGCCATTTTCTCTGACTGAAATATATCTCTCCGATCACGAACATACTGGTTCGTTTGGCTCTCACATACGGTTCGCAAAGTTGGACGATTAGCAATGTGAGGGCGAATTAACAGAAGCTAAGTTTAAGGTGCTTCGCATTACAGCAGGAGGAAGTCATATGTATGAAACTAAGGCGCGGCCGGCTCTGACGGTATTGTCGTGTTTATCTTTTGTTCCCTTTTGGGGAAAGCGTCAAAATTGTCAGACTGCAAACCTTTACTGCCATTTTTATTAACTAATTTCATTGTCATGTTGTAACAACTTTAAAAAATAAATATTAGATGTAAACGGCCCATTCCAGCTTTACCTTAAGCCCAGCTTCTTCAACTACTGTGTGTGCGAAGCTTTGACACAAATGAGGGGGCCTACATTTTAATGCCTAATCCAAACTGAAATTTTATTTTTCAGTGCTTCTCATGTCATTTCTTACTCTTGGATGTTTGTCAGAACTTCAAAAGAGGTGGGTAGCTTAACCACTAAGCCACTGCTCCCACAACAACAACTTTATTAAATTTTTAAAAATTTGTTTTTAAAATTATAATTCACCATGTTACTCGCGACATAATCGAACCACTGTTCGCCTTGTGATATACCTTTTCGCACAACATTTTCCTAATTCATTTCAATTTATTAAGCAATTTGCATAAGTACAATAAGACTTGTGGCCTATTTCACCAAACTACAAATTATAACCATAAATTTGTACTTGTGAATCACAACTACAAACTTGTAATCAAGTTTTTTGTTTCACAAATTACAAATATATAATCCACAAATTTGTGAGTAGAATGCAAAATAAATTGTGGAAAGCAAATTGTTGATTACAAGTGCTCAAAATAACCAGTTCTACCGTAATCTTTGCTCCGCAAAATCTGGAATGGGATGCCATTTTTGGGTTTAATCACTAAGCTCAGCGCATTAACAAATGAGCTGAGTTTGATTAAATCTGAACTACGCGAATTGAAATGTAGTTCAGTGCCTTCGCTTTCCGATACTCATTTGCCGATGGGTAAAAAATCTATTATATCCGAAACGGGAGTGTCTGTTAATGATACCCCCGTATGTGATAACGCGCCGGTCGTGATAGAAAATGCCTCCGGAGGCACCGAATGGAGCAAAGTGTCGCGTAAAAAATCGTGGAAAAACAAAAAGCGCGTTAATAAAATTAAGCCTATAATCGGCAATAATAACTCCGCGCTCGCCGTCGGGAATTCGTGTAAAAAAATTTTTGCCAAAAAACGGAGTTGCATTGCCCATCGCAGAAGTCAAAACATAAACACTGATCAGCTGCAACAGCAATGCACCTCCGTTTTAAATTATTCGCTTTATTATCAAAATATGGGTGGTATGAGAACGAAAACAAAAGAGATTTTTGTTGCGCTCTCTGACCATCAATATGATGTCATTGTTTTAACGGAGACATGGCTGCACCCACACATTTTTTCTACGGAGATCTTCGATTCAACATATGTCGTTTACCGAAATGATCGTTGCCGAACAAGCAGCGAGCGAGGCGGGGGAGTTTTAATAGCTGTCTCTTCTCGTCTTCATAGTAGGCAAATGACATTGGTACATTGTTCGGTTGAAGTGGAACAGATGTGTGTGTGTATTGATTTCGTTAATGATGTGCGTTATCAGTTATTTATTTTTGTCTCCTACGTTCCACCAAACAGTGTTGCCAATGTGTATGAAAAACACATTCAAAACATAAGTACTGTCGTTAGTAATCTTGCTGCCACTCAAATACCTTGTGTATTGGGTGACTTCAATATTGGTAATGTATATTGGAGGAATGTGGATGGTGATAAGAATTTAATACCATTTAACGTCAACCATGAGGTTGAACAAATAGTTGTCGATGGTCTTCTTTCTTTGGATTTATTTCAAGTAAACCATTTTCCGAACTCTATTAATAGAATATTGGACTTAGTTTTTTTTAATAATGAAATTAATTATACTATAAGTGAAGCTCTGGATCTTATAGATTCCAATAAAATGCATCACCAAGTCTTACTTTTGGAGATTAATTTTCCTAATTACTCAAGTGATTTAAAAAATATTAATTCCGCGTTGTCTTATAACTTTTCGAAAACCAATTTCGTTGCTTTACAGGAATATTTGAGTGGTTTTGATTGGGATGAACTGCTGAAATCCCCCAATTTAAAAGGTAACTATGATATATTTTTGGATAAGATCAAATCTGGTTTTGAATTATTTGTACCAAAAACGCGTCTTAACAAAATGTTTAAAATTCCTTGGTCAAATAAAAGATTAGTTAATTTACGTAACGTAAAAAGGAAAGCTTATTCTAGTTATATATCAAATAAAACTAATTCTAACCGTGAACTTTTTTTGAGATTCAGGATAGAATATGAATTTTTAAATCGGTTTTTATACAGGCAATATAAAGGGTGATTTTTTAAGAGGTTTAGAAATTTTTTAAAAAAAAAACACAAAAAATTCGAAAAAATGAATGAAATATTTATTTGAATCGATAGTTTGAACATTGCAATTTAATGTTTAAAGATAATTTCATGCAAATGTTGACCGCGGCTGCGTCTCAGGTAGCCCATCCGCTGAGTCCAATTTTGGCATACTCTTTCACACATATCGGCCGGTATCTCACGAATGAATGCATGGATGTTGGCTTCCAGTGCGTCAATCGAAGCGGGCTTGTCCCTATACACATTAGCCTTGGCATACCCCCACAAAAAATAATCTAATGGTGTCAAATCGCACGATCTAGGCGGCCAATTGACTGGCCCGAAACGTGAAATTAACTGTTCACCAAACTCGCCTCGCAATTGCGCCATTGTTTCGCGTGCTGTGTGGCATGTGGCACCGTCTTGTTGAAACCACATATCATGCAAGTCAAGAACTTCCATTTCGGGCAAAAAAAAGTTTGTTATCATCGCTCGGTAGCGTTCACCATTTACAGTAACGCTGCGATTCGCATCATCTTTGAAGAAATATGGCCCAATAATGCCGCCGGCCCGGTTAAATTGCAAACCAAACTGAAGCTGTTTGACAGTGACACAAGGTACTAAACACACGTCAGCTGTCAAAACCAGTGTTGCCAAAACCAAACCAGCTAAAGAATCACCCTTTATCTTGTCTGTAGAATCGTCGGTGAAGCGTAATAGCAAATCGTTTTGGAATTACATTAATTCGAAAAGAAATACCACAGGCTTTCCTAAGGTAATGGAATTCGAAGATGTAAGTTCAACAGATTTGAAAAGTACGTGTAATTTGTTCGCTGATTTCTTTGAGTCAGTGTACAATAAGTCGCATGTGCAGGTAACGGGAAATCATAACATTATGATTCCTGAAGTTCTGGACATCGGTGTGTTGCAATTCTCGGATGAAGATTTAATAAATGCGTTAGAAAAACTAAATTTAAATAGCAACCCTGGCCCAGATGGGATTCCTGTGGTAATATTAAAAAAATGTTTATCATCCGTTTTTCATCCACTTAAAATTATTTTTAACCAGGCTCTTGTAACTGGGAACTTCTTAAATGAATGGAAATATTCGTTCATAACACCTATTTATAAAAGCGGTTTAAGGCAAAAAGTAGTAAACTATCGGCCTATATCAAAGCTTTCTGCAATACCAAAATTGTTTGAAAGTATTGTTAAGGACAAACTCTTTTTCGCGGTAAAAGAAATTAATTCAAATAGTCAGCATGGCTTTGTTCGTGGTAGATCATGTGCTACTAATTTGGCTTTGTTGACTAATTATATATTTAATAGCTTTGATGAACGATTACAAGTTGATGTACTTTATACTGACTTTACGAAAGCGTTTGACAGGGTGCATCACACACTTCTTTTGGCTAAGCTAAAGTCTTTGGGTTTTCATTCATCAATGCTAAAATGGTTTCGTAATTACCTGACTAATAGAAGGCAAATGGTTAAAGTCGATGGTTTGACTTCTCGCGTTATAGAAGTTACTTCCGGTGTTCCACAGGGCAGTCATTTGGGCCCGTTGCTATTTATATTATTTATAAATGATGTTCATGGAATATTTCAATTTTGTAATGTTTTGACTTTCGCCGATGATTTGAAATTATTTTCGCGGATAAAAAATGTATCTGATTGCATTCGTTTTCAGTCAGATATTAATAGATTGTCGGAGTGGTGCAATCGTAATGCTTTGGAACTTAACATTTCTAAATGTAAAGTTTTTTCGGCATATCGTATTAGTACTACAATTTTGCATAATTATTTTATAAATGATCTTAGACTTCAGCGTTTTGATGAAGTGAAAGATCTTGGTGTCATATTTGACAATAAGTTAAGTTTCTTTTTTCATTATGATTATGTCATTGCCAAGTCTAACTCATTGTTAGGCTTCCTTAAACGTAATAGTAAAGACTTTAGAGATATAAATAGCCTTAAAATTATTTATTGCTCGTTAGTCAGACCTTATTTAGAATATTGTTCCGTAATTTGGGATTCGCCATATGCAGTTCACGAAACTTAGATTCGAAAGAGTCCAAAAAAACTTCACGAGGTACGCGGTTCGTAAATTAAATATGTTTGATGAGCTTCCTAATTATGGCAGAAGGTGCAATTTAATTGGTCGGCAAACCTTAAGTTTCAGACGCGATGCAACTCCCGTCATGTTTATTCGCGATATTCTTAATTATCATATTAATTCACCAGAATTGATCTTTCTTTTAAATATATATGCTCCCCAAAGGTCACTGCGGGTTAGGAGTTTATTTCATACAGATAGGCATAGAACCAATTATGGTAATAATAAGCCTATTACAAGGTGCATAAGCACATTTAATGAATTCTGCAATGAAATTGATTTTTGCTTGTCGCGAGCAGATTTTAAAAAGTCCATTAATGCATTAACTTTAAATTAATTATATTTGTAATTACTTGAAATAGTCTATAAGATGAAGATCGGTAGATGAAGCTTAGTCGCGCAACAAACAACCGTTGCGTAAAGCGATACTGAGAGCTTACACTTAGAGAACGTAGTGTTTTGTGTTTTGCTCTGTGATGGTATTAAAAAAAATAACCGTTGCACCGGATTTGTGATTGACTTGTAATGTACAACTGTTTCTTCACAAGTTTGTTGTACGTGCGTGCGTCGGTCGTGGCAATGAATAAACAAAATAAGATCTTTGTTACGTCTCTAATTAGAGATAAAAAAGACATTTTGTTTGGGAAGTTTTCAAATACTTTAACAGACGATATAAAAACGAAAGAGTGGACAAGTATCTTCAACTCCCTAACGTCTCAAGGCATTTTAAATCACAAAGACTGGAAATACCTTCGTGACCTTGTGTGGCAAAATTTAAAACGAGGAACCATGGTAAGTACTTACCTAGCTATGTATATATATTACATACATACTAAGAAATAAATTCAGCGTTCAGCTATAGTTATATCCAATTATTTATTGTTTTTATTTTGCATTGTTAACTTGTAACTATTACATTTTTAAAGGTAAAAATTGATAATTCTAAAAAAACCGGTTCCGCAGGGGGTACGAACTGCATTTTTACTGATCGGTAAAGAATCACCGACATTGAGTGGGATTGTTGATGATTCCTCTTCAACACCACTACAAAATATCCCGTCACCAACGTCCGGAAATATAGAGGAAGGCGAAATATGGTAAGATAAAGCGTTCGTTCTTCAGACAATTGTATCTGCACAAATATGTTTCCCGTTTTTTTAAGCCCATCCATGCCATCAAAATATACACAGAAACGGAAGGCGACAATAAGATCCGACGAAGCAGATATTATTTCCCTGAAGAAAAAGAGACTGCAGTTGGAAATATACAATTTGCAATTGGATGCGCGAAAAAAGGAGAGGGATCTAGGGTTACCAATAAGTCGCCTAACTGTGGAACTGGAGGAGTCTTTCATACAGACTCACAATTCAGAGTCAGAAAGAATTGTTAACTTTAGTTTCGTCTCTTCACTTTATTGAAAATTTGACTGACCATCGTTTTGCGTCGAAATTTCGGTGAATGGGCCTAACATCAACTGGCGAGATTGAAAACAAAACATTTTTTATTTTCTTTTGCATATTTTATTTTGAAATATGATTTTTAACAATTATTTAAACATTAACAACATTGTTTTGTTTTATTTTATAATTTTTTTTTTTGTAATATTTTTATTCGTTTTTAATAAAAATTTTAGTACATATCCTTGTTTTTTTGTCAGTTTTTGTTTTCTTTGTTTTAAGTTTAAATATTTATTCATATTACTACATTTAATTATAATATTTATAAATAGCAAGTAAAAACTGAAATTATATAATACAAATATATCATTACCGTTGTTTTTTGTTTTTATATTTAAATTTAATTATAATTTACAATATATTAAATTTGTTTTGTTTTAAGTGCCGTAAATAAAGATTACAATTTGTTTTATTTTGTAATATTTATTATTTTATATAATAATATTTTGTTGCTTAATAATTTGTTTTGTTTTTATTTAAATTCATATTCTTTTTGCAAACGATACTATCTATAAAAAAAATATATCTATCTATGATTAATGTTTTGTTTTGTTTTTTTTTTTGCAAATATATTTAATATTTAAAAATTACATTTACAAAATAATATAGTACATATCGCCTTTTGTTTATTCAATATTTCTATTTTGTTTGTTATATATATATTTTATTTAAAATTTTCTCGATTTTGTTTTGGTTTTAAAAATGTGATGGCTTTTGTTAACGGCTTATTTTTTAAAATGATTTTTTTTTAATTTATGACTTGTATATATATTATTGTTGTTTTGTATGGGATCTTTAGTTTTTAAGTGCTTTCGTATTGATTATTTGCAGAATCATAAAAAATATATGTAATTTGTTGTATTCTATGAATTGTTAGGCATAGTTTTTTTTTATTAAATATTTATATTTACTTTTCTTTTAAATTGTTTCACAACATCGAGAGTTTATTTAACATTTTGTTTTTATTAATTTAATGTGTATTTTTTTTTTAACTCGGTAAGATTTATATTTATGTTTAGTTTTGTTTTAAGTGTTTTTTTTTTATTTATATAAATTTTTATTTTAAATGATTGGCTGCATTTTTTTTAATAAGAAATAAAAAAATTATTAAATTCTCGACACTCGTTTAAATTATGTTTTATTATAAAGATCCTATAGTAATTAAACATATTTATTTATACATCTACATAACGTTGAAGGCGCGTAATATTCACATTTTTCTTTTTCTTATTATATTTATATTTTACCATTTTTTTTGGTTTAAGCAAACGCTGATTTTTTTCTGTTTTTAATATAATGTGTTTTACCTTTGTTTTCAAGTAGTTTTTGTTAAGATTTGTGTCAATATTACTATGTGAAAGCTCGAATTTTGTTTTCTTGCCATTAAATTTACGTATGAAAAGAAAAATGAATAAGTCATTATGTATTTTGGTATTTTAATGATTATGTATTTTTTTTTGTTTTTTTTTTTAAGTTTTATTTGCTGTTATTCAAATTTTTTATCTATATGTTTGATTGGTGTTTTTCAAGCTCTAATATCCTCTTTGTGTGTGGGTGTGTGTATATACCAACCATCATGAACAACAAAAAAGAGGAGACGCTTGGAGGTTTATTCAATTTACAACGACAAGGATTTTCAGTATTTTTTTTAGCAGAAAACCATAAAACAAGCCGACTATAGGTGATAGATATCGAAACGAGGATACAACCAGTTTCCATCCAAGCGCAAAAAATCTTACGTTACGTAACTTATACTAACTAATTTTCATAATAATTAACTAAAGTAGCCAACAGACGCAGATTCTCATGTACAATAGATTCTAATAAAATAATAGACAAAGGATTTTTATTTTATTCGTTTTTTGTTTTTATCGAATTGTGCGGAATGTGCAAAAATAAAATTCGAATAAAAAACGTAAATGTGTATTGTGTAATAATGCAAACGTAATGTAATAAATAGTTGTAATCAATAGAAACGATTCCAATGATTTTGTGTGGCACTACGAAAAGTTAACACACACAAAACAGAAAAAAAAAACAATCAGACAACAATGGTGACAGTAATTAAGTGAAATTGAAAATGGTTTGTGAAATTTGGAAGAAAGCTGAACATTTTTTCATGCACAGAAAATTATGATAGCTAGATGCCTTCTTTATTTATTATTATTGTTTATTTTTATTTTATGTGTGGTAGTCAAGTTTCTATACGTTGCTAGTGCTTTATATAGCAACCGAGTGATCGAGTTGACCGTTTACAATGACATTGATATCGTATGGAGGTTTTGTACGAATGTACTCTTATGAATCGGGCAGTATTACTGTTATTTTATTCATGTACATATTTAAATGATGAATCAGTTGAATGAATTTATTGTACAAAAAATTGCTTAAGATATTTATGTTTTGTTTTTTTATTGCGGTTTTTTTTTATTATTTTAGTTTTTATTTATTAGATTTGTCTCTATACATATTTTGAAATGTTAAATATGTGATCACAAGTTGCTGTGCAGAAGATTGAATAATTTGAGTGCAGAAGAAAAGTAGAAAAAAGTATTATTCGCCAAATCTTGCTATCCATTTCTCCATAAACTGAAAATTTATAAAAAAAATAAAATAAAATAAAATAAATTATAAGAAATTAATTAAAAAAAACAAGTGTATAAAAAAAAAGGTGAAAGAATATTGTTATTGAGTTTGGCTACAAGGAGTTTGAACTATTGAATGTGTGGCAGTGTATGTAACTCATTTCGTAATGTGTAATTTTTTTTTTTATTAAATAGTCCTAACAAAATAAATAAGCTTAAATAAATTTAATAGAAATTCATATTTCAAGGCCTGTTCTGAATAAGTTTATTCTGGGACAAACTGGGAAGAAGTGATTTCATGTCCAACCAAAAGAAACGCTGTAAATAGGTTCGATAGGATCGATTACAGACTTAATGTGTCACGAGGCACGACCACCAAAAACTGGATGCGACCATAACAATAAGCAGATTGCATTTAATTAAGTTCTTAGGTAAACTCACTTACGCTTGAAGAATAAGTAATGGGCCCATGAAGGCCCATTGTGAATACCCTAGTTGTAATTGTATGGACATATAACGAACAAAACCATTTCGATCTGTTGATAAATCATTTCATGTCTGATAGATGTACAAGAGCAAAGTCGCCAAAGTTTTCGAAGAACCTAGGCAGTGGGATAGGAGATGTTTTACTGACTCTATTTCCCCAAGAAATCATTTGCAAAAACTCGTAGCCCTTTAGCCATGTTTCCAATGATACAGTGTCCGGTTAATACTCCGACGAGAATCCGGATTTGGCTTCTATTAAAATAAACAACGTCGTAGGTGAATAAGTAATAAAATAAATTCGGACTCGAATTGGATAGATCGATCGATCTGTTTTAACTGCAAAAATTGTGCGGCACAAATTCTGTCAAAACACTCGGATGGCTGAGTTTTATAAGACTGCTTGTGTGTGTGCGTGTATTGCTTGTGTGGCAAAATTTAAAAATTGTTTACTTTCTATCTTTTAGCACAGATTGTCAGTCCTCTGGACATTTTGCTTTTACACCAAATGAGTGGCTAAACTTGGACTTTAATTGAATTTGTTTTTTGTGTAAATACTCACGGCTATTATATGCTGGCAATTTTTTCGACAATTATATCGAATGGGTGAATGAAGAAATAAAAACTTGTTATTTTAACGAGCGATGAAGGCTGATACAGCGTGTTCACGGCTTACCACGATCCTTGTATTCGTTTATGGAGTACTGGTCTATATTTTGCTCAGCTTGCAAGCGCACCCACTATTAGAACGCCATCGAAGCCACAAGTTCAATTATTTTGAGACATCCCAGTTGACCGAATTGCAATATGACGGATTCTAACCGGCGTCCCACATAAACATAACCGGATTTCAATGGTTTGTTAAATTGCTTTGTTTTCGTTTGATGACAGCAATCAATGTCATGTAGAAAGATGACGACCATTAAGATATCCTTGTTCGTTTCGAGAGAAAAATCATTTAAAAAATTTCATACCGTTTACGTTGACGGGATCTTGATGAACTTAACAAGCGGTACGGAGACATCGACTTGATATAGAAAAAAACTGCGCATTGGACGTTTAAGGTGGTTGGGACATAAAACGAATAAACCTAGAACACAGACACAATTGTGTGATCACATGAAAAATGACAACAAACGGTGACGAGTCTCCAAGAGGCAGTCAAATTTTGGTGAATCCTCCTACGGTCCCAACGGCTGTAATAAACCGCACATCGGATTTGGGGGTGCGGCAGCATTCATGTAATAATGGAAATCGAAACACTTTTCAATACCGCGATAGGACTTTTGGCTATCGAATACGCACGAAAATTGGGGCATGGAACGTTCATTCGCTGTACCGACATGGAATATATGAACAGGTAGAGCGTGAAATGATCCAGCAAGCATCAATATTCTTGAAGAGACTAAGTGGAGACTTAAAGCTGAATACAGTGCAAGCTCATAAGAAACTTAATAAAAATAAATTTCAGTTCGGAATCGGCATTAAACAGTAAGTCCCTTCCATTCGTGTCAAAAAAGATGTATCTTCGCACATATAATGGTTGGAGGAGTTAAGCTTTGGATCCTGTATAGGCCGCTTAAGCCTAATATTTTATACTTTCAAGCACCAGGAAGGGAAGGGTGTCGTACCCTTCGAATTCTTTCATTGCGTCTATATTAAGATAATTGGGCTTCTTAAAAGTGGAATGTTTTCAACTTATTTCAGACCCAGAATAAATGTTATCTTATAATGCAAAGCACATCCTTACCCTTACAGATTTCAAGGGACACCAGAATGGCTGGACAGAATAAAGAATGGGTCAACAAAGGGTTTACAATGGTTGCCTAAACTCAATGATTTCTCCCGACGATCCTACCTATTTTTAGAGCATTTACGACAGACTATAATTACATGTGTAAAATAGCAAATACATATTATGTAAATTTACATAATCGAAAATCAGACGTCCGTTCATTCATGTTCATTCGAAATTTCACAGAACCATACAAATTTGGGATCTAAATTACAAAAAAAAAAAAAAAAAATTCCTTAATGTGTACCAATAAAGTTTAAGAATTAACATTAAATTTAAAAAATATATAAAATGAGGATATTAATAGTATCTATATATTTTGTTGGTCTCAATGTAAACATCGTATATATAGTATTTTTCTATTTATGTTCTATTTAAATTAAAAAAAGGATATTATTTTATATTTAAAAAAGTACGTAAGTGTGAATTTATTTACTACTTATTGTTTTACTTTTATATTTTCCTTGTCCTATTATTTTATCTGCTTTTAAAACATTCTTAATTGTTAATTACTTTGTGGATCTAACATAAACAACCGTTTATTTAGAGTATAGATAGTATATGTATATATTATATATATATATATATATATATAAAAACAAGAACATGATTGTTTTGGTATTTAAGATCTATTTCTCTTGTCGATGATCAATAATATATTTATTTTAATATACTATTTTTTCGCGTTATTTTACGATTTTGTAATATAAAAAAGAGTTTTTATTTGTTTTAGAAGATCTCTCAATGTCTTATTTTTGTTTTTTTTTTTTTGTTTGCTGTTGTAAATCCGATATTTTTCTTAGAAGAAAGCATTCAATTTCTAGTAGTAGTAAATTTAAAAAGTTTAGATGCGTGTTAATTTTGTTACGTTTTTCAGTTTCTTCCTACTTTGTTCTGTTTTTTTTTTAATATGAATCACTTCTAAGCAATGTCTTTTATTTGCTAGATATAAGACTTGATTTTTCTATAATATCAAAGCGGTTCCGTTTATGCCTACAAAAGAGAACATTTAGAATCTAATTTTCGTTTTATTTATTTTTTTTTTTGGGTTTTTGTATTTTAACTCTATTTGTGTGAATGCCTTTTAAGTTGTTTATGTGTGTATGTTCACTTTAGATAGTTCTTATAAATGTTTTATATTTTTTTATTTTAGTGTTTAATGTGTAGCTTACCTTACTAATGGTTCCCAATTGCTTACGTCACACCATTAAGATGAGAAAAAACTGTAGATGGTCGAACAGAAAACTAAATAAAATAATAAATTTGCAAAAAAAAAATTAAAAAAATATAACATACCTTTGAGGCAACAGAAAAAAGAAGAAAATATGCACGGTGTTTTGCCCTAAAAAATGGATCTAAGTGTCCTAAGGAGATCACTATCTTAAATAACGTAAATGCTAAGAAAACAAAAAAAAAAGAAAGATAAAGGGAAAAAATCAAAACAAATAAAAAAAACGTACATACATTAAACGATTTTATTAACTTTTATTACAAGCAAAAATATACATTTATTTTTTAAATACAAAATATGAACAAAACCTTAACCAACTACGCACAAATCAAATTCCAGAATATAACAATAAAACAATGAAAACTTAAGACGAACGAGTGATTGTACAAAACTAAAGTGCATAACATAAGATACTATTTAAACGAACAAATGAATATATATAAAAAGGTTCTAAAAAGGCATACGGAATGGTGTGGGAAGCAATCTTAAACAAATGAAAGATGGTTTCTTTTTATATTTGCAATGACATTTGGCCGGTAGAAATAATTTAAATAATCCTTTGATTGCAACAGGATACATTCTGGGAGAATCAAATGTTATTGCAAATATAAAAGTACAAAATAACGCATTTAGTTTATTTTATTTTTTTTTTTGTTTTTGCAATTTCGAATTTTTTAGATAATTTATTTGTTTGTGTAATAAAAATAATTTAATTTTTATTTTTTTATTTTTTATTTTTTTGTATTTAATTTTTAAACCGATTAAAGATAAGAAATAATTTTTGTAAAAATTTTCGAATTGTTTGCTGCCATAAATGCGTTATTTTGTACAAAAGAGTATTCTCCATCGTTCATATGTACGAATAAGGACCATCAGTTAAGGCGCTACACAGTAACAATCAAGAGTTATCATCCTTATTAGAACCACCCCCACCGACCCCAGAGCCTTGTGTGTTGGCACTGCGTCCACCAACTGGTGCCCGTACGGCTGGCGGCTTGTACTCTAAGCCGGGATCAAATTGCATTAGAACGAATACCTAGCAAATTAAATATATTTTAGACAAACACATTTTTTTTTTTCTGTTAAAACTTACCTGATCTGTTGGCAGTAAGGAAAAGTCATCGGGTGGGTTTGTTATAACATAACGTTTACTACTCGCATCACAACTCGAACTTGTGTCTCGAAATCTATAGAGACCAATACACAGCATCCCATAGGATTTGAGCGCAGCGACAAAAAGATCTCCATATTTGCCACATTCTCCGAATTGGGCCAGTGGCCCATCATAAAGAGATATCTGACCCACACGACACCTAAAATAGTTAAGTGGTTAATTATTGACAATTTCAATGTGATATTGTCTTCAATATAATTCTCCAGTTTTACTTAAATTCTTAAAAAAAGAAGTCTATATAAAAGATGAAGTGGATTAGTAGTGAAGTAGTTTAAATCCGACCCGTAGCACCTGAAAGTTTTTACCGATTTTATTCAACTTCTTGCAAAGATACGACAAACATCAAAGAGTAAAGGTGCGATCAGACGGTCATCCGGATGACATCCTGACGTCACTATAACGTAGAATTTGTACTAAAGCTTTCATCCAGTACAAATTCTATATCATAGTGACGTCAGGATGTCATCCGGATGACAAGCTTGGATGACCGTCTGATCGCACCTTAAGTAAGAATGGTTATGACAAAATTGTCCAAAATAAAATGTCGTTCGGAATCAGCATTAAAACGATATACCCTCTGCGTTTCGGAAAAAGATGAAGTCATCGTGCTTCTTATATGGAGGGAAAGTTATCTTCTTCCTTTACACAAAAGAAGCGGAGATACGCAAAACTGACGAAATCGCTGGTAAATCAACCACGAATGCAGTAAAAGGTTCATAATGGAAAAACATCGTGATTCCTTAAAAGTTTTGCTGATTTTGCTGATCCTTAAAAAAATTAGTGCTGGCTGATTTTGAAAAAACATTCGATAGACAACCAAGGGATCTGATATGCGTTGCGCTTAGACAACGAGGAGCTCCTGAAACCTACGTGTAGATGATCATAGACATGTACGAGAGGGCAAAGACTAAAGAGTTCAAAATCGAAGCGTCTTAAGTCCTTTGCTCTTTATTTTTGAACTATCTGCTTGGAGGAAAAGTGACGGAACCGAAAGTACATTTGTTATTCTTTGCTATGAAGATGGCGCCATCATAAGCGAGGATCAAACTTTCCTGCTACGATCACTGTGGGTGGATATTTTGGAGGGGAATGGATATCTATTAACTCAAAAAATACAGAGTATCTGTACGGCCCATTCTCTAATACACTCCATTTATGTAAATGGAAAAGTGATTTCCAATCCCAAGTGTGAAAAGTTAAAATATATAGGATCTATGATCAAAAGCGAACCTGACCGTTGATTATTACATCAATCATAGTCTTATTGTGGATTGTAAAATGCCCCTTAGCTGAATGGAAGGCGCTACACCACACTCCGTTGCACATAAACGGTTCATAGTGCTTAACAGGCAAAATGCATCAGGGGAAATTGACTGCAGCTGAGATAAAAATGCTTAGCATTACAGCAGAAGTTAAGTTCCAAAATCCGAGGAAGCCTTCACGGCTCAGTTGGAATTGCTATGTTCAAAGGAAGGACCATACTAACCCAGTCAAAAGGCAATGTCAATCAACGTTTCTATACAGTCTCGAAAAAGAGGTAGAAACGGCGAAACCCACAGGCGGCCCAGTAGCGATGCAGTGAAGTGGGAGGGTTATGATCTCTATAATTTTGATCATAATCTCGTCGATAAAAGGAAAGAAGAATATCGGATCAACTTGGGACAAATATTGTGCAATGCCAAGGTAGACTCCGAATATTATTAATCATTTATTTTACTGCATTTGCGTTTTTTCCTAATAACTGGGAAGTTTCTAAAAATGACACTTAGCCTAATTAGTTCTGAATATCGGCCGAAGCACTAGTTATCGGTCGTTATCCAATGTAGGTACGGTATGAACGTCTTAAACCTTTCTACAGTCGCATTTGGTAGTATGTAGGTAGGAGCTTCGGGATCTGTGAAGGAGACTTTTTGAAAAACAGCCCAATTAAATTGCTCTTGAAGTAAACGAGGACAAAACTAAATACATGCTTTCCACAAGCAAGAACAAAACGCAACTGTTGATAGCAGAAACGTGAGGGTGGTTAAGGACTTCACCTACTTCGGAGCTACATAAAACGAACTCCGCAGGCGACACTTTTATGGAGATTTAAGGAAACAAGTGATTTCAAACCTCCCTACAAAATTAAAATGTAAGCTCTATAAAATACTGTTGCCGACGATAAGCAGGAAAAGAGAGCAGATAGAAATGAGGAGAAGATACAACCGCGAACACTATGAGCTAGCTGTACCAAGATATGAATTTAGTCAAAAAGCCAAAAGACGATAAGGAATAACGAACTTTCGTTCCAAAGATTATGCATCGTAAATGATAAAAAACTTGATCTGGATAACTCGAAACAGCGTTCAGAGCAGTAAAGGCTGGAAGGCGGATGGAACCCGTTAAGTAAAGTAAGTAACTTTAACGTGTTTCAACGTAAGTTGTGATTTGCATTTCTTTATTTTTGTTTGAACCTATTTTTACATAACCTAAAAATGTATTAGGTCACAAGACAACACTCTAACCTCCACATCGTCGACATCCACTCAAAGACTGATTTAGGTAGGTACTTACGAAACTATATCTAGAAATAAAAATACTCTCCGCAACTCACCTATCACGATTACTTAAACTTTCGGCCGTACTGTATCCACCTCTAAGACCAGCACCTTCGGCCAGAATCAGCTCTAGTTCCGGCGTAGCACCACCCGTTATGAGTGATCTGATAAGTGTTAAGGCGTTTTGATTGAAATATGTCTTAACAGAAAAAATAAAATGAAATTTATACTCATTTGAAAGTAAAGTGATATAAAATGAATTTGCTCACCGTTGACATCAATGAATCTAATACACTAACAGCGAACGCAGTACCGCAAGCGAACGGTTGTGTTAAATATAGTTCCGTATCGGGATCATCGTCATCGTCTTGATCAAGAAACTGCACATTACTATCGTTCACCAGTTCTACAAGTAAAAGTATACAACATGCAACATCGAGTTTTAATAAATTGGCTCATTAGCAAACCTGTAATCATTGGTACATTCGCGCCATAGACAGAACCTCTTCGCTGCAGCACTATCGGACTGCCGGCTGTCGCCGACAAGTTATCAAATTCTGGACCACGTTGACTTAATACACCTATAGTATCATCGAATGTCATCGCTTTTATATTTAACGACGCTAGAATTGCTTCCTTATCGGCTAACGTTGGATCGTCATTACTAGGAACTTTGGCCGATAGAATACAACACATATCACATAGGTTCACATTGACCGCTCGTAAATCGGCTCGACTTAGAGGCGATCCATTAAGCACTGAGATTTTTGGTAGATTTTGCAACATCTTCCATTCGCGTCGGATGTAGTCGACCGAGCCCACTATCACCACATGCTTCAGTTCGTGATAGTGAAAGTTGGACGCACGCAATGGCATTACCAAGTTGCGCAGTCCTATCAGTGGTGAATCCGGATCGGCAAACAGGCAAACTACAACGTGACCATTAAGTACCGTCATTGCCGCTTGATTTCGATCCTGCAAAAAAATATTATTTTATATTTTTATTCTTCGATAGCAAGACAAATACTCTGACTTACCAATATGCAGTCTTCTAGGTTTCTCGCCGGACTCCAATGAAACATTCCGGTCGAATCGTACTTCATTTCGGTCTTTTCAAAGTCGAAATCCTTCGACTGATCATCAGCAATACCAGCCGGTAGTGTAACACCACCCGGCTGATTCTGTGTGCCAGTGCCGGAACTTCGACTAGTTGGCCTAAATGTCAAAATGAGTAAGTTTTAAAAAATTGATTCTACCAAAGCCAATGCGGTGGCTTGCGAATAGTTTTGGAATTATTATGTTTTTTTTTTAAATAATAACTTTGCTAAATGCATTCTAAAACAGAGTTTTGAAGAAAAAAACAGAATAATTTACATATTTTTTATTTGTTTGTGTCGAATTATGTGTGAAGTTTTTCTTGCAAATAAATATATTTATCCAATACAAAATGTAGAACGAAAAATAATAAAATAATTTATTAATTTAACAAAAGAAGGATAAAGAATTGCCTCCTAAAATGTTCCAACCATTAATGCAAGTTGTTTGTGCCAAAAATGTTGTGCTGATGATGCGAAAACGTGTGTGTCAAAATTATATACTCAACAAATTAGATAATGCTTGAATATTGCAAATGAAAGTAAATGCCAAACAGTATTTTATGTTTTATGTTTTTTTTTTTTTGGTTTTATTTAGTTGAAAACAAGAGTGTTAGATAGCCATCAAAAATTATTAGTACGTGTGTGGTTAGAGAATTTAAATGGTGAAGAAGTTGTTTTTTTTGTTTGTGGTATCTTCTCAAATTGGAGAGTGAATATGGTGATAGATGAGAATGTGGTTTTGCTGTGTGAAATAATTCAAGAGTGGTGGTCGCAATTAGAGAATTCATAGAAAAGAAAACGAAAATAGAAAACTAGATCTTTTTTAAGCAATGTTAATGAATATCATTTGATTGTTTTAAATTGTGTGCAGTCTTTTTCTTACTAAATATAAATAAGAGTGGTTTTAAGAACTAAATTATATTTTAGGTATACTTGCCTTTTTTAAATAATTCAAATAAAAACAAAACAAAAAAGATTTTTTTTAAAAAGCAGAACGAACGCGAACGTAAAGAAGGCCAAGAACAAAAATCAAGTTATTTATGTCTCAAAAAAGAAGCCAATTGAAAGAATAATAAATAAGAGTGCCGGCGACCAATATAAGTAGTTATTTAAATAGCAATCAGAAGCGCGCCAAAATAATTTGATGACGTTAACTTTAGTATTCCCTTCGAGCAAAGCAAAAGCTAAGTTAAATTATTTTTGTATCTTATTTTGTGTGATATAGAACGTGCACTTCAATGAACTCTTTATTATATTTTACGTGTGATCTCTACATGATGTAGAGTGAATGAGTGAATGGGGTGGGTCATATGTGATACTGTCGCGTTGATCACATTAACTAAATACCCATTTTTTTTTAAATGCCACAGAAAGCAAGCGACCCGATCGATTGACCTTTTTTCAAGAAACGGATGCAATTTGATGGGAGCCATTTGTTTATTTTAAGCTGAAACCCATGCAATACGTTTTTTTGTTTGTGACCAATAGGAAGTCTTGCATCGAAGCCATATTTATTGAAAATTAAAAACCAAAAAAAAAAACAGATTGTCTAAAAATATGATAGGAGCAGTGTTATTTTGGAGAAGGATTTCAGAAGAAGATTTTTTATATTCCCATGACATGGAGAACACTTCAAGATAAATATTTAACATTTTTAGTTAAACTTAACAATATTGAGTTTTGAGTAGAAAATAAAATTACCAAGAAGACGCTTCTGAAAATGTTTGTATAGCGGGGTCCAACATTGAAACCCGCTCTCACAACTTTTGCTATTGCTTTGTCCAACCAATCCAACGAGATTAACAACGATGGAGATACCTCTTTACTAACAGAATATCCTGGTATAACCTGTTTTTAATGTACGACGGTGAGGATCGTCGACACGATCATTGAACAGAGAAAAAGAGCTCGTTCAATTATTTTTTAGTCGACTCTTTTTTCTGTTTCAAAGGCAGATAATACTTCTTGCCAATTGGTTATACTCCGTTCAAATTGTCAGTACAGGCCTTATGGGGGAGTTTTTTTTTCTAACAATGGTACCTATAAATACTCTCACGGAACTTAATCACAAGAATTGCCACTTAATGAAAAACCAAACCACTGACTTACTAAGGAATAGTTGTTGTAATTTTCCTCAAATTTGCATACATAGAATGAGGATGTTCGTCTCGTTTTCTCCCACCAATATCATAGAAGTAAGTAAACAGTGTGAAGCATATCAGAAGAATATCACCATGACACAATGAAGGCATATCAAACTGGTTTTTCTGTTGATTTTGTCAAAGAGCTTTCGGGTTAAGTTGCTTATTGGAGCTTTTTGCGAACAAATAAATTATGTTGGTAGTATGGCGTGTTGCCGTTAGTTTTATACTCCTTAATTTGTTTGTATTTCTGAACGATCCGTTAATAATAATAATTAATAATAAATTAATAGTAGTAAGTACATTTTAGTGATATTGTGGTATATTAATAGTGATAACTTTGTTTCAAATTACGGTATTGTGCACAGGACACAATCCACCACAAAAAAAGAAAAATAATTCTGCTTTCAAGAGAAAATCACCCTGATTTTGACAAATGTGCCAACGACAAAAATATAATTTTTTTATTTTAAATCAGAAGATGGTAGCCCTAATGATATTGCTCTCTGATTTATGGCGATTTATCATAGAAGTTACGGTAACCCTATACGAGGAGGGACCAATTTGTGCAAGCCATTGCAACAAGACTCAAAAGCATACATCCTATCTTCCTTGTACTGACAATTTTGGTTGTATCAGCTTCTACCAATATGAAAACAAAGGGAAAATCTAAATCACTCGTATTTTGAAAAAAATTATGTTCCATTGTCCGACGAAAAAGCGTAGCAACAGTGATGTTAACCTAATTACCGAAAGGTAAGGGGTATTTTATGGAGAAAGTTATGGTGCTAGATTCACTTATTCTTAAGCGCCTACCAGTGGAAGTATTGTAGTGGAAGAGTGCATGCCATAGATTATCGGCCTAGTATTATCGACCTAGAATCTGGTTAAAACATGATTTAGCAGTACATCAATGGTTTAACCATGCTAAACGGACTAAGGTTTGATTGGAATAAGAAAATTGTTTATGTAAATTCTTTTGAAAGGTTTTGTTCGCTTTTAAGAGATTGAAAAGATGGTTTTGTTAAAAAAAAACACTAGAAATGGAAAATCAGCAAACAAAATCTTGTGTAAGTGAAAATGAAATAAATAAATAAGTGAATGAACGAAATTTTCTAAATAATGACGTTGAACCTGACCACTTTCTGGTAGCTGCTAGTATTAGAAATCAACTGTGAAAAGAAGCCCCGCACTGACCAGGAAAAAAAACCAAAGGTGGCTCAGACTCAGCCGGACAAGAGTAGCCGGAATCAGCAGAGGGCGGAATCTACGAGAAAATCTTCGCCGTGCACACAATTATCTTAACATCTTCTAGAAAGTAGACGAGACAACCGTAGGTATTCAAACACCTTAGTCTGAGTCTGTGGTAAAACATATAAAAACGTATCATTGATAAACAAGGGCAATAAGGGAAAGTACCGAGCAAGCTCAAATCGAAAACGCACCCGGAGAATTGTTGAGATAGCCAAGTTTCTGGCTTTAGGACCGAAACGCAAGGTTCATCGAAACAAATAAGAAAACCTGGCCGAAGCAGCATTGTGGAAGGCTGCTTTACGTGCACACAATGGTTGGAGAAGATAGGCCTTAGGTGGTTTTATGGGCCGTTTATGCCTAATATTTATTGTTTTTAAACTCAAATAAATGATAAAGCTGTATTTGCGATGATTGAAAATATTTCGTTGGAAGATGAGATGAGATAGTAAAAATTGTTATTACATGAGTCTATAAAAATATCATTATCTAATTGTCAAAATCTGTCTTTCAATCAAATTCCAAAGAATTTTGTTTGTTGGAAAATGACCGGTATCAGATGCCTTCCATTTAGACATAAGAGTCAATATTGAAGCGGCAATCGAATTAAAATGGCCAAAACACATGCGCAGAAATTCTGGACGCAGTGACGCTTGCAGTACAGCAAGCATGACACATGAACAGAACGTTTACTTGACGTAATTACAGTGGAATCTGTCAAAAATACCTAAACGTCATTAATTTGATAAGTGCTTTGTAAAATTTTGATGTAAAATTTGGTTTATATAATGAATATTGTAAAATATCAGAAAATTCGGAAAATTATTTTATTGCTATCTGTTTTCCAATCATATAGTAATAAAGGGTGATTTTTTAGCTGGTTTGGTTTTGGCAACACTGGTTTTGACAACTGACGTGTGTTTAGTACCTTGTGTCACTGTCAAACAGCTTCAGTTTTGTTTGCAATTTAACCATGGATCGTCTTACAAATGAACAACGCTTGCAAATTATTGAATTTTACTATCAAAATTCGTGCTCGGTTCGAAATGTTCATCGCGCGCTGCTTCCATTTTATGATCGGCATTCTCGACCTTCTGAGCAGTCTATTCGGAAGATTGTGACCAAATTTCGCACCAAATTTACTTTGTTGGACATTAAACCACCAACACGTTTACGTACTGTGCGTATTGAAGAAAATATTGCGGCCGTATCAGCTAGTGTGACAGAAGACCGCGAAATGTCGATTCGGCGCCGTTCCCAGCAGTTAGGCCTTTGTTACAGCACTACGTGGAAAATTTTGCGGAAGGATTTGGGCGTAAAGCCTTTTAAGATACAGCTGGTGCAAGAACTAAAGCCAGCCGACCTACCACAACGCCGAATTTTTGGTGAATGGGCTCTTGGAAAGCTGGCCGAGGATCCGCTTTTTTATCGAAAAATTGTGTTCAGCGATGAGGCTCATTTTTGGTTGAATGGGTACGTAAATAAGCAAAATTGCCGCATTTGGAGTGAAGATCAGCCAGAAGCATTGCAACAGCTACCAATGCATCCCGAAAAAGCCACTGTTTGGTACGGTTTATGGGCCGGCGGCATTATTGGGCCATATTTCTGCAAAGATGATGCGAATCGCAGCGTTACTGTCAATGGTGAACGCTACCGAGCGATGATAACAAACTTTTTTTTGCCCGAAATGGAAGTTCTTGACTTGCATGATATGTGGTTTCAACAAGACGGTGCCACATGCCACACAGCACGCGAAACTAGGCGCAATTGCGAGGCGAGTTTGGTGAACAGTTAATTTCACGTTTCGGGCCGGTCCATTGGCCGCCTAGATCGTGCGATTTGACACCATTAGATTATTTTTTGTTGGGGTATGCCAAGGCTAATGTGTATAGGGACAAGCCCGCTTCGATTGACGCACTGGAAGCCAACATCCATGCATTCATTCGTGAGATACCGGCCGATATGTGTGAAAGAGTATGCCAAAATTGGACTCAGCGGATGGGCTACCTGAGACGCAGCCGCGGTCAACATTTGCATGAAATTATCTTTAAACATTAAATTGCAAGGTTCAAACTATCGATTCAAATAAATATTTCATTCATTTTTTCGAATTTTTTGTGTTTTTTTTTAGAAAAAGTTCTAAACCTCTTAAAAAATCACCCTTTATATAATTTTCCTAATTTTCCAAATTGAATTCATTTTTCCTCCATTGTGCCAGCTGATGGTTTTTGTTGTGATAAAAAAAAATATTTCAAATAAACCGCAAAACACAATGATGCCAAACCTCCAAATGTTTGCTATTTAAATTTTTGTATTCTGGTAGCACTGTAGGTTGCAGTGGATTTAGAAATATTGCTGAATTTACATGTGTTCGCTCCCAATTAAACGTGTGTATTCTATTTCCACTGCAAGGAAAATTCTGCACATGTGTTTTGGACAGAACAAGTAATTTTCTAGTACTTCCAATTCCAGCTTATATACAGGTCGTGGTTTAATAGAATATTTGACTCCACTGTATGCTTATATTCTTCAGCTCTAATAGCTGAAATATATCTATGCATTATGCAACTTTAGGCCATCTTTGACCAGAGAAAGAACTCCACAAAAAAGATAAAAAAAAATGTGCTATGTTTTTGTTGAGAAGTTTCAGAATGTTTTAAAAAAAAACTATTAAAATTTTTTTCTTTTAAGAATATTATAATTTAATGCAGCATTATGCAAGCTAAAATCTATGATTTCTATGATTGGAAAAAAAAATTTGGATTATTTATTTGTAAAGATTGAGAAAGTTCGAAAAAAAAATCCCTAAATTTTATTAAAAGATTGTTTAAAAACAGTTGCATGCTCTATTTATGTTGTTAAAAATCGAAAGTAGTTATTTATAAAAATTTGAATTTGAAAAAAATTCTAAAAAAAACCACTCTTATAAAATTCAATAGCATTTTTAAAAAAGGACTAGCACATCCCTGTCTAAGTATGATAAAGACTGTACGTTTTTTTAATGATATTCATTCCACTGTGAAATTATTATTTGGAAAACAAAGTAGTTTACGAAAAAACATTACAAGACATTATTATTGATTTCTGATTGAAATACGGTCTAGCAAGACAATGCAATGTAACACAAATTAGACATGAAACAACAAGTAACAAGAATTATGAGACATAGCACAAAGACAACGACAATAACATCATTTATTTATTATAACAAATCAGTGGTGGTAGTTGTAGTATTATTATTGTTATTAGTAGTAGTAGTAGTAGAGTAGTAGTTAGTTACACATAAAACAAGACAACACAAAACATAAGGAAATTAGACGCATACATGAGCTTTTTAACTTCGTAAGCAAGTTGATAGCCCGCATAAGGATTAGCATCGGTTTCTGTAGGCCTGAAATTAAATTTGATTTTAAGCAATATTTTTTTTTTTTTGGTATTTTAATATTTTTTTTTTCCTTAAATTAATTTATTTAATTTTTTTTTCTAAAATTCAGTAGGAGTAAGCAGTTAGTACGGTTAAGAAGGTTAAGAGTTTCAAAGAACAGAATCAATAGCAAAATGATGGTTAATGAATTCACCACGGTTTTTCCAAAAGAAACATTCGGGATTGGCTTGTTGCAAAAAGCAGCAATAAAACCTAAGCGATCTCTTTAATTTTTGAGATGTACTTGTAGATACAAGTAGTTATCTTTCAGCATATTTGCAATTTGATCTCTATTACCAATCCTACGCGACGAGGCTATCTACAGTGGAACAAAATACTTACCACAAGTGCTTAAAAAGAAAACTTGAAAACAACTTAATTTTTATTTGCTTTGGTTTTTTTTTGTTTTGATTTAAGAAATTTATGTGGTAATAGAAATTATAGTACTAGGTCTGGCAGAAAGTAAAAGTAACCTTCATCTTTTTTTTTTGTCTTCAATCAGATATTTTTGGTGAAAAATAAAAAAAATTAATGAAAAATAAATGTCGTACCTATTGTATGTTGATGGTGACATTAGCGTGCCTTCGATTTGCCCCCGATTCACAGTTGGTTTCACCTTGTTCACCTGTTTTGTGGTGGAATTCATTTGTAACGTTGATCCACCATTTGTACCATTTGGCCGGCGTCCATTTCGATTTATTACTAAAAAAAATATCAATTTTTATTTATTTTTTTTTTGTTGCCGAAATAAAAACTTACGAGTCATATCCTCGCGATCTCTAGTAATATCACCTGTAAAATATCAAAAGCTTTAATTGTTTTGCTTAAAATAAAAAATAAACAATGTATAAAAAACAACATTTTTAATATCACATTTACACAATTTTATAGCAACAAACGATGAGTAATGCCAACAGTGATAAAATAAAAAATAAATATTTTTTTTTATAAAATGTTTCCTTCAAATGAATGTAAGCAAATGAAAGATATGTGTTTTTATAAAAAATATACAATAACAAAAGAAAATAAAGAAGATTTTAACAAAATTATTTGATACATAAAAAAACACAGCATTATGATAGAAATAATCATAAAATATGCAAATTAATTTACAACAATTTAAACATTTATGTTCTTTTAAAGATCGTATTCATTTCGCAAGAAATTTATATAATAAAACATGCTCGATATATATATATATATAGATTGAATTTTTTTTTTGTTTTTAGTTATGTCTCCTTTTTTTTTTTGAATTAAATATTTTTTTTTGGTGAAATAATAAATAAATATATTTTTTGGATTATTATAGAGACTTTTGTTTTTATGTTTAATTAATAAAGCCAATACAGGACAAACACAAAAGAGAAAGCTTTGACAAAGGAATTAAAATTAATTAAAATGAAATGTTATATTTAATGACAATATTCGAAAAGAACGAGAAATTATAATTTTTAAGGCAAAAATAAAGCATTGAATAAAAAATAAATAAAACAGATCTAATGTGGCACTTTGTTGTTGGGATTTTGCATTGAAACAGAATTACATTGCTTCAGAGTTATTTTTTCATGGCAGGCAGACATCATTGTTTGCTTTGTTTTTATGTGTGTGTATGTATATATATTTTTTTTTTGTTAATTTATAAATTTTGATTTATTATTGTATTAGTAGTTTTTTTTTTTACCCGATGATGATCCACGCACATGCACCCTTTTGGGTAGTTCTGGAGGAGTAAATGTAGGTGCGGGATGATGGTCATCTGTAAAACATTTCACTTGATCAGAACCTCAAACCCACATTTCGATTTTTTAAAACAAAACGGAAATCAATCAAAATTAAATTGAGTTTTTTTTCGTATTTTTTTGCTGTTTAAGGATGAAAATATGCGTTTTAGGGATGAAAATAATTAGCTGGAGAAGAATAGTATTTTTGAAATGAAGGAGTTTAGAGATTAGTTGAGAAAAGAAAAAAAATAAACGAAAATTATTGGGGGAAAAAAAACCGCGGCTATAACGAAGGTAATTGGCTCAGGAAAGATGTTTTTTTTTTAATTAAAAAGGCATTGGTGTAGATAATGGTCATAATCAGTTTGGTTGCATTTTAATAGAAGTAGATTTGGAAAAAGTAGAATTAATTTTTAAATTTTTTTTACTTTTTTTTTGAAGAAAGTCACGAAGAAAATCCCAACAAATCTGCCAATAAATTTTACAGTTATATGGCAGAAATAAATACATTACAAACTTACTTCTTATAAAGCAGTCTTTTTAAATTTGAGCCTAAACAAAAGAATATATAAGTAAAATGCCAAAAGCAAAAGCATTACCTACTAATGATGTGTATTAGCAATATTTTATTATTTAATTAAATTTACTAAAGTATTTTTTGTTTAGCAAGGAAATATGTTTACAATAATTTTTATAAGGATATCAAGTTTTCTAGGGGTGTAACCTGTAATTTGGGTTTTGATCTGCTAAGATTTCGATTACATCCACCAGTGTTTAAAAGGATTTTACGACATCTATATCGACTCAGCGGTAGAACCCAAGCTATGTAGAGAGGAGCAAGTGATAGAAAAAAGTGTAGTCGCTGTCAAACGATTAACGTATCACATTCTGAGATCTTTGCCGAAAGCAAAAAATCCACGGTTTATGGATTGCCAAAAAATATTTATTGTTTTTAGTGTCGTAGCCAAAGATCAGTGACATCAATGACATGAAGTCATTAGAAGGACCACAACGAGAATACTTGAGAAGAAAATCTGCTCCCGGGAAAAAGAAGAAAAAGTACTGCAGGAGTAAAGTTATAGTCAAAGGATATGGGCATACTATTTCCGCAGACCGATAAATGCAGAAGAACGACACCTGATGACCATGACGATTCACCGAAAGGAAAGTAGTACTACTTCACAAGAGTAATTTGACCTGTTTTAGGGCAGCAGCTGAAGAATTCTAATGATAGAAGCAATGGTGGCGTTTACATTTCCATTCTTATCCCTATATGAGCTGATTTGACGAATTTAAATTGCAGGTTAATAGGGATCTGCAAAACAAAGCCCCGAGTAGTTAGTGGAGTCATTAGATAAGTGCAAAGATGTGAAAAACGGTGCCTTTTTCTGTTGCGGATTTGTTGTAAGCGGCTGACAAATTGAAGAATATTTCGTACGCCTTAAAACAATCCGTTTCAAGTTCGCAAACATCAGCCTTATATGCGCTCACGAACCAACAGGGAAAAATGAAGATGCCGACATAAAACGTTTCAAGAGCTCTTCGACTTTTTGCTTATCGTTTTGTTGCTGGATGAAACGTTACTATAGCAAGTATGCGGTTTAATCACGTCAAATTAGATTAATCATTTTGCAGTTCGAACATTTCAAGCGGCCAATATACAAGTATGTATATTCGAAACACTAAATATTTGCAGCAAAGTTACGTCTACGGATATCTCAAACGCCACAAAAAACCAGGAAATACTGTAAAGAGATTTAACGTTGAAAGGTTGTAAGCAGCCAGAGCCTTTGCCGATCGCGTACCTCAACCTCTCTAGGAGTCCAGAGACCCAGACACACCCAGAAACCCCCGGTTTAAGGAACAGTGATGACAAGCATCCCCAGCAAAACAACATGCCTACAAAATGTAGGGGCTCGTGAGCTCTACGAGCAAATATAATAGCTTAGTGGCGAAGTGCGTTGGACCACTAAGCGAGGGGTCGCTGGTTCAAATTCCGGCCCGTACCACCTTAACGTTCCTATTCGCTGCCCCACCTCTTACGAATGTCAGCTAGGCTTTAGGTCCTGTAGGGGCCGTTTATGCCTAATATATAGTTTTTTGTTGAGAAGTGCTATCCAGGAACTATGTTCAGAAATCAAACTATCTTGCCAGGGCAACAATACGCGATCAAAATAGTGATAAGTGAGGACAGCAATATATCCAACTGATGGTCCAGGCGGTCTACTCCCGAACTATTTATGGCAGCAGGAGTTAAATTTGGTAGTGAGCATGCACCAACTTATTTCCAAGATTTGTTCGGATGAATGTTTACCTAATGAATTGAACCTCAGTATGGTTTGACCGGATTACAAGTCAGTGGGCTTCTAAACTGCGCCATCTACAGATGCATCAGTCACCTAAACCTCAAGTATGGGATCATTGTACGAGCGCATAAGACCATTCGTCAACAATCCGATTGGACGCTATAAGTGCGGTTCTAGGTTCGATGAGTCCACAATTGACAAAATTATTTACACAACGAAATATCCATAAGAAGATCAGATCGATACTCCTAATTATAGAATTTAAAGCATCGATAAAGATATAGTTCCAAACGAGAAGTAATTGCTGATAGTATTTGATCCCAAATGAGTTGACCAAATGACCTACTTATCGACAGCGAGCAGATAAGAGTGTTTAGATCAGAAGCATGGATGCTTTTAAAAGCGAATTGAGGTACCCTTGAGCGTTTCTAGTGAGAAATGCATGATGATGACATATTTATATCAATTTAAAAAAGTGCGGATTTGGCGTTTAAATTTCTAAAACGTATACCGCCAGAATTCTGTTCTTTAAACCAAAGTGCAGAACCTGGCCTTAATGAAAGGAATCATCAGCAATCTGTAGTAGTTTTTTTTAGTTCGAGTGGCTTTTAAAATGTAAGGAAACAAGGCAGGAATTTATCGAATTTTTAATAGTTTGCATCTATCACGAATATATTAACGTTGATGCATTTCACTGCATACCTTTAGGAGCTAGGTATTTTTTTTTCTGCAGTACTTGCGACAAGATTTAGATGGAATTTTACATTAAAATGTCTGTTGGAAAATAAAATTTAGCTTTAAACTGCGCGGAACCATTTTACACTGATTCTGAATGACAAAATTGAGAAGATTTTTATTTTATTTCATGGAAATGAAATGCACTATACTTCTAGGGGCTTAGAAAAATGCTGGTCTGTCCATTACATTGATAGACCACACAAATTCCATTCAGACCAAGCTTAACGATGGTATTATGCTAGAGTCCCGATATAAAAAGTAGACAAGCACGGCGATAGATGTTATTCCAGCCTTTTGTTTCATATAAACCATTTAATATAAATTAATATTTTATTAGGGACAAAGAAGTCCCTTCCATCAGGGATATTTTGATTTAAAGTGTATCACACTATCCACCAAGAGACACTGCTCCTAAGCATAGTTCAAGCATTCAACTGAACTGAACTGAACTTAAAAAAGATATTTGTGTTTGTATCAACCGAAACTTTTTATTGCTAAAGTTTTGATCGATTTTACGACTTTATCTGTGAATAGCTGCAAAAGTGCAGGCTTACATTTTTGAGTTGGGAGTGCTATGATCCTTAAATTCGGATCATAACTTTGCCGACAAAGAGAGTAAATCAGAGTAAATTTATATAATAAATAAATTTTGTAAAATAATTTTGAAGATAATTATTAATATGTATGTATTTTTTTTTTTAAATTATAAAGCATTTAACTAAAAAAAACAAAAAGATATTAATGCAGTTTTCTCTGGCCAACTACCTTCCGTGGTAATAATATTTTTACATTTTCAAATATTAAATAAAACAAATTATTATACAAATCAAATCTAAATATCAAAACAAAAAAATAAGTTATAATAATTAGGGAAGGGGATGAATTTTTCTAGGGCTATTCGTTTGAATATGTATTTCAGAAATATTTGTAATTGGATATCAAAGCATGTTTTGTTTTTTTTTATTTTTGTTATCTATAAACTATTTAATGCACATAACCTTATTAACAAAATGTTACTAAACAAATATAACTAAACTACTTTTATGGTGAAAACTCGTGCAAAATATTACCCATACCGTGCATGTTCCTCTAAATACTACTTAATGCAGAGATGCAAATTAAGGTTATTTTAATTAATTTTTTTTTTGGGAAAAAATAATAAAAATAATTTAATATTTTAGATCAGCGAAAAAATGTCAAGGAAGAAATGTTTTAAGTGCAAGATTGAGTTAAAAGCGTGTTATCGTGTGTAGAGCTGCAGTTAATTTAAGAGGAAAAAAAACAGAACACAACAGGACTGTCTTGTCTTAAGGTAGCATAATAATAGTAATAATATAACTCATCATCATCTTCATCTACATCAAAAATTGCATTCAAATAAAAATGAATGTCGTCGCTTTCAAGTAAATATAATTTTTTATATGAGACTGTTTTTTTTTTGATATTAATTATTAGCAGAAACTTAGCGCATCCTTACTCAATGATTTCGAACTACTACATCTAGTAAATTTGTTGTATGTATGTATTGAAAATAAAAACTACTACAATTTAAGTCTAGTGTTCTTCATTTTGCTTTGTTGTATATATATATTTTTTTTTTAATATTTGTGATTTAATTTGCTTGGATTTCTTTCCAATTTGTAATTGAATTTGTATATTTAATATTTGCAACGTGAATACGCATTTTTTTAAGTGGTTTTGTGATAGTGCGTTGCAGTTTTATTCATACTTTTGAAAAGAGTTTTTTTTTGTTAATTTTAACCCAGTGAAAGTGTTTGATTTAGTCATACTTTTATAATAAATTTTTGATTTAAATAAAATACATCAAATATTAGAAATAGTCCTTCAATAATATAATATTTGTTTTTTGTTATTTTTACTATACTAACAACGAAACTAGGAAAAAGAACAGACAAAAGTTGAAAAAAAAATCAATGGAAATCAAACTAAAAACGGACTGTTTATTTTTTCACTTTAAAAACATATACGGAAAATTGAAAATAAAACCAAAATTGATAACTTACTTGTCTGAGAGTAATCATCATCTATGTTATCCATTTTTGAGGTATTATTTTTTTTTAAATGGTTGTAATTTTTTTGGTTTTATTAAATTTTGGATATTTTTTTTGGTATGTTTTTTTTGAGTTAAACAATTACCCATTAGATATGGATTTTGATATGTAGGGGGACAGATATAGTTAGTTGATTAAGTTGGAAAAGAAAGAAATTTTTTTTAATACATAATTTTTTTTTAATATGGTAGGAAGGTTAGTATATTTTATGTAGTTAAGATTTAAAATTATTGCCAATTAGTGAAAGAAAAAATTAAAAATAAAACAAAATATTTTTGGTAAATACTGGAATTGTGTTTTTAAAATAATACAATAAATGGGGTGAAGTAAAAACGAATAAAAGAAACACATATGTAAATAATAAATATGAGAAATGACACTCTCATATACGAAACACTCATTCACAGAAAAATTTATAATCTAAGAACTTGAAAATTAATAAGAAATACAAAAAAAATAGTTATACAATATAGACAAATACTAAATTCGTAAAACAACTAATACTTAAGGAGATAAAGTTTAAATATTGATATTATGTATACATTTTTTTTTAATTTTTAAATAAATGGTCTTTTATGTCTGATTGAATAACTTGTGACATTTATCAACCGATCGACTTGAGCGCACTGTTAAGTTGTCTTAACTCAACGTAGATATCATAGCTAACAAGCACCGTCTGATAACAGTGTTCGTCGTTTGCGTTTGGTGACGAATTTTTATTGATCACGGGACAGTGGGAGATCGTCGACAAGCCACAGATGAGTAATTATATACGAAGTCGAGTCACAGTCGATGCTGAGGATATTTCTTCGTCGACTTCGTTATCCTCTGTTTCTCTGAACCCGCAAAATTTACTAAAACTGGCTGTAGAATTCTCTCTTAAATTTCGTATCTGTGAATACGTGTGAACCCCAGACGATGTTATTGACTGTAAAAAAAGGTGTTTGAAGCCCAGTTTGAAATTAATGATACCTACATGACAGTTTTTCCAAAATGGCTGCGTGGCGCAGTCGAAAGGGAGAGTGTCGTATTGTTACTGTCAGTGGGAACCACTTTGCGTCACATTTTGGAAGACGATTTACATTTAAGCAAACAACTCATATAATATTTCCAACACACCGTCAACGTCAACGTCACTTGGAATACGACGACGCCAAAAAATGGACACATTTTGCTTTATTCGTTACAAGCGGGCACTCGTTTGATTTTGTATTATAAATCTAGTCCAAATAGATTGTAAAGAAACGAATTCAATAAAAATACCTCATAGATGGAAATCGCGGCACCCTGTATACACGATTATAATATGACAATTATCTTTGACTATGACGATGTGTGTCTGGCGGTAGAAGGTGTGTAAAAGGTGGTAACTTTATAACCTCGCCCAAACACTTCAAAACGATGACCCAAAGTCATCCTCGTAGAAAAAGAAGTTGTCTTCATTGAATGAACATATTGATACCGATTTACGAGCAAGCATAAATACGCGCAACGGCTTGGCATAAAAAAAGAAAAAAGTGTGGGGTGTATCAGTCGCTAAAGCTAGTTACCAGTGGAATCACATGTCTATCGACGAGCGATCTAAAACACTCTAAAGATTTGATCTCTTTAATCAGACGGCACATTTATTTCTTATGTACCATCACTAGATGCTGTCGTATAGGCAAACATGCATCAAGACTTGAGTGCATTCGTGCTTGAGTGGTGTACGGACGAAGAAGGGGAGGAAACGAACCTGCTTTGTACATACCCTGCTCTCGTCAGAAAAACAAGCTCCATCTCGAAGCCTTCTTCTACGAAGATACAAGTAACCTTATAGACATTGACGTTAAATGACTCGGGTGAGTTCCAAAACATCAAAAAGTTTGCATCAAATAAATGCATCGTATCGACAATGCATGCTGTGAAACTTGACCCTCCTTCGCTTCTTCAGAAGCTGCAAACGTGTGTTCAACGAGTAGGGAGGAGCTTTATTCTAGATCCCTGTGTTATCACAAGGGACTATTACTGGTCTAAGTAGGTCTTATGCAGACAGCCACTTCAACCTAATCTAACCTTGCATTTCATGTACAAAGATCATGTGGGTCGACACCAAATTCGATCAGACAACTTGTATGGCTTAATGACTATGTAATAGACAGGGTGTATCGTATATAGGGATTTCAATTCCGCTATCACGAAATACTTTCTATTTGATGCTCTCTGAAGCACAAATTCTTCCTTTCGATGGCCAGTTAAATTGGCAACAACTTCTTGGCTTTGACATCAAAAGATCGATCTGGATGTATTAACACATCCAGATAAAAAAAAATTAGCACTATGACAAACTTGTAAAATATTTTCCGTGAAGTATTTATAATTATGATAAATAATTATATTTTACGGATGGATTTTCTGGTTCCCTTGGAGTGGCAACCACAGTTTTGTATGTTTTTGTTCGACAGACAACATTATGTGTTTCTTTAAATGCGTTTGTCATAGGCTATAATATTTTACATATACAAATTTAATGTCGATATTTTGCACATATAAGGATTTTGTTTGTCAACATTATTAAAAGAAAATAATATTGCCGCCATACAAAATAGTCTCCTTTTTACATTGATTTTCTAGCTGTCACCTTGTTTATTTGGTTTGTTATTTGACACTAAAGTTGTCGCGAAATTTACCGGTCATAATCCGCCAGACACGTTTAATATTGCCCTTTATTTTTTATGAGAAATGACGATGGTTAAAGATAACCGGACGTCATGTGGGATTTTTTTTCTGCTAAACTTAACTATTTCTTGAGACCTAAGCACGGCGAGTCGAGGCGATCGACGATGAACGTTTAGACTGGTCAACATGATTTTTGTTACAGGTAATCTGTTTTGCGATTAATGCTAAATGTGTTTGTTCCATCACCCACAGTTTATTTAACAACTTTAATCGTCATGGATTTGGTAAACTTTTCCATCAGGGCACAAAATTCATGGAGAAGAGGGAAATGGAGTCCAAGTGTGTTGGCAGATTATGATTGTCCAGTGAAAAGGGACATTCAAGAAGAAAAATATTTAAGAAAATCGTGAAAATGTTCTATACTTTATTACAATAAAAACGCCTATTGTTACAAAAATGCTTGTTTTCTTTTAATAAAACACTTAAAATATGCTATGAATCCGTGTAACAAAAATAATAATTAAATTTTGTTGACCCGTGTTATATGTATATAGTTATGATTACACGGTAATTTTTGCGAGTCATTTAAATGACGCTGTAACATAAAAATCACGTCACAGAGCAGTCATATTAAATGTCGCTCGTGTGATCTCCATTTTTGGGGATAACAATTTCGGCGTCATTTAAATGACTAGGAAAATGGCATCATTTACCACAATTCTTTTGACAAGAATTTTGTGCCATTAAAAGCCCAGCTTTCCAGCACACACGCTGATACGCTGTCTCCGCAATTTCCACCAACATCGCAATAGTTCGTTGGATATTTTTTTATAAAGTCGTACTAAATGTCAGTAGCTATATTTGATCGCAAAACAGATAAATGACGCGAAATCGAAATAATAGGAAAGGTGACATTTGTCATTTTGATGGGGCATGTCATTACCATGTGATCGTCATTTTTTCGCTCGTCATTTAATGGCATCCCAACGGAAAATTAGAAATGACTCGTAGTGTCCGTTATTTGACTTTGGGACCAAAATGACAATGATAGTCATTTCGTCTGATCGCCATTTTTTCCTCCAATCACCAATGACGAATCGTAGCTTGAATGTCACTCTAATGCGACATTCTTTATTGACGTCAAAGCATCATTTAAATGACCAAGTAATCGTACTTAAAGATATGCAAATTAATTTGTTTGTTAGTTTTTGCATTTTTATCCAAAAGAATTAGGGTAAATGACTCTGTATTAAATTATAAGTAGGCCTTAAATCGTGGTCTTCACGCAGTGTCAACTGAAAATATTTCTTTTTAGTTAAGAGGGTCTCCGAGCAGGAGGCACTATCAATGCATTTTTCGTATCACCTTATACGAATCATTATTACTATTCGCCATATCAGTGCATTCTCTTTTTAAACTTTTTGTTGACGAAAATGAAGTTTTTTTAAAAATCGACATTCAAACCTTAACTGAGGTTAGTATAACGTTGCGATCAAAAAAATTAGGCTACCCAATAAAATCCGCCAGCATGTCTGTCCATTAGTCTTCTTCTTTCGTACTTGGACTTTTCGGGATAAAATATTCTATTGTCTTTTGGTTTTTTTATTAAGTTACAATAACGGTATCTACACGGCAAATGGATTATAACGTCCAAATTTTCTCGAAAACTTCCGACTAGCGAATATTAAGTTTGAAAATAAAAAGATTTTACACTCGATAACTTTGAAAAGCACCACTATCTTAAAATGGATGTGTTTTTTCATTGAATTATTTTGTAAATATGTTTATTATAGATTTTGAAATTAGAAACAATTAATGAATGAATATTTATTAAATAAAATAAAATAAATCTATCTATTGATACTAATATTTAAAAACGTAGATAGAGATACACAGAATTACTAAAACAAAACACATTTTACATGTGAATTTTTACTAAATCTAATATATTATTTAAATTACAGCAATGAATAAAATTAATAAAAAATTTCATTAACACTTACATAAAGTATTTACTAAAAGAAAAATAAAATAAGTTTTTTTTTTGTAAATAGTTCTAAAAATATATTATACAATACGATCTACAAACATAATTGAATTCGATAGATTTGGTAATTATTTTTTATTTTTCTATATATATCGGACGGATATTTACCAAACAATATAATTAAAAGAAATAAAAATTTAATCCACAACCACTCACGAATACGTACACACACAAATGAGATAAAATACAAAATACATGAAAGTTAAAAACAAATAAAAAACAAACACAATTTAATGATTTATAAATTTTATATATTGTAAATTAATATATATAAAAAAAAGGAAAAAAAAAACTAATAACACAAAAATAAACGCCAATTAGTTATAAAAATTTTACTGCAAAAAACAAAACAAACAAAAATTAACAAACTTAAAACCATTCGATTTCACGAAATTTATATTTTTTTGTTAGTTTTTTTGTTTTCTTTTTTTTTGGAAATTTCATTTTATTATACGTACTTGCACGTCCTACCATTTGTACGGCACGGACGCCTTTCCTGAAGGTAGCCACTGTGGTCATAGAAACAAATTTATAGGATTGTAAAAAGGTAAATGAGGAATGTGAAAAATTATAAGAAAACAAAAAACACTTAAAATGAACATAGTGAAATAAGGGTTGTTTTTTTTATACTAAACTAAGGTTAATAATAACAGAACGACTAATACTTTTGAATATATTATTAGTAAGTATTATTTACTTAATAATATTTAATTTTCTCACTTGAAACATTAGATACAATAGATTATGTTGTTGTTGTTGTTAAGATTCTGCTAATATATTAGGGTACCTGCCTAGTAAATACTCTAAATAGGTGTACTTTTAAATATAGTTGTAACAAATAAAAAAAATCAGGTAGACTAAGTGTATAGTAACTGCATACCCTGGGTCAAAAAGCATTTCAAAATCCTCTGTACAGAACATTACAATTGATAATGTGTGAACTAAGCTATAGGGGTTGATTTTTAAAAGCCACACACACACACACTGTACTCTGTTGTATTGAAAAATATTTTTAAAATGGACAGAACACCACTCGGTAGGGGGACGGTAGGGACATATACGCAACATTTTATATTTTTTTTGTTTTATCATTTTTCTTCGCTTCCCACAAAATATTTCTTTCGCACATATGTAATTTTTTTTTCACACTTTATAACATTATTTTAAATAATCTAATCGCTTTATAATTTTTTTGTCATAATAATCAAGTAGTAGTGTAGAGGGTGAAAATATCTGTTATTTAAAGAAACTAATCCCGATTGTTTTGTTTCTATAGCTCAAGTTGTATTGTAAGCTATGGCCCTTTAAGCTTTCGCATTTCAAACTCACTCTACCCCTGGACCCGGATATCAAATCAAATGTATCATGTATAGCAGTAAGATTGCAAAAAGCCGCCTGATGGTCTGCAAATCAATGAATCATTGATTCACTAGCCAGGGGATTAATATTTACTGACAACATTACAGCCAAACTGAACTTCCAGTAAACATTCAAACTATCTTCCCCAACGGGTCCAAAATGGACTTCCCTTATCCCTTCGGCTCGTGAACTTAGCAATCGTCTTGCAGCGGGAGGTCCTTGCGATTAATGAAGCTGGCAAGATATAGGGTCATGCATTTTTCGGTTTCGAAAGTAAAGATAAATAAAACACGAACAGCGATACATTTTTCATGAAAATTTTATTTCATTGTCAAATTTTCAAATTTATTTAAATAATATCATTCAAATGGCAGCCTTGGGAAGAGAATGACCCTGTACTTTTAAATAGAACATCAACCAAAAACAAAACACATATCCTCTGCGACAGTCAGGCTGCGATTAAGGTCCTCTGTTTAGAATTAGAATTACTCTCATCTGTGTTCCCGCATATAGGAACATAGATACAGGAATGACTTTTGTATTCATGTTATGGGCGGATGACCAGATCAGAAGATATCTGGTCATTTCAACGAATGTTGTCATTAACCGATAATTAAAAGCAATTCGGTTTAAAAAAAAAATGCTAATTCCATTCATGTCTTACTATTTAGTTTTTTCCTTTTAGACAGCATTGTATTTTGGCAGGACAAAACTAAATATATGCTATCAATAGACAAACAATCATTATCTTCACCGTCTAGGAAAAAATGTTTATTCTGAAAGCAGCAACTTCGAGGAGTCCATTAACAACGTTGTATCAACTCGACAAATGTAAACGAAGTGGAGATTCAGCGAAGAATTACCATAGGAAAGCGCTTCAAAAAGGGAAGTTTATACTGATATCTTTCAAACAAAAAATTTTCGACGGATATTTGGTCCTGTGTGCGAGGAGGGCGAATAAGGGAGAAGATGCAAACGCGTTCTCAATGAGCTGTACCAAGATGTGGATGTAGTTCAAAAGCCAAAAAACGTCAACTACATTGGCTTGTCCAACATCGAGCAAATGAACAATAGTCCATTTTCTAGACAAGAGAATATATGAATCTCAGCCCCCGCCCCGGGAACCAATGTTTCGAAGGCCAAGCTATTGCGGATGGCAGAGTACTTGCTCCGTATAACTAGAAGCGGCGTGATTGGTACCGTAAAGGCAGATGAAAGGCAGATACTCTCTACGGATCGGCCGATCGTATAGTAGTTAAAGAAAAAGAACTGAATGGAATGGGACCCTCTCTTATTTTTTTTTCGTTGCACTTTTTTCCTTATCTACCTCGTCTCGTCGTGATATTGATTGTTAATTTTTTTCAATTCGATTAGTTTTCAGTTGTTTTGGAGGGAATACAGTACCTGCCCCAAAAAATAACTTCAATCTAGACACATTTTACCACTGACATGTAGGTAAATTTGTTTTCATTTACTAATTTCATGTTTTTGGCATTTTTGCAACGCCAAACTATGATCACGGCTTTTATTATTTTAAAGTGATCTCACGCTTCTATCTGAGTTTTTCATAGTGTCTGAAACTGCTATTACAACCCGCAATAAAACTGGCTACCAACAACAGACAAAACGATTAGAAAAGAGTAAAAGTTTTAAATCTACTTCAGTTATTAAGTACTATTTAAGCTCTATCGACGCAATAGTTTCACGAAATCAAATAATTATCAAAGTAAAACTGTCATCCGGAAATAAGTTTTTACAAGTTTGTTATGCTATTACTTTCGTATGTCACCGTTAACATACACTACAACCCTCTACTAGAAGCAACTGATATTTGATTCAATTGAGAGTTAAAACAACCGCTGATAACATATTTGTTTTTTATATTTTAATATTATTTTAGTTAAGTTTTCACCCTCTACAAAATTTCATCAAATATTATATAAAATATATGATACAATAAAAAGTGACATCACTGTTACTTCAGGATAAAGCATTGCGTAGGTTTTTATACAAGCATCTTATTGTTATTTTGTTTTTGCGACCTTTTTCAACATTACTTAACGAGATTTATAAAATCAGCATACTCATAAAAACTTTGCGGACTTTTATAGCCTTTTCATTTTGCAGTTTAAAAAAATAAACAATTAAAAAAAGTGATTTTATTTAAAGAAAAAGTGTTAATAATTGCTTCCTATTATAAAAAAAATTCAATGCAAAATAAAAATTTAATTCGTTGCGCTTTATAACGATTAGATTGGAAAAAAAAATTAAAACATTATAATGAATAAGATCAGTACAAAGCTTGCATTAGAAATAATTTTAGAAGAAAAATAAACGTAAAGAAATCAAAAATTAAAAGGCATTAGCAACAAAATATTTCTTTGCCTAAACAAAAAAATTTGCAGTTATGTATTAGCAAACTGTTACGGTTTCATTTTGGATAAATAATTATTTTGATTTTATAAGTAAATCTCTCGATTAGTTACTTAGAAAATTATAATTGTTTTTTTTTTGTTTTTAATAAAATTTTAGCAAATTCGAAAAATTAAATTGTGAGTGAAAGTGAAAGTTTTTTTTTTTCATTTTATATTCAATTCTAGTTAAAATTTTGCATTATTTGAAGGTAACATTTGATTTTACGTTTGGTTTTTTTTCTTGTTTTGTCTTTAATGTGTTTTTTAATTGAAAACTTTTGGAGAAATTAATATTTAATGAGATTTGCGATATTATGGATATATAGCAAAAAAATGCTACATAAATCATATAAAAATATAATTTTATAAACGGCTTAGTGTTACCACATTGTTTGGTTTTTTTTTAGGAAAACAAAAATATAGGAATTTTGCAAAAATATTTCGTACCATCAACTTGATTAATGGCTGTGCTAAGACCTTGATTAACCATTCCAGTCTGCATCATAATCATGCCCACATCTGAAAATCGCACAATTAAATACATAGAAAAAAAAGAAAAACAAAAAATTCAACAAAAAAAAAAACAAGTTAAAAAAACAATTTCTGTTCTTTTGTACAGTTTTATCTCGGTTTTTTTTTCTTCATTCGATTGTATTTTGTTTTTACAAAACCAAAGCTGTTAATTTTTGCATGTTTAATTCTAGTTTAAAAAATTTGCAAAAGGCAAGCTAAGATTATAGAATAATTTACTTTTATTTACATATTTAATTGGCATAGCCAAAGTTAGGCAGTGCGCTAAAGCGGCGAATATATAAAACACAATTGTTGCTTTATTTTCAAAATGTATGGATGCCACCTACTATAGTATAGCTCTGATATTAAACTGAGTAAGTCAAAGTCGAAGTATATGCTATTTGGTTTGAACAATCTCAGGAGTCCTCACCGCAATGAACTGCGAATTCGAATAAATTGGTTGCTATATTCAACAGCATTGTGTGTACAAGAGTTGTAAATGAATGCAATCATTGGGTATTGCATTCTTTAAAGTCTCACTCAGTGAAGTCAAATAAATGATTTTACTCTCATTTAAAAGAATTTAAAAGAATGCATTCATTTGAGTGCATTCTTTTGAAATTTCTCATTCTGAACTCAGTTAAAATTTTGTGCGTTCTCATTGCGTGCGTTAATCACTATGTAAAAGGGTGAGATATACCAATGATAATCAAAAAGTGCATTCAATGGCGGTGACACTGCTCATAAGTTTCCCGCTAAGAAATTAATTCTGTGAATTAATCTGCCGACGGTTCTTGTCAAAAGAATGCGTATTGCCAATTCATCTGAAGATTCGTTGATCGACGGACTACAATGTTTGAAAAGCCGCTTTGACTTTTTGAGAAGATATATCATTTTGCGGCTATGATCCCTCTTCCAAGGTTCTTCAGCTTCGAACACAGTGTGACACATTAGTTGGGTCCAAAGACGCCAGCGCCAAGTCAGGAATCCATTATTGATGCTTTGGTGTACCAAACCAGACCTGTTGTCATTAGTTTGATGATGGCTGTGAGCCAAGGATAACCAATAGTATTCAAAAGACAATGCCAAGAACATAAGCCTTACTATTCGAGTGATCTAAAAATAGGAAATCGGTGTTAAGCTTATGCAGCAGCATTGAAGCATTGGTGTCTTCGATTCCTTGGAAATTGTACGGGGATATCGGTATATCTAGTGCGTAACCAGTTTTCTAAGAACTTTTCACAAGGCCTAGCCCGCTGAAGGTCTGAAGTGTCTTAGTCTTCAAAACCTTTTAATACCCATGGATTACTGGTCATTAAAGCAGAGTAACCCCAGAAAAACAGTCTCTCCTTCTTGCCTTTGATTTACGAAGATGACTCACTAAAAAAGCAGACCATAAACTTAGGTTTGGCATGAAATGATATAGACGTTATTGGCACAGTCAACAAGTTGTCAACCGCCGAACTCCACAGACGGACCAGCAGGGGTGCAGTAAAATGAGAAGGGTTTTTATGTTTTTGTTTTTTGTCGAAGGTTGCTTCTAGACGATTGAGCGCTCAGACACAACTACTGATCCATTTTCGACGAAAGATGAGAAGCAGCTTCGGTGATGAAGAGCTTAGATGTTCGCGACACTTACCTAGTCAGCTCCGAAAATCCGCCACCTGATGCGAGCAAAGGCAAAATAACTATAAAGGAGGTGTTCAGCTGTATCATCATCCTCAAACCCATCCCATCCTAAAACATTTAACTGTTTAGCAAAAGCATGGGGACCCGAATGGACGCCTACGAGCAGTCTCCCGAGAAAGATGTACACATTTTTTTTAGATCTCCGGGCGCAGTAGTTTAGACTGTCTGGATCCATGCTGACCTTAGAAAACTTCTTCTGAACCTTGCCTTGCTTATCGGGAACCAGACAAGATTCAATGTGTTCAGCCTTTCGACCAAGTTCAGAGAAAGCTTAAGAGGGTTCAATAGCGCTTTTAATGCCCAGACAGGCGGTTCTTTTTATTAGCACGGTTCAGCGAAAGCCTGTATAGATTCAAACGACCCTTGTCTTGACAAAAGCGCCTCTACACTGTCCTAGTTAGTCGACAGGCGCTTTATTGGTGACTGTGACATTGCTTCGGTTCAAAATGCTTGGACCAAAGAAGTTTTTTGTCGAGGATAACTCCCAGATTTTTGACTTCATCGGAGATCGGTATGGTGACACCAATAAACAGTGACCTTCTTTCTTCTCATGAAGAGAACAATCCTAGTTTAAAGAGTATTCACTGAAGGCCTTTTTCTAGTTCACCAAACATAAGTGAGAGTGTTACTCCTGAACATATCTTGAATTCGTTTATAAGTTAAAATGCAATTAAAAGTTGTTGTAGAAAGAACTAATAGGTCGCTCTAAATAATGAGAAATCAGATTCGTCGTTGGCTAACTTTAAGCTTCGTATAAGCGACAGTAATCACTCCTGTGAAAGTTTTTAAAGTTTTTTTTTATCTTAAATTATGTTTTAGAATCCTTTACGATGATTTTGGTATTTCTATGAAAAGCTAAGTATATAGATGTATATAATATGTAATTGGGCTAGTCAGTTGTGTCTTTTATAATTAAATAAGAAAAATGTTAGTTTATTTACAAAAACCAAAATCGATAAAAATATTAAACACCCAGGGTATATCAGTAGTGCACCTACTTATGCAATTAACAAAAATAATAACCTTTTCCATTATATGTATAAATCTACTTGATTAAGTTTGCTTTTTTTTAATATTATATACATTTATTTTTTATTAAATATAATATAAACTCAACTTTTATTGCAATATAATTATAATAAATCCTAATTCGTGAGGGGGTATGTTTTTTATTTGTTATATTCATTTTTAACGATATGTTGTGGTGCAGATCATGCACTCATGATAAATTAAAGGTGCAACGAAATTATATTAAAATACACATAATGTATACGTATTTTCAGGCAAATGTTTTTCTTTTTGACTTGTTTCTGTTGGTATTTGGAGTTAAACTTCTCTAAGGGAAAATTCTAATAAGGATAATTTTTATGATTTTCATTTTATCACTTTAAAATTTGATGGGTGGTTTTTTTTGTAAAAATAAAACAAACAAAATTTATGAGGAAATACGAAAATGTAACAAAAGTTTGTTTTTTTATCCTCTTTTGTCGAAAGTTTAAGACAGGCTTGAATGAAAAAGAAAATGTACGGTCGCTCACAATACAGTTTAAAGCACAATCTTTTCTTCGCATTTTTTTTTTAATAAAAAATAAATAAAGGTAGTAAAGGTGAAAATAAATTTATAGATCATTCAAAAAATATTTTAACCAAAAGAATGTGTTATTAGGTAAATTTTAATATATTTGGATTAATATTTGATTAAGATTAATATTTGTTTTTTTTTAATTATTATTGAGGGTACTGAGATTTATTTTTAAAAAAATCGTATGGGATGCATATTCGCACAAACATATATACAAATTGAAAATTAGCCTTTTGAAATGTTTCATTATACAAAAAAATTATAAAAAAAAACGTATCTATGATTTGAGATTGATGTAAGGTTAAACAGAAAAACGAAATTAAAATAATAAAAATTCTTATTTAAAGAGGAGAGAAGGACGTTTAGGTCATAAATATTTAGGGGGTTTTAGTATTGTCCGAATTTGAAACAACTAAAATGGCATTATAATTTTTTATTTTTTTCCTTGTTGTGAATTAATATATTTTTAAAAATTCATCTCTACTTAAAGAAAATGTATCTTATTTATTTAATTCGAACAAAATTTAAACTAAATTAAATTAGTGAATGGATTAGAAAACTAAGGAAGTATTATTTACAATAGGCGTGTCGTTGTAGTTTTTCTGTTTTTTTTTTGTTGTTCTTTTTTATCAATAAAAATATGTATAGAACAAAACTACACAAAAAATAAAATAAACTGAACTGTATTTTTTTAAAAATATATTAACCACATAAAAGATAGTTTTTTTGTTTTGTAAAACATCTGTCGAAATGTTATATAAGTTAACAAACAAAATTTTATAGTTAATACAGTCTAATGTAGGTAACGAAATTTAAGAAAAAAAACGAATTTTGGACGAATGTTTTTGTTTTTTAGGGTAAACGGGGGCTAACGAAACCAAACAGAAAGCAAAAACTTTAACAAAAATTTAGTTTTTTTTTTCTTAAAAAAATGATTTTTGTTCATTTGTTATATTTTTTCTTTACCTAAGTCACCAAATTTGTTCCTTGGTTGTACTGTCACTGTTTTGAAAAAATATTTTTCATTTCATTTTTAAATTTGTTTTATGTATGTAAATTTTTTGGTTTGAATTTTTATTATTTGCATTATTTTGGGCAGAATGATGATCGCACCAACGCGTCATTTTTTTTTTGTGATTAAGAAAAAGACATAATAACATTATAAATTATATTTTGTTATATAAATATTATTTAGATATATTTAAATAGATATATTGCCTGACTCCTAAATATCTTAAAATTAACTTTACATGATTTTTTTAATTCAATGTTTTTCTTTCGAAAAAAAAAATGTCTAATAAGAAAATAAATATTGTATAAATATAAATTATATATAAAGAAGTAAGAAAAATAAATGAAGAAACTCAAAAGAACGGGGATACTTACAATTTTTACATTTACACTTTTTAATTAGGGTCTCATCTTTAATGTCTTCATGACACGCTTTGCAGTAGAACCAAGCTCTAATTTAATTTTATCAAAGATTTAAGTTAAGTTAAAATAACAACAACTAAGAAGTTAACTTACCTTTTAACTTCATCAGCACTTTGGGCAATGAAAAATCCTTGAGTATTCGCTTGGATTTTAGCACCACGGGGATTTATTGATATCTTACTATCGGCACCTTCTTCGGCTCCTTTGATTTCGATGGCTAGCAGCAAAAGTTTCAGCTTTGTAAAGCAGAGCCTATAATATGAAATACGTTTTAGTATTTCGGTTTTTTTTACTCAAATTAATAGTTTTTGTAAATGTTTTTTTTTTTTAATAACGATTCAACTTTTTTCTGAATTGCAATGTTTTTCTTATATAGATTAATAGATACTAGAAGCAAGAAAGCTTTGCATGCAATAAAATTCTTTTTTTTTACAGCGGTATTTTAAATTTATGTTTAATGTTTTAAAAATTATTTGCTTAAATTTCCTTTAAAAAAAAAACATCGCAATATCAGAAAATATACATAAAAATATATTTTAGATATTTTAATAGAACAATTTTACACTAAACATTTTAGTACAGCATTTGTATTGTGAAACATGAACATAAAGCAGCGAAACAAGCATGCAAACATTACAAAAACATTCCAACAACAATTACTACTTTTTCACATAGATATGCATATTTAGATAAGAAAAATAAATGCACAAATAGCAAATAAGATTTAGCTTAAATTCTATCTACATAGTCATAATCAGGTAGGTAAGGTAGTGCGTTGAATCAAAGAACATTTGTGTGATATAAAGGAAAGTAAGACATTCGGAAAAAAAATGCGCTTTTGCAGTAAAATAAAATGTCAATATAGGGAAACATTGTATTCACATGAAGTCTTAAAGTGTGTGAACAAAATATAATTTTTTTTTTAACTATGACAAGGAAAAATATTGTTGTCTATAATAATGAAAGGTTTTGTTTTTTCTTTGCAGTAATGGTTACATGAGCACATTTGTGACTGTTTGTTCCCAGGTTAGCCTTAATATTCATTGTATATACAGCCATGTTGATTTTATTTTATTTAGAGTTGTGCTAAAACTAGATACATTCTTGTAAGATTCATAAAGGTTGAAAGAAAAACAGAAAATACATCAACAGGTATCGACAAATTAAATAAAAGCTACTGATTTTGATTAATACTAGTTCTTAGAGTTTATATTTGTAGAAATAGATGTTAGTCTGCTGTTTCCCGATGACAAATCATAAATTAAAAAAAAAACATTCTTATACAATATCTGTTCAATGAAATATGACGGATGAAAATATTTAAATATTTCACTATATTTCAAATTTAGAAACTGAAATTATTGAGGGTACTTATGCTGATAATTTAAATTAATTTCAAAACTTTAGTTCAAAAAATATTACCTTTAATCATCATGTACGTTCTCACCGAAATTAAAATAAAACATCCCTAAACCTACCTCAAACCGCGAGATGTTGTTTTCAGTTTCCAGTGAACACCAAATCAAGATTTAAATTAAGCCGCCCTAAATCTTCCTCAAATCTCAAGAATTGCTATAAAAATTATAATAGGACAGCACTGAAAAAAAAAACTGGAAATAAACTAGGTTTGTATAAATATTCCATTGTGAACACACTTAACACAAACTCAATACACCTAGTTATGTTAAAAACTCAAAAGTGACGTTGGTTGCAGAGAATTGAGAGTGAGGCAGCTATTGAGACATTTCGTGCACAAATTTGAGGGCCAGAGAGAGGGTTGAAACAAAATCTCAATATTAATCTACTCTGTTCATTAAAATCAAGCTTTTAATTTCACAAAAATGTAAGCCGGAAATGTATAGTTCGTTTCAACTTTCTTTGTCGATTTTTAAGAACTCAAACTCTTGGAAGACAAATGGAAATGCCGTCGCTAGAAAAAAGAAACAGGCAGCAAAAGGCCGTAAAAACAATCCTCATTGCAGCAATACAAACCAAGTCAAACGATAGCAAATAAAGTGCGATTGGCTAACCAGTGCCCGCCAGTCTGTGGACCGATGAATATGTCACGCGATCTGTACCAACAGCCTATTAGGCTATCCCATATTTTCACTCGGTTTTTGAGACTTTTCGAACTTCGAATTTAAAACCGGAAGGTTTGAGTGTTACTTTATCAATAAGAATAGTTAATTAAAATGTCACGTGTCAAATGACACTTTCCGCGTTTAAATAAGTCAACCAGATGGAGCGAAAATCAGTTTACCTGATCTCAATTAACAATGACAACATGCCACTTTCAGGCGCTGGCAAACAAATCGTTTGAAATATTCACTAGGTTTCAAGATTGGAGCCGATTTACTGTTCTGAAGCCTCCAATCTTTGAATCAAGTATATCTTCCACAAAACCTCCTAATCCTCGGACACAGCTTAATCCTAAGTCCATGCATTTTTAAACTGTTTAAAGTTTTCGGATTGCGTGTGCGTTGTAGACTCTTTAGTCTTGCTTGCCCAGTTTCTCCTTTTATTCCACATACAGTCTAATTTTGAATTTTCTTCTGTTGAAGGGATCCTAAATCAAATATTATTCAAGTTTCTGTATTCGACTGTACCTATATAAGACGACAAGCTTAACGAGTTGTGGGTAATAAGCTACTGTGGATGTATGCTAAAAAGGCGAATTATGACGACATAATTATCGAATAGACAACAAATCTGTAGCCTAGATAACGCCAGCCTCCAGGTTCCAGGATAAGAAATAGTAATTCGCCGTTTAAAAGTCCAAGCTATCACTAATGCCAAGACTCATTGCGCAGTACCAATAATAAATTTGATGTAGAGCTTAAATTCGTCGTCCCTTACTCTCTTATGGAAAAGAAAATTCGAGAGAACGGGACCACGAATTTAATCGTCACATTTAATTTGTTATTGCCAAGGCCCGTTATTGGAAAAACTGAAAAGCAGAGCGCCCAAGAGTGCAGGGAAAGTTGTTAAATGTTGTTTTCATTTAAAATGTTTTCTTTCTGAAAATGTCTCAATATTAAGAGCCACCGCATGTAGAACTTACTGCAGAAGACTATTGAGGAAAGTATTACAAGTATTCTTAAAAACCTCGCGGTTCAAGGAAGAAGTTAACGATCAGGAAGAGGAGAAGGCAAAAAAGTTTAGCTATTACGTTCAATTTATTGTTGCAACGTAGTAACGCTTCCTATTTGTGGTAATAGTCATTTTGTGAACATGTTTGAATTCCAACGAATCAAGCGGATGTAAGCTTTGGAACACCTTTATCCGACTTAAAACAAACTCTTTAAATTATACCACCCATATTGCAAATTGTATGTTATGATTCGTCCTGGAAATGTCTAAACGTTAGTATTAAAACCTTGAACACCACCGCTTCTTTAATAAAGAAATATTCTATTTGAACCTAGCCTTCTTCAAACCCTTTTTTGTATTTTATTTTTCTTAAGCCCATATATATTTTTTAGTTATTCAATGCAACATAAACTCAAAAGTTGTTTGTATATGAAAAAAAAATAAAAATGGAGAAACTAAAACATCCCTGCGAAAATAAATAATAATATATTGGTATAGATAAAATAAGATTTAATTATAAATTTACATATTTTACACAATGGCCTATATAACAATTGGACTTCTCAGTTCAGAAACAAACAAAAACCCCAAATTTATAATCCACACTTACTGCTGTAGAAATTAACAGCATGAACATTATTCAATATTGACGCAGCTACTTCCAGCCAATTTTGTCCTTTAATTTAAGTTATTTTAGTTGAAAAGACACAGGTATTAAACTTAAAACTGCGCAAACATTGATTTAATGAAGGGACTATTATTTTAGTACTGCTGTAAGAGAAGAAACATTGAAAAATGAATGGTTTTGATCTAACCGAAAAGATAAAAGGAATGATACCCCAGAAGTCCAATACGATCTAAGTTGGCGTGCGCAGTCGGTAAGGGACTTTAACCAACTCGACCTGCACAACTGAAGGCGAATAGCTGGTTAAAGGGGTTTTGACCTAGAGAAAAAGTCATCTAAGAGCCTAATTTTAAAATTCAAGGGAGCTAAGCAGCACTTTTAAAGGTTGTGTTACGCCGTATAAAAAATATTGGATGTAAGTTTAACTATTTGAGGTCAATCGACTCACACACCGTTTGATCGATCACTATGACAGTCAAACACATGCATTCACTGAGACCTTTGTTAAATCTGCAAAACTAGTTAACTTATGCGTGCGCTAGTTCTTCACTCCCCTACGATATTATCTTTCTTTAGAGATCTCATGTATTATGACTAATTAAATTTGAAAGCCGTAAGAGGGACTGAATACTGAAACCGAAGATATTAAAATGTATATCAAACCAGTGATCTATCGCAAAAGTCATATCGACTTTTAGTGACGTCAATCTTTAATAACAAAAAATAGTTATTTAGAGGTATTTGGTGGATTAGATAACAATTCGTCTTTTATTTGCAGGCGTGTAAAATGTTTACAACACAACACTAAACTATCTGCGGATACCTCATCTAAATATATATAAAATCCTTGAATGGTATGTGGGTTACATCATTAAACCCAAACCACTCGACGGATTTAATTCACACAAATAATATATAGTTTTATGGTGCCTGTAGGTAGTAAGCTATTTTGTGGAAAACAATTCTTAAGTAGGCTCTGCAACGATAGATGGTGTTAGAAGCCATGTGGTCTCCGCCTGCAGCAGATGAGAAAACAAAGGGAACTTCAAAGAACATAATCGACATGATCCTGATGAGTCAGATTAATAGATAACACAGTAGCACCTCGATTTACAACGTTTCGATTAACGTCATTTCGACTTACGTCGCCAAAATGTTTTTGGAAACTGTCGTCGCAATTACCTCGATTTACGTCCGATTTTGACTCGACATATTTTTGTAAAAATTGTACAAATGAAAAACAAACAGAATTTAGTGAATCCCTACAATGCATCCGTGCAATATATAATAGACAACTCTTCTAGCAGTGTCTAATATTCTTTAATATAAAACTACTGGTGGTCAGGGCTTTTTAGTTACAAAGCAAACTTAAGAAGACAGATAACCCTAAGTCTTTTACAAAAATATAGTGGTACTTTATTGGGGTCTACCATCACCCGAACTCCTTTGTCCCTCTACTGTATCCAGCATCTTTATGACAAAAAAACAAAAAAAATCGACCACCCTGTTGTAATACAAAGAATTGTTCCACGGACACCACACCAAGGGTCACTTGGAGTAAACAGCCCTGCGTTGACGTGATGATTGTCGAAGAAGACAGTTCGAATGCACATGACAGGAGTGTTGACCAAAAAAATCGGAGATTGTTCTAAGCCCAACGGTCCGCAAGGACTCAAGTGACGATTGATGAGAAAAGAATATATCTTGGGATTGAACCAAATAAAGACGCCAAATGGAGTAATAAACGTAGAGATTCAACTAACTCATTCGGCAAAATAAGAAAAACACAATCCTATCTACAAACTGCCAAAGAAATAAATATAAAATGAAATCAATTTATTTGAGTGTATGTTTAAAGGGAGAGCATTCCGTATAAAATAGAAAAGGAGTCATTGTTGTGTTTGAAGAAATACAATTAAAAAATAAAAATTGTTATAATTTTATATTTTACGTAAATATTTGCCGATACCATGTGCCAAACTAAAACAATATTTAACATTCATTAGTTTTTTGGTTTTCTCTTAAAACATGTTTTTTTCTGATTTTAAAGAAAAAAAAAAGAACACTCTATCGATTAGTCATGCAACTATCAAGTGACAATACGTCATCACTTGTCAAAAAAAAAAATTAAGATTATTTTTCTCCAAAAAAAAAAAGTTAGAAAAATGCAAAAGTAGTATATTTGTATAAGAAAATACTGTATTAAAAAAAATTAAATTAAAAAAAATCTATTCGATTAAATAATATGACAAACAACAAACAAAACTTTTCTCATTGCATTCCATTGATTCAAGACAAAGGAAATGTTATAGTTTTCCTTAAAGGTACTTGGTATAATCATTATTTAAAAAGAGTAAGTAAAACCAAAAAAAAATATATAAAAAAAATTATAATATAAGAGTTGCTGTTATATAAATGTTTGTTTTTTTTTTTTTTGTTTCATTTTTTTTCACTACAAGTCGAATTAGGATCTTACTCGCTGGCTTGTGGGAATGTCATGCCGGTAAATGAAGGTGAAAGGGTTTCTGTATACATCTCACACCCTGTACCTTGAAGATAATCATTTTGCCAGGCCTGAGTATCTGGTGACTGTAAGATTAAAATGGTTTTGTTTTTTTTGATGGGTTGGATATTTAGACACAAAAATTTCTTTTTTTTTTTGTACAAATGTGCAAAGGAGTATCTTAATTTAATTTTTTTTTATATATATTTGCTTGCTTGCTTTAAGGATTAAAAGAAATTTCGCGAATTGCCTTAATAAAAAAAATGTATTTTTTATATCACTCCATGTGCGTCTTACTCTCGCTTCCGGGAAGGATTCATACATAATAAAAAGGATTTAAATTAAATTAAATAAAATTAGGTTAATTGACGATATGTTTTGCGTTGCTGGATAATTGAAGCATCACACTTTCATTTTCATCCCCTCATTTTCATCTCTCTCTTTTTCTGGAATTTTAGCACTAAGCATTCGTAAAAATTTGCAAAACCAAAAAAGAAGTGAAATAAAAAAATTTAACGCAAATAAAGCCACTAAAAACTTAAAAAGAAGATAAATAAAAAAATTAACTTATATTATAACAAATTATGAAAATGAACTGTTTTTTTTTCATTTAATTCTTTACAACACTAAGGATAATTGCAGATCGCAACGATACGCAATAAACTCGGAACGTTCACAACATGAAAAGCCTCTTTTTGGTTTTTGTTTCTTATTTAATTTAGTATTTTTTTTTTTCTTTATTGAATGTAAAGTGTAAATCAAAGATGTTTATATATTGTGTCAGTTAATTAAAAAAGAAAAAAATACTGTATCCGTTTGAAAATATCTATAAAACAACCGAGAATGGATGGGATGGGAAAATTATTACTTAATTTATGAAGAGCAAATAAAAATAAATTGTAACGTAATAAAAGAAAATCGTTCATGAATCAAATGATATGGAGATAAATTAAATTAAGGAGGAAAAATGTATGGTATCCTCTAAATACTGCATCAGTTGTAAATGGTATGTTCTTTGTTGCTTAAATTCAATATAGAAAGGACAGCGAAATTTGGAAGAAGTCAAACCTACGCGCGGACACTTTAAGGTTTCTTTGCACCTTATTAAATATATTAATCTAGATAAAACTTATACTTATGCGACTATGTTTAATTTTTTTAGTAGTTCTTCTACCTTCCCGTTGGAGATCTAAGAAAATCGCGAATGCAAGAGGATCGACTTTAGGAGCTTGTAGTCTAAACAAAACCGACTAACTGCCTCCGTCGCAACAAAATTCTAATGCAAAGGCAATTGATACTTACGAGCAAAAAAGAAATAGATTCATAGACGGCATTATAAATCTGTAAAAATAAAAATAAATAAAAAAAATAAAAACCACGTCGGCTGTAAGTATTTGAATTCATCAGCAGTTGCAAAAGTAATTTTTTTTTTGACTGAAAACCTGCAAGTATGAAATGGAACACAGTTATCTATCTCACCATTGGGTACAAACCAACATCTGTACGAGAAAATATTATATAATGTTTTTTTTTCATTTTAAATCAACTCGAAAGGCAAAAACTTTGTGATCATTTTAGAACTCTATTTATGAGAAACCAGTGTGTAGAAAAGGTTATACAAATTTTGTTGTAATTGAAAAAAAATGGTTAAATGTCGAAACTTTCTATGATATAATTTAGTAGTAGTAGTAAGAACTACCTACTTAACAGGCTCCCTCATTAAAGAGTCGTTTCCTTACACATTGTAAGAAAAAAGTTAAGAAAAGTTAACCCTTTTTAAAGACTACGGAAAAAAGCTTTGTTCTCTTATGAGGACAGGTCTCTTTTGAGTATGTCTTTGCTGGGTTCCTGGAAACAGAGACGAGCTAGCAAGAAAAGGATCCAAATTGGATCATGATCGAACTGTTCAATCGATCAAAACGCCACTCTGCAATCTCAGAGAACGAGTGGAATATAAGATCAGAATGAAGGCCAATAGCAGGTGCAAATCTATAACCACTTGTGATATATCACGTAAACTATGGCTAGAGTATAATAAGAGCTGAACAAACAAGCTCGTACAATATGACATAGCATCACTGTCTAAGCTGATAGGTGCCCTAACTGGCCACAACTTCCTTAGAACCCACATAATGAAATTAAATGTCAAATATGACGACATTTGTAGAGGCAGCGGTGACAGGGGATACACCTCACGATCACTGCCACTGCCCGAGACTCATTCACTTGAAAAGCAGAACGCTTAGACATCGGGATGGCTTGACAACATTGGGTAGTAACCAACGTAAGGAACGATGTTGTGGCCTACATCATCGGCTTATTCCACCCCCCCCCCCCACCACTGCAAGGTTTTACAATGGGTCCGCAAGGACCTAATTGTGACGGTAAGGAGATTGCTCTCTATCGGCAACCCAACCAACCTAACCTTACCTACTTTCAAGCAATAAACATTACGACGATGACTTAGAAAACCTAGCTCTTTCGCGTCGAGTAGCTCGAAAAATGTTCGCAGACGTCGCTGGACTGGTATTCGAGCTTGACAAACAATCCGCATTGCTTTAGCCGCGCTTACAAGAACGTGCGAATTTAGCCAAAACCAGTCTTCGAACTTTAGGCAAGGCGTTCTTTGATGACCTGGCGGGCATCTGAGACTTAAGTTTTAGTAACCTCATTAAATTTTGCAAATCCACTGGATGGTTTTGAGCTTCTTACAAATTTTTTTCTTTCTTTTTATTTACAGGTCCATGGAGTTATAGCACCAAAACGGCGTACTAACTCTAATTGTGGTCTCCAGAGAGGTCAGCCTAGCACCAGCTACTTTAAATCAACCAATCAGCTTCAAATATACAATACAATTCTAGACAGATCAGTCGGGGTAAAATACTTCTAACATGGCAATTTCGCTGCATTCTTGGCGACATCGAATATGTCTATCCAAGGTCGTCATTACGCCACATACCGATAGTGGAAAGTCTTCAGTTTCAGCGATGCCAGTGTCATTCATCAATAATGGCAAAGTTTATTGGTTTTACCCCACTAAAGTATGAAAATGAGTTGGCGAGTGATAAGAGATACCCACCCAATTTTCGATTCCAAATGCAGACATTTTCGACAAAACATTTTTTATTGCAAAACTCCGTTGCTAACCTTAAGGCAGGTGATTAAGACGTTCTCTGTATTCAACATATTTCACATGCTGATGATTTTTCAACGCCGCAATTGGTCGGTAGGGGAAAGGAAAGGAAGAATTACCCCATTTTGTTTAATTGTTTTAAAAGAAGCCCTGAAGAATAGGAGAGATAAAATAGGTCACGCAGTCCTACTACAAATAGATCTGAAGAGCTGACAGCCGGAATGTGATTGCATATGAGTGGCGGCATATATGTTGACGAAGAATTCTTTATGTTTATGACAAACGACCAAAAGCTCTTATTGCCCGTGGGACTTAGCCCTCGTTCACACGACGTAGCCTTTGAAGAATTTGACACAAATAATGTGGACATTGAAGTAATTTTGGTTTGTTTTTACTTTTTTCGGGTTTTCTTCAGCTTCTTTGCAGCTCGTGTAACACCAGGCGTTTTGAAATGCATATTATCGGCAGCAGGATCTACGTCGCTATCGAATGAGTACAGCGACTAGTTGAGCTCTACGAACAAAGCAGAGCGAAAAAAATCTGCTTCGCCGGAGAAAAAAGAAAGAGCATGAGAACGCTCGATTGAAGAATTAGAGAAAAGATAACCCAGGATTAGTAGTTTTACCAGAAGATAAAAATAACGTGTCAGGGTAACAAGACAGACCCGTGTAGTTGAGTCATATATGGAAAAACTATATCTGCAGACTGCTATATGGCAAAGACAACAAATTTAGTCTTCAGCCAGAGCGAACAATTATAAATGAAGCGTACATTAACATAATTCCAGGATTTTGTCGAAAGAATGTATGACTTCTGAATAGAACCTCAGCATCGTTTGCCCGGTTCACAAGAAATGAGACCATGTAAACTAATAGAGATAACTGTGTTCTTAACATCGGGAGAAGATCTTGTCTGTTGTATTGTGCCATACTCGTTCATTTATGCAAGATGAGGAAGGGGAAAGCTCCATAACCAAGACTTTGATTTCAAAAAAGATTTAGGCAAGGCGACGCGTTGTCGTGTGACTTCTTTAAGGTCACAATTGAAAAAATCGTGTAAAACTTAACAAGCCAAAACACGACATACGATCTTTCAAAAGTCTGTGAAATTACTTGCATACTCCGATGATACTCATACTAGGGTATTGATACTAGGGCGTTTGCGAAAATAGGAACAGAAGTGGGCAAAACAAAGTAAGTTCTGTCAACCAGAAGGGCTAGAGTGTCACAATCGACAGCTATAACTTTGACGTAGTAAGAGACTTTGTCTACCTCGGCTTTGCTATCACTTCTGAAAACGACATCTCTTCAGAAATCAAAAAAAATCTCTACCCCGAACAACTAAGGAAACTTTATAATCACAGTCCTGCTCTATGGAACCGAAGCATAGGCCGTTTCTAAAGCGGATGAAGAAGTCCCTATTTGGTCCCGTTTTTGTTGCCTGCTGAGAAATATAGAGCGAATGAACACAAACGCTCCAACCTGTCTTCGACTCTTATCCGGAGGGACATCGCAGTACACAAAAGGAAAGTGGAACGGGACATCAACCAACTTGTAGAGGCTTCTTGGTTTAGGCCCAGGTCCATCTGGACTGTAGCGCCTAATAAAGTAAGTAAAGATTTCAACATATCTTCCTTCGGGGGTTTTTGCCCAGGATGTCGAAGTCCACTCCAATTGTGGAAATACGATAATGTACTTTAATAAAGTAAAACATGGTTACACCGTTAGTAATTTCAATGAGTAAATATTTACTTAATTCCATGTTAGCATAAGGTTATTACATTAGTTGGTGATAATCGACAGAATTGACAACATTGTGAAATGGAAAGTAGTCCTAGCGATTTAATATTTTCATTTGAGTTTTATGATTGCCAAATCAGCCTTATTTCACTTTGAATTTAAGAAAACGTTTGGATACAGATTCCTATCTGTTTTCAGAATTGAAACCCTGAAAATTAGTGCTATGAATACTTTTTGGCGATTATTCATTTTTATAGAACTATCAATTTGGATCGAAGTTTGCAGCTTTGAATTTCATGAATGCCTAAACAATGGCACATTTATGGTATATGCCCCTGCAGATTTGGAGTAGACTTTACCAAATGAAACTAAATGTTTATAAATGGCCTTTTTTTACTATTCAAAATTTGGCCTTATTTCACGGCACCAAATTACTTGCCCCAATTGAGTTTACAAGAAAACGATGTGATAAATAAATAATTAAAATTAAAATCATAAAGGCAGCCGACTGGAGCTCGACTATGACCAATGTCTTTGTTGAAACTGAAATTTTGTCAACCAACAATCCGATTCAGTATTTAGAGCACAATCACCCAAAACCCAGACTTTCAAAAAATATTTAAAAAAAAACATGACGAAAGGTTACAGATTGCTTGTGTGGATTGCCTAACACTCTTTTCAAATTCCTACAACCAAAAGCGGATATTGCAATGAGTTTAATTGGTAAGATGTACATTGCTTATGATTTTTTTTTCTTTATTTCTATTATAAAAAACTTAACAGTATCAACAGTTTTTGTAATTGTTGTTTGAAAATGTTCACACTTGATCATTTCGAAGCTCACAGTAGTTATATGTTATAAATTTTAGCTTCCAAACTTTTATTTAAATGCCTTAAAATTTTAAGAGACGCAAATTTGTTGTTGAACACAAAAACAAGTATAGTTTGAGGTTTTAGCAACAAACCAAGAGTCGTTCAAATTCAAAAATGAAGAAGAAGAAAGACACTGCTTGGTGCCTAGTTGATCCGCCTGCGCAGTTACCTGAAATGTCACTGTGTTCAAAAACTCTGAACAGGGAGACATCCCAACTATCGGCAATATCTGTGGGAGATTGCCGAAATTGCATAGTTTTCAAGATCGTACGGCTATAGAAAAGTTACAATACAAGAGAATTTGAAATAGATTAAACAATTTGTTTCCATAAAAAACAAGGAAATGATGACCACATAGTTTCAAATTAAGAATCAATAAATTTGGAAGTAGTAAATATTCCTCTGCGCTAGTAAGACCGAAAAGACTGACGAATCGAGAGTCATTTGAGACGAATTTGCCATTACACATTTCTTTAAAAGTCTCACTACCAAATAAGCAACAGTGGACCAAGTTTTGACCCTTGTGATATTTCATTACATTATTAAACAAATATTTATAGTTTTTAACACAATTCTTAGCACTCGTCGAACAGTAAAAAAAAAAAGAAAATTATTACCAACCGAAAGAACTTAAAAAAAGCAGTATAAACCTATTTCTAGAGAATAGAAACGATAACGACACTTAAACTCTAGTCTTCCGACAGAAACGACAAAAACACTTGGCAACATGGTCAATATACGTTTATCTCGATCATCATTGTAAAATATTGATATATTGAAACAGAAACAGAAACACACTCTTTTGAATTTTTAAAAAATATATCTCAAACAAAAGAAAACGAAAAAATAAAAAAAACTAACTCTAAGGACATCACATCAACAACCACTGCAGTCTTGTACACTCTGGCAGGAAATACACATGAAAAATAGATAAATATATTTACAAAAAAAAATATATATATATTTTACTATTTCGTAGCTGTTTCTGTACGGCTTTCGTAAACACGAAATCAACAAAATGGAAAATAAATTAATTCATATGAATCAGGAAACAGGAAACGAAATAAAATACAGAATAATGAAAGTATGTTCAAGTTGATGAAGAGTAGAAAACAATAAAATGATTCTTGATGATTTGGGGGAGGAGTTAAAAAGCGAGTTTATATCATTTCTTTCCATGGTCCCTCTCTACCTCTCGCAACATAACAATGTAAGTATGATGAAGGTACGAACAAATTAATAAAAAGAAAATGCAAATATGCAAAAGTGCTTATTCAATGAAAACCAAGATATGAGGAAGAAAACAGGATACAAGTATTCCATGTATAATACGAATAAAAATATGTAAAAAAAAATTGTACATTGACTTGACATAGAATACTAAATATGACCAAATTACACGAATATATTTATATAGAATAGATGTGATGTTTTGTTTTGTGTTTGTTGTTTTTTTTTTATTAAATTGTTTTTCTGTTTGTTTGTTTTTTGTATAGCTTTTCCTCTATTATAAACCAGAAGACTTACTCAGTAGCCTGAGCAAATGGTATTCCGATAAAAGTAGGACTCAATGTTTCTGTGTACATTTCCATTCCAGTTCCGCGTAGATAATCATTTGTCCACGATTGCATATCTGCTGACTGAATGTTGATTTATTTTATAAAAATAAATACATTTATTCATAAAATAAGAAAAACAAAAATAAATAAACAAAACTAAAATAGAACACAACTAAACATTTTTTTTTGTGGCAATTACATTCTCAAATATTTAAAAATAATATTACAACAAAAATTTAAATAAACATTTGTATATCTTCATAAAAAAATTTTAAATTTGCTTGAGATTCCTATTACTTTTTTTGTAAATAAAAAAAAAATTATATATATTTTCCTGGGTAAGTACGTTTCATTTTTATTTTTTTTACACCTGCTGGCAATGATGGTCGCTCTTTTATTCAAACAAAAATAAACGATTTTTTTTAAAGGAATTCCTTTAGATATTTTTTTTTACAAAATTAAATTCATAGGTTATGGTGCAATACTTACTGTTTTAAACGAACGCATAGCAAACAGATTTGCCATCATCGTTGAGAAACCAGGCGCCAGGCAACTCTGCGCTATGAAGCCAAGTTTTAGTTCCGCCAGACAGATGACATCGTCTCCTTGCTTCCAGTCCCATGAAGGAATATTCAGTAAATACGCCTAAGTAATACATTGATTATAGTTATTTTTTTGTTTTTCTTTATAGAAATTCACCTTATTGTGATATTGCATTAATTGAATAATAACCCTAATGTCATCACTGTAATTTTTTATTGAGATAACTCTCATAATATTGGCAGCATCTTCGGCGTCTGGATCTTGGCAATATTTGTTTGCTAGAACCAAGCAGGCATCAGCTTCATGAACCTTTTTTTTTTTTCGTTCGTTTGGACGAGGTGAATTGATTGATAATGAAAAATAAAATCAAAATTTATTCAACTTAATTTCAAGGGTAGAAGAATAATATTAAAAATAGTTTTTTGTATGTATTTAAAGTCTATGGTATGAAGGATTTGCTTAATTGAATATTTGTGTTAAAAGATATTTTAATTATACCCATATCACGGTTGTCGAATACCAACACGATAGATGACAATTAAAATTTTTTGATCAGTTATGAATTGTATGCAGTTTCTATGTCTATTTTGAACAGTTCTAGCGATGAAACTGGAATTATCGTTGTCAAACATTTGTCGCTGACAAAAATTGTTTCAAATTTTAACAATCGAATTGTTTTTTGGAGAAATCATGACGCTAATATTTGGAATATGCCGCAGTTGCAGGTGATATTTGTACAAATACCCTTAGCGACTCCCGGGTTCTTCTCCATTATTTCAACTAGTCGCGCTAATTGCTGCCTATTGCTAAGAACTTTATCCTAAATAAACAAAATTATTATAATGCAAATTATAATTAACAAACGCTCGTTTGTAATATTTGTGGGCGTTACGGATAAACGCAAATTACTTTAAAACGCTCTTTAATACATAATACTAATATTTTCTAAACGATTTTTTTGATAAAATACGGGAAGAGAAATAATCACAACCAACGCTAACCACGAAGAAAACATTATTAAAATAGTAAATAATAATTCGCAAATTCAAACGTCAAATGTGTTTCACACTGATTCACAATACCTTTCCTAAACAGTATTCAAAATGGAAGTAAAATATATCAATTGACACGCATAATACCAAACTTTTGATAGTTTGATTAATTTCATCGTATATTAAATATCGATATTTGAAAAATATAATAAGGGTGTAACTTTTATTATGAACCAAAAATTATTGAGCGTGTGGTGAGATCGGATTATAAGTATTTTGTTTCCATTACATAACTGTTGTGTTTACAAACATGTGTTGCTCCATTTTTTTCGACAGATCGAGAGAAAATAAAGCTTTTTATGAGCCGTCAAAAAGGAATGGTTGTTGTAGAATTATGTATTCACTTGGCAATACTATTATAAGGTCATTTCACCTCTCCAAGGTAACCACAGGGTACCGGTCTCATATATATAGACATATAAGCTTATAAGCGATAGCAACACTATAAAAACTATAATGTTCTGCCGAAGGTGAATTACTGATTGAGTCCCAAAAGTCGATAAAGGAACATTAGAAAGGGATAGCGTATGGCGGATGAATTTCATAGATTGGATCAATGGTGTCGTCAACGGTCATAATGGCAGATACCGTACTTCTGTGCGAAATATTTTAAACTAAAGTCGAAGAGTTTTGCAATCGAAGCAACATCCTGAGGTTTTATAAGAAAACCAGGCAATTGGCTGCTGGCTTAAAAACCAGAACCGACCGACCGTCATTGAAGGGCCAGTCTCGTCACCCAATATAGAAGTGGTTGGCTTAGCTATAAAACTTAAGAGCAACAAGGAAGGTGGTTATGATGGTCTACAAGCCCCAAACAAATTCCCAAATCGAGTTACCAGCCATCTTGGCGATGTCACCTTTTCAGGACTTTTTTTTGTAGGGAACCATGAAGGGCCGATGTTATGCCAACAATCCGGGAACGATTCTTTTCACAAGTTATTACTTTTACGTTGTTAATTTTATTTTAGAGAAAAATATAAAAAAAGAATCGTTAAAGTATTTAAATAAACATTTCGTTCAGTATTATTCACATATTTATTTGGATTTGCAATAAAATACCAAATAAAAAACTTCGGCTTAACACAAATATTCAAATGCATAAATGGGATCGGTTCTTTATTTTGTAGTTTCAAATAAATTTTTTTAAATAAAAAATAAATAAAACATAATAAAAAAAAACGAACTATATTCTTTATAGAAATAAGAATAAATTATGCTACAAAATGTATTAGAAAGAATTAAATAGAAATATTGCAATTTACATAGAAGCATTTATAATCAAAATACAAGCAATCAGCGAAGCAAAAAGATTGAAAAAGTTTTTAAAAATTTAAAAAATCTAAATATAGCAATTAGAGAAGAAAATTTAAGTTAATGCGGGTGTAGAATAGAATAAAGATAGCAGCATAACTAACATGAATAGTGAATATAATTCTGATAAAAATATATACTGAGTAGTTTTAAGAATAAATAGCATGCACAAAATCTGCATAGATAGCTACTGACACTTACCAATGTAACATTTATTTCATTACACATTTTTTTAAGTTGACTACTTTGCTGACACACACTATCTACCGTTTTACATGATATACCACTTAAGCTATTCGCGCTTAAAGGCGCGTTAACATTGTTTGTTTTTTTTCTTTTTGTTTTGGTAATTTACATGCTACACAATAATGCATTTGAATCGAAATTTTGATTTTATTTTTAAACGTAGACGTAAGACGTAATGAAATGAGTTTATTTTCTGTTTTATTAGTTATGAGTACCTAACTAATAGCTTTCACAGCGTAAATGTTGCCTAAAGTTATTTAAAATAATAACCGAGTGTGAATAATGTTTCTATAATAATTCGCTATGTTTGGTTTTGTTAAACACTTAAATATATATAAATCAAACCGTTATACTAGCAGCATTACACATTTATGATCAATTCTCTAACAAATATCACAACGGTGTAAACATAATTACAACATGTTTCCTTGTGAGATGGTTTTGACCTTGGTAATTAATTATATTCCAATTTATAATTTTTTTCTTTTACGAAGATAATGCAAAAATAAAAATAAACAAACAAAAATTTGTGTATATTTAGAAAGAGTTCCTAAGTGAGAATATTATTATTCCACAAAGGATTGTAGCATAATAAGTACAGTTGCAAATGAATGATTAAACGATACCACAGAAGGGACAAGCTAAAAAAAAAACAAATCACTGCAGAAGCAGTACAAGGATCATTCTTCGGCTCTGACCTATGCAACATTAAAAATTATGGAGGTATCCAAGAGTATATGCGCCATGTCCTTTACTATATTAAAAAGAAAAAAATGGACTAAGCCTGGCGGGAGGGAAGTCTTGCCGAGAAGGAGGATAACATATAAACATCTAGCAAAACTTTCGCATCGAGAACTTATAAAACAAAACATTCTGCTTTTTCTCGCCGCTGGAAAAAACCTTCTGTAAAGATTTCGAGAAATGTATCGATTTAGCAGAAACTTCAGCGCGGTCATTGGCTAATGCTCTCAGCCCTCATATGATGAAATGACAAAGAAATACTTTACTATCAGTCCCCTGCTCTTTGCCACTAGGTCCTTTTAAAGAGATATTGGTCATGAATTTATAACAAAATTGAGTAGAACCATGATCTGGGGTCTTCAAAACAAATTGATGGCAGAGTGAATTTATTTTCCAAATCCAAATTGATACGATAACACCAAACATTAATATATTTATTTAAAGATTTTATGAAAAACCGATTTCCTAAAGTGACTCGAGGCCTGCACTCTTTTCAAAATAAAGAGACTCAATCAGGATATAGAAAGCTGATATCTCAATCGCAAAGGATATCATTCCAAATTCTTCTTGCGCGAAGGATAGATCAAATATTGGCAGCATATCAGGCAAATCATCCGGAAAAGGTTAATAGGAACGTCATTGAAAAATACGATCATATTCCATCTGACAGTAAAGCACCGACTTGCTTTAAAGCCTTTGAAACTAGACATAAAGAGGGCAACTACACTCAGTTACCAGTTACATCCAAGTTATGGCATCATGAGTGAATTCTAAACGAAAACAATACAATTGACTCACTGTGACCGCCGGGACATGAGTACTAAGTGACACCTCCTTTTCAATTTCATGTAATCTCGAGATCTGGGAGAAGTTAAACTGAAATGGCCACGATTTTTAAAAAGGCGCCAATTAGAAATAGAACAGAATTATTTTCAAGAATACATTTCATTCATATATTTATTTTAAAGAATCGTTGAATTCTCTTTACAAATCTACAACACAAATTGTAAAAATATAAAATTAAACCTGACTTTAATTTGTGATATTGCACAAATGCATTAACTATCCATTATTTTTGATATTTTATTGTCACCATATTCAATTGAAATTTAAAACTACTACAACACAATGCAAATCGTTAACGTTCGCTAGACCAGCCCAACCTGTCTGGTGCAAGGGGACTTCACAATAACCACACACAGATGGGTTTCGGAGATATCGTCATCAAATGCTGCATGATAATAATATGCTCAGTTATCGATACATTATTCATCACTGAACACTAATCAGACAGTGTTCAAACGGGCAAGAAGTACCAGGTCCATTAAGTAGAGAAACCCTCTCACAGATCCAATTCACATATTATATTTTTAAGCAAATAAATAATAAATAATAATAAAATAAAGCGAATAAAAATGAAGCAAATCAGAATGTTACCATCAATAGGAACCGTTATCGCTTCCTCGGTCTCGGTGAGCTCTATTTTCAACAAGACGAAGCTACGAGCCACACAGCGGCGCGTGAAACAATGGACTTGTTGAGAAGTAATTTTGGTGGGCACTTAAGTTCACGTTTGGACTATTTTCTTTGGGGATATATAGTCTCATAGATTGACGCTTTGGAAGCCAACATTACTCGTGTTATTCGCGAGATACCAGCCGGGTCGGTATGCTCGAACGAGTCACCCAAAATTGGAGCTTCCGTATGGACTACGTATTTATCCAAATTTATCAGCTAGGTTCCACATTTCACTTTCACTCGAAATGAAAACGAAATCGACCGAGAATGAATTTTTGTGTTCCACATTTCGATTTTGTCGATTTCAAAGTGATTTAAAAGGTGACGTGAAATAACGCCAAACGAAATAATGACAAATTTCATATAAGGCGGCTTTGGCAACAGTACCTTGGTGACCCGTTACGCTGGATTACGAGATTTCAATCCTCTTTTCGCAGGTGGAGTGATTTTGGAATGGAAATAATGCTAAATTTTACGTCACCATTTAAAATCGATCTGTGCCATTCAACGTGAAATGGCGAAAACAGAGTAAGAAATTAAGTTTTAAATATGTCTGAGGAATCTGAAGATATTCTAACAATAAGAGGTTTTAGGAAAATAGATCGAGTGCGACAGAAGTTTTGTGGGAAAATTTGAGAAAAGATGTGAACACTCATGGTTGACCACCGAAGGACGCGGGGGGATGGAAAAAACAAATTCGATTCTCCCAAAGCGACGTCATCATCTTTTCCGATGGACCGTTGGAAATTTTCTTCGCCAAGAAAACGCAAAACTGCGGCTAGCTGCAACGTGACAGGAATTGAAGATTGCTCAAGGTGTGGTTTCACAATTTGCATAAATATTTAATGACTAATAATTAAAACAATTAAACTTTCGTTTTTAGCTTTTATAACATACGCAGCATCTCCAATTTCAAAGGGATTTTGTAAGATATCTCAGCCTTCGTCTATTTTTTTTCTTGTGTGTATTTAAACCTTTCAGTCTGCAATCTCGTAGCAATTAACACAGCAATCATTAATTATTCTTTAGAACGCGGGAACTGGGACCTAGCTGTATGTGAATTATTTTACATTATAAATCAAACCTCACGATGAATCACCCTGTGTCTCAATATTTAATTTATACTGACTTTTTACTAAACTTCCTAAGCAGCAGATCCCTCAATTAAAATCTTTTTTTTTTATTACCAAAGTCATAGTATAGCATTATAATAGTGGTATAATGTAAAATAAATATAAAATAAAATATAAATTATTTAATTTAAAGCGTAGAATTTTATACAAAATGTGTTGTGTAACGTTAGTGTATTATACATCGAAAAATTATTTTGCGTTTTTTATTTTCACAACAATTTGATGAATATAAATGGATGAAACACAAAATGTCATTGATGAATACGTATATGTATAAATATTTATAGTAAAACTAAATAAATGTTAAAAACAAAACATAAAAAAAGAAAAAACATTTATGAAGACATTTGGCTGAAGTACATAATGGTTAGACACTTAAGTACATGGTTTCTCGTTGAAACTTTTGGTATACACGATTGCGTTGTATTTTACTTCTTTATATTTATTTTGAGTGATAAAATAAAATTAAAATTAAAAAAAAAAAAAAATACAGTATAAAAATGATAGAAAAAAAATAAACACGTAATAGGAATGAAATGTTGTTTACCTTCACCCTCTGCAGATCTATCGGATTCATAATGGTTCCCTGGAAGAATTCCACTGTGGTAAAATGTCGTTTAAACAAACCCTCCAATTCCAGATCGGGTGGTTTTCTTTATTTTATGTATGTGTTATTGAATTGTGTTATATTTAATTATATATTTTTTTTTTATACGTTGAGAGGGTTTGTTTTAATTGCAATATGCAATTGATATAATTTTTGTTGGTTTTATTTTAATTGCAAAGGAGCGCAAGTTTTGATGAAAATGATAATCGTTTTTTTTATACATAATGAACATAAGGGGAAAGAAAAAAAAGAAAGAATCTTGTTAATAGAAAATGCTATAGTTTGAAATATTAAATAATCTAAAATTAAAATTTAAACAAATAATTTCACCATATTTGTTTTTTTAAAAAAAAAAAAAAAACTAACAACATAAGTAGACACTTTCTGGTATCCTGTGTAGGTAGATTGATATACAATTACATCATATTTGTTTAACATCAATTACAGTTTGTTTTATATTTTTTCTATATTTTAGGAAACTATTATTTATTACAGAAATGCATTTAATTTTTTATACTGATAAAACATAAATTATTTAGATAAATACTTTAAGATGTGAAATAGAACCATCTACATAACGTCGTATCTAGAGAATAAAAACTGTTACCTACAATAAATTAGTAATGAAAAAAAAGTGTGTGTACATGAATGTTTCATTCTTTGTGCTGTAGATTTAATTTTATTTTATTTCTTTGTTACCTTACAATCAGTAAAATTTGTAATTACTTTTGTGGGTCGAAAATATTTATCATTATGCTAAAAGATCTTAGACCTGAGGGTTACCTTAGGTTAAATTAGGTTGAAGTAAATACCGCCATCAGACCGGCACACTTAAAATAAAATAGTGATCGGTTGTGTTACCACAGGGATGTAGGAAGAAGCTCTTCTTGATTAGTAAAGAGCTTATGACGATGTCTATATTGGTAAGATAACATATATTTTTGTAGAAGAAGGATCCGAGATGAAGCTTCCTTTCCTGCCTGGCGAAACTGGGACATGTACGAAGTACGTTACTTACTCTGCAAAAGTCGTTTGGGAATGCCTAAAACCTCGTTGCATTCATTACTATAAGACAGGAATGGCACAGTGCTAGTTTGTCGTTTGCTTAGAGGGATCAAGTATTTATATGCCGGAGCACGCAATTAACGCTATTGCGCCGTTTTCTTACCACCACTGATAAGGTCTTCCGAATATTGGGATCAGATGTCATTGAGGCCCATTTATAATATATCAGGAAGGTCATCAAAGAATGGTTTCCCAAGCGCTCGGAGGCTGGAACTAGTCAGAGGCGAGCACTCGCATAGGAGGTGAAATACGGTTTTATTTGAACGGATCACAACAACGGCCGACGGTGTTATGAGGTATGCCGAGCTTGGTAGTTTTCGTGCCCAGTGACCTGCACTTACGGCCAAAAACCTAGCTATGTCAGCGCGCATTATTTGTTTAAAGTTAAGGTTCTAGGTTTGTTGTATTTGGGAAAAATCTTCCTAGAAATGACGTAATTCGCCAGCATCCTCCACCTTCGCCGCGAAGTAGATTACCTACCTATTCGCAAGGGGTAAACTCCCTCCACGCAGGACTCGGGAAGGGAGGAGCCGTGTTTGGTATACCTATCTTTCCTGTCACGTTTTGTGCAATCCACCGAATTCTTTAAGCTTGCGCTTAAATGTATATCGATCTTTTGACTTGCGTGGGGGCATTTTCCGGTTTTGGGTTTTAAAAACCGTCTTTACTACTCTCCACAATAGCGGAATATGGAACAGATTCTCAGGATTATATATTTTGGAGCTGGGCTGGTATAATGTCGTCTGGTGCTGTTGCTTTATATGGTTTAAATGTTTGCAGCGCCAAAAATCATTGTCCTTAGTTATCAGAAATTGCGAGCAAATTTGAGCGTTTCACATACTAAGTGTCATGTTGTTATTAAATGTTTACCTAGGAGCAGATTTATCGATTTTTCGATGGAATTAGTTTAGTCCAAGAGGCATCTACTTGAAAGCCCGCACTCTTCGCAGACAGGCTCTACGCGTTCTTGAAGAAGCCTTAGCCGCTGAAAGATTCTGAGCGGACAACCCGGGACTCAACGAAATGTTAAAGTTTCTAGGAGGTAAACAATTAACTCTGCTGCAAGCCTATGAATATATTCCGAACTACTCGCTGACTAAAATGTTGGGACAGTTTAAAATTGACTTAGTGCGTAGACAATATCTGGTCCAAACACACAGTTTGTAAGCAGAAAACCTCAAAAAGTCACTAAGAAATGAAAACGCAATCAGAACGCAACAAAGAACTTAGATATAAAATATGTCTTTCTCCACAAATAAATGTTATCGGAGTAATGGACTGCAGCAAGGTATGTCTTTAACTTTCTTAAAGAATCGTTTAGTCCATATTCAAAGTCCGACTATCGAACAGCAATGTGTGAAAAATAAATGTTAGCGATCCCAGCAGTCAACGCGCGGTATCTCAATAACTAAATACTAAGAAAATTAAGTATAAGTAAGAAAGGCCACATGGAGTAATAAGCCAGAGAACTCCGTTACAATTCAAATATTGTAGAAAAAAAATTAAAGGAATTGTCCAAGCAGCCGAGAGATAACAGACATACACTGATACAAACACTCAAGTTTTCTCTGCAATTATTGCTAGACTAGAAAAACGGCTCACAATAACAGACGCATTTCAAAAGTAAGAGGATCTTGAACATAAACTTCGAGCTGCACAAAGCCGCAGATATATTTGGTCACCAACAGGCAAATTATCTCTGTTACTATTCAGGTAAACCAACTGAAGTGGTATTTCCCCGCGGATACAGTTAAACTTGGAGCCATAATAGATATTTAAAATACAGCAAAAGCTATATCAGAAAGCTTTGCTCAAGTTCAGAAGTTGAAAATCTATCAATCTCTTTCATGGATTCCAGAAAACTATTTGATTATATGACAAGTCCTTAATGAGTTGGCTAGGAAAGTACTTATCATGTTCGTTTATCTAACAAATGCTCCGTTGTGATTATTGTATGAAAAGTAGCTGACGTCTTGTGAAGAGGTTGATTTTTTGAAGCCGAATTGAATGATTCTGAATTCGAATAAGAAAGTTTTTTTCGAACAGACAAATCTATGCAAAGTAAAGAAAGGAGTTCTCCAAATTAATTAATTAATATTCCGCAGGTAGAACGCAAAACTGTAGCTACGCTACGAATCATGTAGCTTTATTAGCACTGGGTAATAATGTTGAAATACATAGAAATACAATTTTTTTAGTAAATTTAGGCACCTAAAATAAACGATTGACAGAGCTCTAATTTTAAGAATACTCAATGGAAGCTATTTTTAAATTTTACTAAGGTTTCTTTTCTTATGATAAAACTTACTCTTTTAACAAACGTTGTTTTGCACAGAGATTCTCTTAAATCTATATATTTTGTAAGTCAGTCTTAAAAATAGATTTTTTTTTTGTTTTATAATAAGTTAATAATAAAAATTACATTCTAGCTCTACAAAAAAATATATTTAAAAAAGCAAATATAAGTATACAAATATATTTATCGCATTTTTTTATAAAAATATATAATAATTAAAAATTGAACTTTAAGGAATCATTCTAAACTATTGTATAGAAAAAAAATAAACAATATTTATAATCAAGACCAAAAAACAATATTATTTCATTCCTTTGAAGCAAATTGGAAAAATTAAGCTAATAAAAATAATAATAAAAAAATTAAAAAACAAAAAAAAAATTTTACGGATATATATTTCGAAAGCAAACTTGGTTTCAAAATAAATAAAAAAATAAAAAAAATAAACTGGAAAAAAAAATAGATTCTTGTTTATCCCTTATATTGATAGTTTATCACATTCAGAGAATTAATTAAAATGATAAATAAAGTTTGTATAATCTGAGGTGGTAGCTTGAATGCGATTGGAATTGCTTTTGATTTGATTTGTTTTTATTTATTTATTATACCTTGACTCGCTCCAAGTCGACAGCATTCATCATAGTTCCCTGAAAAAACGCCACAGTCGTGTAGTGGCGTTTTAATAGTCCTTCTAGTTCCAGATCAGGCTCCTTGCTATTTATTTTGATTCATACATGTATACATTTGTTTTTTATGTAAATATTTTTCTTTTAACTGTATTTTACTACAAAATTATAACATTATAAGAGTCCTTCAATCAATCTACCTTAGAGATAAACTTATTTGACTAAAAACAATTTATGAAATTTTGCATTTGCAAAAAGCTACAATAATTTGTGAAACAATAAAAAAAAACATCTAATAATTGACTTACCGATGTAAAAATACTACTTCAACGTCCACATCCTCTCTGTCTTCGTGCAGAAAATCCTTCAAGAAATGCGACACCGACTCGTATGTTATGTGACCACATACCACAATGTGTCTACAAAATGTGTATTCGATTCAAAGATTCGCCCAAATACGGATGATGAATTCGTTCGGATTTATTTTTTCATATCGAATTTCATTGAAGAAAAAATATAAAAATCTTGTATTAGAATAATTTTATAGTGACAAAATTTTAATGTTTTAAATAAATTATTCGTTTCAAATATCTTACATATAAAATAATGATAAAATGATATTTATTTATGTTGAATTTTATGGTTCGTGTTCTCAATTTAATTTTTTTTTTTTTTTAACTTTTAGTGTAGGAATGTTAAGTGTTAATTTGGAAAAAAATAAATAAATAATTAAATTTAAGAAATCATGTCCAACTTTTATTTCCATTAAGTAGAAATGATTTCTTAAATTGTATAAATAAAAATTATAATCGATAGTAGTACGAGTATGTGAAATAATGAGTGACAGTAGATACAACAACGAAAAATAATAATAAATTAAATTACCACGATCGTGTTATATTTGTAACAAAAAAAATTAAAAATCATAATAGTAAAGAAATAAAATTATATATAGACTTTCATTTATTTACTTTAATCTCAAAAATTAATAATAAGAAAAAAAAAATAAAAAATTACATAAAAAAAATAAATTTCAGTATTTTTTAAAATATTTTAGTCTGCTACCCCATAATTTATTTACACAAAAATTACTGCATTTTATTGAATCAAATGGGATGGTCTAATATTGGTTGTATAGTTTTTGATTATAGGTTTTGCTCATTTGATTCAATAGTATGTGTGTGTGTTTTTTTTTATTATTATTATTAAAAAGAAAGATAAAGAAAAATACTCTCATAACAAAACTACCATGCATTTCTAAAGATTTTTTTCGTATATCTTTGGTTTTTTGTTGTTTTATTAATAAAATCACTGTAACAAAGTACATAGCAGCAAACCTCATGAGCCAATATATAAAGTGTAGTGCAACGACTACTTAATTTGTTTACTACCATGAACAAGATTTAAGAAATAAAAATTAAAGGAAATTTTTTTTTAATAATTAAAAAAAAACATACATAAACATACAAGAGTAAATTAGTTAGAAAAAAAATATTTATGGTCATTCACTATCAACATTACAACATTCAGGCTTACTTAAGTATTAGGTCTTGGATAAGAAACAAATACTCAATCATTGGCAACTTCTAAGATCTACACAAGTACAATGGTCAAACATGCGTGCATAATAGTATTACTTATTTTTCTATCGCCTATATGCATTTTGCAGTATGAGTAGTATGAATTAATAATAAAATTTCGTGAGGGATTTTTTAGCGGTTTGGTATACAATTTTGGGTGTCTTGTATTTTTTTTTTTTTGTAATTTTTGACAATATTTAAGGGAATATTTTCTGTTTTGTTATTATTATTTTAAGAACATAACCGAGTTTATCGACAGAACACCACGTTGGTAACATATAAAAAAGTGATTTTTTTTTTGTTTAAAAAAAAAGTTAATCGGAGACTATTTGTTGTACTTATCAAATGTTGGCTGGGGTTCAACGAACCCACTGTCCCTTACCTTAAAGTCTACTTAATTCCTTACATTTAAAAAATAAAAATGTAAAAAAAGGAAATTGTTTTCCTGGTAAGGACTACTTAGGAAATTACTGCGCAGTAAAATCGACCTCATGGAAGGTTAGTATGACGATTTCTTTGTTCCAGTTTGAGCAAATTTTACATGTGAAATAAAATTGAAGTCTAATTAGAGGTTGTTAAAGCTTCAAACTCAAACTGATCAGGTTAGGTTGAAGTTGTTGTGATACCACGTGGATCTATACTTTCCTGCTTTACTCTTTAAACTACTAAGAGCTTTTAATATAGCGAAAGAGACTTTTAATATTGATAGTGGATATATCTTCAAGATCGACATGAAAGAAGGACCCTAGGAGGGCCTTACCTTTGTAGTAGAAGGTGCACCACATCCATGCAGCTTCCGCAAAAGTCAATAGCATGCTTGCCTATGAGACGCTGTCCACTGATGACACCTATTGTAGAACCGAATTGCAGTCTTTTTAGAAGCATCAAATACTTAGAGCGTTTCCGATCTAGCTTAGGCCAAATCTAGCTGTGTCACTTGTCCACAAGTTTCCAATTAGCGATTGGAATGCTTAAGGAACCTGTATTAGTGTTGTACCATGTTTTGCGAGTTTGTCGACCTTGAAGTTTCCTGGAATATTTCCTAGTATAGGTGAATGTTGAGCTGCTTCGGCATTTACTTCAGAGCTGATCGGCGGTCTAGCGCTACTATAGAGTTTAAAGAAGCTTAGTCTGGTAATTTTAACGCCGCTTGACGCTGGCTTCAGTACTCCAGAAAACAGCATACAAAGCTATTATTTGGATATTCTTTCGATATGTGCAACGATACGAAATTATAGTAAGGAAATAACTTAGGAAACCTGCTGCTATTACGGTTTGACAAAAATGGACAAAAATGAATGCTACACAGAAACCTTATCCAAACAGGAACGGAGAGCAGATACTAAACTCTTTTGAGAAAATTCAACCGTGAACTATATGAGCTATACAAATATGTGGATCTAGTCCATAAAACCAAAACACGTCGACTTCTTGGTTCAGCCATATCAAGAGAATGGACAATGGTCCTTCAGTTAACTAAAAAAACTTTCAAGTATTCTGTTCCTCAAGTGACAGAGAAAATGAGGTGTAAGGCCTCCATAGATAAAGTCATTATTAAGATTTAGATCGATTACGTGGGCTTCTTATGGCGCCTACAAAACTTAACCAAAATACTCTGTCATCATACTTTGGCCACAGACTCGTTGATATGTCACAGGTGATCAATGTCTTTAAGCATTGACTTTGCATTCCATCTCTAAGGTTTCCACTTCTCGCCAGTTCCTTGCCTGATATGTCCCTGGGTCCAGAAATCCAGCAGAGATTTGCCTTATACTGTGAGCTGTGAGTCAAGAAATTTCACTTTATTCCAATAGCAGGTACTGCCTTTATTGCAGCGCAATTGTCATTAAACATATTAAACATTATTTTTTTTAATTACACTTTATTTCAAGTAATCTTCGACGCACACGTTGCGTTAACATCGAGAATAGTTTTAAGTGCTCCATCATAAATCCTTCTCGGGTGATGACTAGCGACCTGAAGTTTCAAAGTAGCTTTACCCAGATGTCATGGTTTAGGATCATCAGTAGATTGCCACAAACACATCTTATCCATAAGCACTTTTTTTCTTGCCGAGTATATCAAAACTCACATTTAAAACATGTGTGACAACAGTAGAGACATAAGATCGATGATAGAAATGCCAAACATTTTTTTGGAGAGATTGTTAAGGACATCGAAGCCACTAAGATAGCAACGACACTATTATAGGAATCCATTCGCGAATTTTGCGCTGAAAAGCAGCAAAGTTTACAAGTACAAATTCTCGAATACACCACCAAATGCAACGCTACGTATGCACTTCAAAACATGGTTTGAACTGGTAATAATTACACTTAATTTTAAATTCCTGCGACGACAATACGTAAATTAAATTAAGGTTAATACGTAGGACAACTAAACTCCCTTTCAAAATTAACAACTTTTCCTAATAAAGTACAAAACCTGGCCTTGAACAAACACAAAAAACAAAAAATAAATATTTAAAGAAAATCAAAAGTTTATATATCGACACAGAATACAACATTGAATACACTTTTATTCTTATCTGCCAAATTCTTCACTCGGATCCTTGGGAATAAGTTTTATATATTTTCTCGATTTGGAATTGCACATCTTAAATAAATATCTGCAACATCAAAAAGACTTTAAATTCGGAGGAAAAAATTGTTTTTCTTAAAAGTAAAATTGATCATCACTTGGTTATAACAATTTGAAAGAAGTAATAAATTGTCAAAAATTCGTCATTCGTGGACACCCTCCTTTTCCAATTTTTCGTTTTGTGAAGGCCAATTGTTTGGAAAAGTTTTAATAATTTTTTTTTTGTTCTATGTAAAAGGACTATTTTTGGAGCCTTATGTGGTTTAAAAAAAAAGAAGAAAATTTATATAAATGTTTGTATAAAACGATTTCACATAATTATTTACAAAAGGAAAATAAAAAAGTTCAGTCACGCTATCACTTTGCTAAATATGATGAGTCTTTGTTTTCGATACATTACCATGAAATCGTATCCCTGTAACTGACCAAGGAAAAATTGTCTTAGGTAAACGAAAAGCCAAAAGCAAATAACGTAAGATTTGTCTCATGGTGCAGATATTGTGAGTTATTTTCTGCCATAATTTGCATTTTATTTTATTTTATGAAATATAAAGCAAAACGGATAATTATAAAAATGAATAACGTCTAAGTAACTGTTTTCTGCTGCTCCCACATAAAACTCCGCAAAATTAAAATGATTTGAACAGTGGAAAATGCAAATGCTTGCAAAAAATGCAATTTATCAATCAATTCAAAAAACAAACTCTGTAAGCTCTAAAATTATTATTTTTTTTTCTAAAATTAAACAAAAAAATAAAAAAATAAATGAATAAGAAAAAAGATTCTTGTGTTATATATAAATAGAAAAAGTTTATTAAAACAAATGAAAAAAAAGATATGCCTGGCCACGCATTTGAATTTGATTTTAACTATTTTTGATTTGATAATTTTTTTTTGTTTTTTTTTTTACATATTTAGGTTTTTTGTGCTCTTTTTTTTTTTGGTAAGGAAAAAAAATTCTAGTCTTATAAAAACACAGGAAATCCAATTTTGGAACAATAAAGGGGTGAGTGTGGACTTGGATTTGTGATTAAGTTTTACTTTAATCTGCATAAAGTTTAAAAGGAGGTAAGAGGGTTGGCTATTTTTTTGTTTTAAGAGTTTTTTGAGTATTTATTTACAAATGGAAGGTGCAATTCTAGAGATTAAACATCGGCGACGATTTATTAGTCTTATTTTTTAAGGGACATAAGGAGGAAGTGGAGGAATTCGGTAAATTGTATTTAGTTTTAAAGAGAAACAACATAAAGAGGGTCAGCATAAGGGGAAAAAGGAAATATAAAAACTATAATCGCTGACTAAAAATAAATAAAAAAAAACAGTAAAGACAAGAGGTTCGTTCGTTCTTTCTTGAACTGAATATAATAAATACAGAGGACATTCACACACAAAACTGTTTACCACACACCCGAATTAAAATCGGCATACTTAAGAGTACTTTACAACAATTAAAATAGTTTCATATACAGTATAACAGTATAATTGATAAAGATAGGAGTGAGAATGGTATCATGAAGATTTAGCGCAGAAAAATCGGCCAATTATAATCCTTTATTTTTTAGTTCACACACGATAAATCTTCAAGTTTTAACTAAAATATTTACCTACTCTTCGAGTTTTATTTATTTATTTTTACTTTTATATATATATAGAGTTTATTCGACAGTGGAATTCCAACACAGTACTAAGAAAAAATAGTAGTAGTAGTAGTATTTTTTTTTTATCATTAATCTTAAGAATAACATACAGACATACAGTAGAAATTTTTAATAGATATAGAGTATTATGTAATAGACAAAACACGACAGAGATAAACACAAAACGACGCTGTTTTACGACCTAAAAATAAAAGACAAATCTATTTGCACACTTTTTTTTTAAAAATGTTTTTTTATTTTAAAAGTAAAATAAAATTAAATTTCATTTTTATTTGTTTACTGAAAACGAAGGCAAATTAAAGAAGTAGAAGTAAAACAAATGAAATTTCTTGATAAGGAAACACAACAATTAAGAATCACAGACGAAAAGAAAAACAAAAGATTTCGAACTGAAGAATGTTGGTTTTTTTTTTTTTTTTTTAAGATCGATTTAATTTGAGGTATTCACTAATATACTAACATTATGGACATTTTATTTTAAGTAGAATAGAGGAAGAAAAACAAAAACAGAAAATGTTAAATGTTTAGAAAAAAACTACAACACAATTAGTACACAATTACAATTTCATTTATTTTGAAATGTTAATTTTCTGCTTCACAACTGCTATCGACACACAAATATTGAAACTAAATATTAATGGTTTAATTGGTATAAAAAAAAAGAAACATTAAAAGTGAAATTATATATGAATTTATTTTTTATTTTAAAAGCATTTTATGTTTTTTTTTTTATTAATTAATGCTAATTTTAAATGTAAGCGTTTTGTTAAATTCTTTTTTTTTTAGAATACAACGAGAACTACCTCTAGGCAAATTTTACCCCTACAGGGGGGGTAATTTTTTTTTTAATTTTAACAATGCAAAAGATTTCTGAAGTTTTGATACTGATTTTGTGATACCACAAGGATGTATAGGTGGTACCCCTACTGTTAAAATAATTCGAGCCAGGAAAGGAAAGGAGACTTCTAAAGCCAACGCTTGTGAGATTATTTATATGTTCAACTAAGAAAGCTCATAGATGTAGAGGGGAGGTCCTCTGAGTCTATGTCCATGCAACTTCTGCCTATAAACTAATGAAACACCAATTTCAGACACACAATTTGGCACAGCGACTGATAAGCCTTAATTATATTGTTCATGTGAGAAACATAAAGTGGTCCATAAGCTCATTAGTGTATTCATCAGCCTTACAATCGGCCCCTCTACTAGACATGAAGTTTCTGAAGACCGAATGGGCCACTACCAAAATGGGAAAGAAAAATTGTGGTGAACGAAAGAAGCTTAAGTTGTGTTATGTTAAAAGAAAGCCGCAGTCAAAGATTGGTCAAAGTGCCCCTCTAATAACAGAAATTATAAAGCTCGCCTTGAATTTGAATACAGACGTCGGCAGAGTTTTGCTAAGAAAACAGGCGGTTGAAAATAGCTGAACTTCAAAATAACAAAGAAAGATTGTATGCGTTCGCAGAAGTTCATTCAGGTAACAGAATGCAATCGAAAAGCTTGGAAAGCGCACAGCGGCTTACTGCAGTTTTTCGGATCGCTCAATCTTCTCACTTTTGTGAACAGACGAGCAGCACTTTTCAGAAAGTCTGGTTCATTACCCTAAGAACCGGTATATCCGTAAACCACCAGGTTTATGTTACATCTTCCCAACCTTTTTAGGTTGCTTAATTTAGTCTTATGTATAATTTTGCAGCACAGCAGTTTTTAACAGCAGCTTGACTATCTAACAATAGCTGCCATCAGGAAGATATATGCTTGAAAGAAAGTTATGTGTCAGCCTAAAAATTCCTAAAACCTCAAAAATCTGGATTGAGCAGAAGGCCCAATGAGGATTGTTCTAAACCTAGCACCTGAAGTCCCATGGCCAATAATGATTTGCCATCGAAGTACCACCGACATGCGGCAAGAGCTTTTCTAAGTTCTATTTCAGCAAAGAACTTTAAAATATTTAAGCAGACCTAAGCTTCCATAGCACCGGTGGGAGTTCGCTTCTAGCTTATTCAGACGTCCTCAAAGAGTGTTTGCTCTTGGTGTCCACCAAACAACCGCACCATACGTAAGATAAGGTCTCAAATCATAATCTAAGCATGGTGTGGTTAAGGTGGCAGTAAAGCTCTGATACCTTCTGTGACTTAAAAATACACCCGCAGTTGTGAGCCTGCCCCAAAAAAAACAATCTTACGATAGTAAAAAAGTGGATGGTGTGTTGCTAAAACAACGCGAATTTTTCAAAGAAATGCAGGGCAAGTTTGCTGATTGATAACCGAATAAATTCTCGTGATCATTCTGCGCGTTCAACAGAGAATGTTCACCTAAACCCAAGAACATCGACGTATCAACGCAATTATAATCTTGTATGATGGCGCACATTCATGATTTGGATTTGAACAAGCTATGATTCCAGCAAGATGGGGCTACGTGTCACATGAGTGGTCCAATAGATTTATTCCTCACTTAGTTCAATAATCGTCTAATTAGTGGTTTTGATTATTTTGCTTGACCGCCATGGAGCTGCGATTTGACGCCGTTGGATTTTTGTTTCTAGTGTGCCATTAAAAGTGCATGCAGTGGCTGTGTGGTGAGAATACTAAGCGAGGGGTCTTAGGTTCAAATCCGACCTGCACCACCTGAAATTTTTTAATCTCTGCCCCACCTCTTGTGAGAGTGTGACAAACATCCAAGAGTGAAAAAAGTCATGAGAAGCTTCTTAAATCCTAAAAGCCTAAGGCGGAATGCCTGACACGACCGATAGGATTTACAGGTGATTGCAGCAAATTGGGATGTTAATTCCGATCACAACCTCGCAGTAAAGTAGACCAAGAAGAATATTACTCAACCTGTACCAAACCAGTTTAAATGAGTTCATTCACGTTAAACATTTTTGCGTGATTTTCATAGGGTTCCCGACTAAAATGCTCGACAGTAGCACTCGTTGTATGATAATTTTATTTCAAATTTTTTTTATTTTTTTTTAAATAAGCCAACCAAATATGACAATATGAAAAACTTAACACAAAACCACAAACAAACTGAAAAAAACAAGTATTAGTAACATTTATTAATATAATTTTAATCACTTCGACTGGACACAGTAGTTAAATAATATTATAGAACAATTACTTTAATAAACACCAATCTTTAGATTTATCAATAAATTCCCTTATTAGTATTTTGAAGTAAGAATATATTTTTTTTATTTTTTAGTAGTATTTTTTGTAATGTTTCCAAAGAAAAATAAACACAAACACAAAGCGTGCAACATGAGTATGATTAATTTCTTTTAAAGTTAATCTTTTATTCCATATTATAAAAAAATTAATCCAACTCAAAATAAAATAAATTAAATATTATTTCTATAATTTCAAACATTTAAGTTAAAGTCTTATTATGTGTTTTAAATTGTTTTTTCTCTTATCTATATGTAGTTCTTAAGGAAAAATAAAATATGTATATATGTTAAAATTTGTATGTATGTATTTTTTACTTTTAATTTTATTGAAAAAAAAAATGAATAAATTAACATAATAATTATGATTAATTAAAATTTGGGTACGTGCTGTGTTGTATCGAATTATTTGAAATTTTTTTTTTCGGCTAATGAAATGCGAATAAAAAAGATAATTATAATAATTTGTACAAAGAAAAAAAAGATATGTTCTGAAGGAAATTGTTCTTTTTTTTATTATAATTTTGTTGAGTTTTTATTTGTATATTTTTGGTAGTGGTGGAAAAGTTAAAATTTGTTGTTAGTTGAAAATTTCGTTCTTAGTATGAATGGGACGCAAAAGAAAAACAACGCATTCAACAAAAAATCATTAATATATGATTTTTTTAAAAAAAACTTTTTTTTTTGTGTTTTGTTATTTTTTGATTTGGTGTTTATTTTATAAATAATTTTTTTTTTTAATTTCTCTTTGTTTTACTTCAAAATGAATTTCTTTTGTTGTTGTTTTTGTTTTTTTGAAAAGAATACTAATTGAAATTTATTCTCACCTTCGACCCCTTTCATTTTTTAATGTGCCCCCATATTTGGCTCTTGTTCCAATCAAGTCTATTATCTCAGGTATACAACTTGCAAATATCGCCTGTTTTCAATACGAGAAATAATAGTTAAGAATAATTTCGATAGGTTTTTATGTTTTGTATGAAATTTTTGGTTTTTTTTTGTTTTCTGCTACAAAATTTTGAAGAAAAAACAATTTGAATTTGAATTTGAACAATTTTACCGTCGTTATTTTTTGTCTACCCAAAGAAACTTTCTGATAAACGCCCTATAATATAAGTTGATTTGTTTTTGTTACGGAACGTTGCCAACGAGAAAAAAAATACTTGAGAAACGTTGCGAGGAAACTTGGTGCTTGAGAAGAATCCTTAAGTCCAGTTTTCGGTGAATAACAAAATTAATAAGCATTTTTCTTTTGATTTTTTTGTAAATATTATTTTGTTTTTGTTGAAAACTTTAAAACAGAAAATTAATACTAAATAAAAAAATTTATTTATAATACTTATATACATAAATAAAAGTTGTAGAAAAAAATTAAATAAAAACCAACCTAATTTTTGTTAATACCTACTAATTTATTTATTTTTTTGGTATAAGAACACACTCACAGTTTTCAGCAACTGTCTAAATAAAAAAATAATTAAAAATAAACAAACAAAATAGAAAAAAACAAGAACTAAAAATAAATCTACTTCCACAATTATTTTCTTTCACACAATGGATGGAAAACACAAAACTTATTGACTTTTTTTTTGGTTGCAAAAAAACTCAAACTCTAAGAGGGGGGTGCCGTGACTAATTTAGTGTGTTTTATTTTTATTGGACCCCCAAACAAGTGGTTTTTGAATTTTTTTACACGACTAGGCTTCGATTTCTTGGGACATTTATATTCTTATAATTTTGTGGTGATAAATATGTATAGTTTTTTTTTTTTTTATATATTAATTTCACTACAATTGTCTTGTTGTTTTTTTTTAAAAAAAAAAACTTAGCTCATGAGATATATATATATTTTTTTTTAATATATATTTTAAGTATATTTATATTCAGGGGACATTTTCGGGATATGTGCAAATATTCTTGACAAAAATCGAGGAATTTTTTTTATCATTTCAAAAAAGTTTTGGGACTTTTATTCTTTTGTTCTATAAAAAGTATTTAGAATTGGAATTAATTATATCTTGAATCTAGAGGTAACATGAAAAAGAAAAATATTTAAAGAGAAACGAAAAGGAAATAATAAAGGGAGAAAATTTTGTACTTATTAAAATTTTTTCTTAATTGATTTTTTTTATCTAATTATGCGTGGCTGCGGCATACAGGCTGTGCAAGCAAAAAACTGATTCAACATTATTATTAATTAATATTGTTAAATGTATTAAAAGTAAACGTCTACGGAATAATTTTTTTTTTTCATATTTTTTTTTTTTTTTTTGATTAACTAAGGAAAAGGCTAAAAAGTAAATTCTAAGAAAAATGTATTTATAATTATGTTATTTATATATTTATATATAACAGAAAGTAAACATAACACAAAATACAAAAATTAAATTTAAAAATATAAAAATTTAAAAAAAATTTTAAATAAAAAAAATTATTTAGTAAAAAATGAAATTGGTATTCTAATAAGAGGAATTGCATATAAAAATCAAACGTTGAATTGAAAAAACTGTTTGTGAGTGTTTAGTAATCAAAAAAAAAAAAGAATTTTGTTTTTTTTTTTGTTTTTGTTTCTAAGTAAACAAAATTCAACTCAAACCTTTTTGCACTTCCCAAGCAAACAGAAAACCAATTAATAAATCAAATAATAGAAAATAAATAAAATTTAATAACAAACAGGACAAAAATCAGTGTGCGCAGTGATTCGAACCAGTTGGAGCTTTACATTTTTTTTTCTGTTAATAATGTAATAAGTTTTCGCAAAAATATTCGTTTACAATGTTATTGTTCTAAGAAAAAAAAAATAATTTAACTAAAATAAAATAATAATAATGAAAAATTGTTCGGTTTTTTGTAATATATTTCTGTTTGGTGCCAATGGACTGATTTTTGAAGTTTTGTTTTCTGTTTTATTAGCATGTTTGTTGTTTTTCATTTAATTTCTTTCTCAAAAGTAATAGCAAATAATATATCTAATTATGTATAGATTTTGAATCCTAAAATTGACTGTATTTTGTAAGCATAATGTTTTCAAAAATTCATCGATTTCTGTTGAGCCGCCTTTTGAGTAAGTTTTTTTTTCGTTGATAGTTTTTTTTTTATTTCTTTTAAAAATACACTTTATTGAACTTAAATTTTAAGCCTCTTCTGTAAATTATACCAATATAAAAATAATTAAGAAAATATAAAAATTAGGAAAAAATAATCAAATATTAGAATCTAAAAGAAAATACTAATTGGCTATTTAATCAAAAGAAACATGCAGTTAATAAAATTTAGAAAATTTACTTATTCGATATATCAAATTGCTAAGAAAAAAAAACTTTTTATTTTTTATATAAAGAATTAATCAAGTAAATAATATTATTATGTTTTTTTTCTGATTTTTTTTTAAATTAACTTTAACTTATTTGTCTACTTTATTTTTAAATTACATTAATTTTTAAATTTATTATGTTCTGCATTCCCAGTATGTAGTTCTTTTAGATATATTGTAATGAATATGGAATAATTTACAGAAGGTAAAGAAATTCAATAATGTTTGATTGCTTTTTTTATTAAGGAGAATTATAATTAAAAAATATTTATTTTTAAGTTTTCTATATCTCTTGTATACAAATAAAAAAAAAAGATATACATATTCGTACTTTTATTATGTAACTTATAAGCCACGAATTAAATTGAGCTGAGACACATGCCGCCAAGAAACCAATGCCTTTTGAAAAATTAATATTTTGTATAATTAATGAAAGAAATCAAAATAAAAACTTTGTGTTGATTAAAAAAGCTGTAGTTGTGCGTTTTTCTTTTTTTCTATTTATTTCTTCTGTGGGGATACAAAATTTTATGTTATAACTTAATTTTACGTTAAAGTTTTATACTTATTGTAAAGTTGTCCAACTATGACAGTGTGGAGCGCTTAGCATAAAAATTATCTTAAGGAAGTTTGCTGACTTAGTTTGTTTATTTGTTTAAGCCTTGGGACATAAAAGAGAGGGCGAGTTTATATTAACCTGCCTTACGTTTTTTCCTGGCTGCTCTGTGTATGGATTAGGTAGCAAAATTCCTGCAGCATTACCTACTAAATTTTCTTTGCCGTAAGAGGCGAATAAAGCAATTTTTTTAGCACTTAGTGCATGCAACACAAGTGCATGTGTGCATTCATCGGTGTCATTCATCCACATGAAGTATAAATGTGCGATCAGACAAATTTGTCATCCGGATGACATCCTAACGTCAGTATGACTTAGAATTTGTGTCCATCCCGTGTGATTGCCTGTCAGCCGGCATGTCATTAAACGTGTCAACCGGATGATATACCAGATGACACAATTTCTATATCACCCAGATGACTGATTTAATTGGTCGTGTGATCACTTGTCATCGCTATTGAGAATGTATGACCAAAGTTTTTTTGGAAACATGTCATCAAAATGCCAAGGTCCCCCGGATGACATCGCTCGATTTTCCATAGTGTCAACTAACATCTGATGACTCGTTTGCATCGTTATAAGTTTATGTAAAAATGTAAACTAATTAAATTGAACAGTCACCAAGGTGCTGCCACATTATGTATTATGAAGATCGTTAAGCGAGGATTAAGACGGTTGATTCTTCTAATACCAGTTCGGAAACCAACATTACATTAGCCACTCGGGCGTGTTGAGGATGTGAATTCTGCTTTCAAGCGTGGGGTTGAAATTAAAATTCTATTAGACGTGTTGCATCCAAATAAGCACTTGACTATAGGGGTCTCGAACACCTTTAGCCAGCAAAGTGTTGAAGAGAATATCGCTGTTGGGCTTACTCAAGAGCCAGATAGCTAATTTAGGGGCAAGGCTGCCTTTTCTATATTTATCTTTTCTCTCTTTCTTTCATGCTTTGCAAGTAGAGACCTATTGACATTATTATTGGTGGCATACTAATTTGCTATGCGCATTGGCCACTGAAGAATTGTCACTCCCTCTGCTAAGAGGGCGTATACCTTTTTAAATAATAAAACGTCTTATGAAAAGACAACAAAGGTTTCACTCTTAAAAAACCTTAGCAGAATTAAATTTCTATCCGGAAGTTCGGATACGGCTAAGGTGGCTATCAACTTGTTTAAACTATAACTCCATATCAAATGCTTTGCTAGATGGAAATAGTCTTCATTTTCATTTTATAGTCAAATAATGACTAGTTCATCAGGGGCCGTAATGAGCTGTTTCATATTAAGGCGTACTATCAACTATCGTGGCTTAACGTCAGCAAAGCTGTCATACTTTTACTTAAAGAAGAAAAATAAACAGGTATAGGTCTTCGTGTGCTCCGATGTTTCAAGGTCGCCATATTAAAACACACAAGGTCATTATCGCCATATTGGCGATAAAAGGATTAACACCCATTACACTGCTCAACAAGCCTGGTTCAAGTCAAAGAGATAAGTCTTGGCGATCTCAGTGGCTTAGTAAATAGTTGATCGTTGGACTACAGTAAAACGTGACAGTTTTTATTCGCTGCCCCATCTCTTGCGGAAGTCTGACAAACATCCAAGACTAAGAAAATCTTATCAAAAATAAAATTTTCGTTCGAAATGGATATTAAGACGGTTCATTTCAAAAAATATATATTTGCACCCACAATGGTTATAGAATGGTTATGGTCCGATTAAGCCTTATATTTATTTAAATTTTGTTGATCTCTAGTATCAAGATACCAGTAACAGTTAGGAAGAGTCGACCAGCTATAAGTGCACTAAGCCCGAATCAGACAATGCTTTAACACTATCCAAAAACACAGCTCTAGGAACAAGACCTAACCATGCGAGCTTTCTGGGCAAGGGGTTATTGACCTGATGCTCTATTCAATGGAATTAGTAGGCTACCTTACAAACAGCTGAACAGGTAAAAATTAGATTTCGCTTAATAACTTCCTCTGTTGGTAACGTTATCAAAATCTTGTGAAAAAAACAAGACGGCGCAAAATAAGGTTTAGGTCGACATGCCAATGTAGGCGAGTCAGAAGTTAAGCAAACAAAAAAGTCAGATGCCTGGTCAGAGTCATCGAAGAGTTGCTAACCAAAGTAGGTGTTCCCTAGGCGAGTGGGTTCACTCCTTTGCTTTTTATCACTTGTAGTGGCGAATCCTAAAAAGATCCTGGCAATAAGCACTTGACGTTAAGGTAGATCTTTCGTAGGTTAATTCAAAATAGACATATTACCAATACTGCCCCCCCCCCCCCTCTGACCCTTTCCAGCCATTTAAGAGTTGGGTGGATAAAACGCATGAAAAACTCAGATAATTTTTACTAAGCTCAAAAAAAAAATCCACACAAGTCAAATTAATGCCATTAAAATGAAACAAACATGAAGGCCCAATTAAGGTTCGGCAAACTTTGTATCCCCAAACAGATGTATGATTTTTTTTTTAAATGGGAATGTCCAAAAAAGTTTTCAATTATCTTTGTTTATTTTATAATTAATTTTAGATCATTTTTTAAGACATAATCGTAAATTTCTCAAATAACAAGTCGAGATTGTCCAATTTCTGTAATAAATCTTCTTTAAGACATTCACAGTGTAATGTTGTTGTGTGAATTAAAATGATGAATAAAAAAGATATGTGTTATATTTTTTTTAAATGCAAATTCATCCTTTTAAATTTGTCTGACATGACTAACAAATAATACGAATTATTACAATAATAAATCGACAGAAAAAAATTTAATTAACATAAATAATTGTAAAGAAAAAAAATAAAATAAAAAAGTCAAGCAAGTGTCCTTAAATGCATTCGGTAATTTACGCTAATTAAAAAAAAAACGAATTTAAACAAATAATACTATATAATGATTAGTAACCAACAACAAAAAATAAATAAAGAATAATATAAACAAAAAAAAGAAAATAATATAAAATTAAATACAAATTCCTTTTTATTACAACAAAAAAAAAATATAAATGTTTTTGTTTTTTTCGCTTCTGGTACATCGTGATGTGTACCTTTTTCTAGGATCCTTGCTATACGTTCCACCATATTTGCTTCTTTGGGCAGCCAGTTCAGTGATTTCTGGAATCCAACTAGCGAACACAGCCTAAATTTAACATACATACAAATATTTATACGACATTATGACTTTTGGTTGTTGTTTTTTTTTTTTTTTTAACTTTTAATGTATTGCTTCTGTTTTTTTTTCAATTAAATTTTTACTTTACCAGTAAATAATTGAAAACTAAAATATACGCCTTGCTTGTTGTCAAAAAAAAATGGTAAATAAAAAGAAATTCCTTCCCTAAAATATGCAGTTCAACTTAAGCCCTTACGAAATATAGTCTGACATACTTACAACAACGAGAACAAAAAAAAATGTATACCACTCATTCACACACTTTTTACACTCTCTTTTTTGTTTTGTTAATATTTTTATACGGTACCATTAACTTTTTTTTTGTTTAAATAACTAGCTTCTTTACCAGAATTTTTAAAGAGAAAAAGCGATATAAATAAATACTTTCGTCTAAATAAAAGAGGACCAAATTTGACTAATCAAATGGGGGAGGAGTTTAAAACCAAAATTATACCAAAAGAAACCAATATATAAGAAAAATAATTTTAAAACCAAAAATAAAACTAAGAAAAGGTATATTTTTTTAAACAAAGTTTAAAGCATTTGAAACAACGTAAGGTATTCAATAATGTTTGGTTTTTCGTTTTTGAAAATTTGTTTTTGTTTGTTTTTTTCTTTGTGGGGATTTTCGATATAAGGATTTAAGGATTTATGTATCTCATCTTTCTCTTGCTCTCTCTGTCTCAGTTTGTCCTTGAGTTTGTTAAATTTTATGTTACCCTAAATCGTGTATTTTTTTTTAAATAAAATTTATAAAACATTAAACACTTATTAAAGTTTAATGAAAACCAATGCGTGACCGAAATTTGTTTAATTTTGTTGTTCAATTATCTTGAAATCCACATAATAATTAACTTCATATAACAAACAAAAAGTAAACAAAGACACTTATAAATAACACATATAAATATATATATATATATAAATATATTAATATCTTACGTTGCTTGAAATCATTTCTTGGTTTTTTTTTTTGATAAATTCTTACAACAAACAAAATCAGTAAAGAAAAAAAATATATTTCTCTCTAAGACTAAAAGTTTTGCTATTAAAAATCAAAACTATACTAACATGAAAAAATAAAATAATTTTATTACTTGGTAGCATTGCAAATGAACACATTTATGTTAATTTATTTTTATATAAAAAAATTAAATAATACTACTACTTTAGAAGGATTATTTATGATTTTTAAAAAAATGTTTTCTCTTCTATTTTTTTGTTTAAAGAACTTGATTTGTTTTTTATTATCGATGAAGATAAAAAAAATTGTGCAAAACAACATGGTAGTCATGAAAGTAAAATAGACAAAAAAATATATAAAACAATTGGGAAAAACTGAATGCAAAAAGGAACTAAATTATTTTTTCAAACAAAATTAGGAAGATTAAATGAAAAAAAAAAGAAAAAATAGTGGCGGGAACAACTGTGTCTGTTCTGGACTTCTCTTTTCTCATTTTGGATTGGATATTAAATAAAATTTAATTATTTTCAAAATAAATAGGTTTATTTATAAACTACGTCAAGGGAAAAAAAAACCATTGAAATTGAAATTAAACGAAAAATTAAAATCATTTAACAAATAAAAAGGGTAACAGACTATTTTATGTATAAATTGGTGCTGAAACGTTAGAAATGAATTGGAAAAAAAAATAAATAAATAAATGTTTTTAACTAATAATTGGTTGTAAATCGAGCAGTTTAATTTTAAGTTTTTTTATTTTACTTTTGTTTTGTGTAACCATTTAAAGAACAAATTTATACGAAAATATTTTTGCTTTTTTTTTTTAATTTTTTGAAGAATTTGAAGAAGAATTTTGTACATAAAAATAGAAACTAAACGTAATCACGTAAATTTGATTAAGAAATATTTTTTTCTTATTTTTGCTTTTACGTGAAGTGAGAAAATAAATGAAACAGAAATAAAATAAATATAGAAAATAAATTAGTAAGAAAAAAATATATAAAAAAAATTTAGAAAATATATATTTTTTTTTTTTATAATTTTTATTATGATTTTTTTTTTTTTTTTTTTTTTTAAGTTACTGTCTTTGTTTTTTGTTATCTTATTTGTCTACCTCTTTCCATGTTCTCTTTTCAGTTCACCACCATATTTATTCCCACTACCGACGAGTTCAATAATTTCCGGTATACTGCTGGCAAACATTGCCTAAAATTTTATTACATTGGGATTTTATATATTTGAAATAATATCATTAAAAATAAATGAAAAAAAAAGTTTGTTTTTATTTTCCAGACAGAACAATTAAAAGATCAAATAAATATTTAAAAATGTATTTATTTAATATTTTAAATGTAAAAAATAATAGTATATTAGTAAAAAAAAACACAATATTAGAAATGGTAAACTATAATTTATTTTTTTTTTCTGATAAATTATTGATTAAACAAAACAATTCTAGACACTTCCAAAAGTAGAGACGAGTAGTAGCAGAAACTTGGTTTGGTTTAAACTTGGTTTTTCAAACCCACAAATTTTCTTTCATTTCCTCTCTTAAATGATTATGATTGAATACACGTAAATCAGAAATCAACCATACAAACCACATAAAATTTACATTTCGTTGAAGCACTTACTAACAAGGGTGGTCGTGTGCAAGTTGATTGCAAATAACGTGTACAGTTGCAAAGTGACGCAAATTTTTAAAACTCGCCCTAGGTTGACTGTCTAATTTTATCCCATCTGTTGTTCTATTACAATCGTGCTCATTATTAGCCTTCGTTGGCCCACAACCTACCATAGACACCGCTCATCTCTTCACAAACGTGGATTTATACAGAATACAGTTTGGCAGCATCTGAAATTAACTTTTCCAAACATGCACCGGATTGCAGTAAAAAGATGCGTTATCATGTGACTTCTCAAATCGCGTGATTGAGCAGCTAGTGCGCAGGGCAGGTAATAAAGCTAAAGGTATCTTTCAGCTACTCAGATTTGCGATGTATACTGACGTTATCTGAAGCTCTGAAGCTCAGAAACAGAAGAATGGGCGATGCTAATTGGTCTTGCAGTAAATGAGGACAATACTAAAAATGTGTATGCTTTCAATAAACAAACAAGCATCTAAGGACCGCATACGACAAAATATTACTATTGATAGCAGAAACTTGGAGGTAGTTAAGTAGTTCATATACCTTCGTGTAAATATCAACACCACGAATGAAAACTAAATGAAGATCAGGCTAATAATTACCTTGGGGTGCTCCTTCGGATTGGCAAAATAAATGATTTTAAGACTCCCAACTCAAAGGACAGAATGTGGCTCTACAGGACAGTCATCCTTTTCTTTCCCCTATACGGGTCCGAGTTCTAGCCGAGTTAATATTTAGCTTTTTCGAATAAAACAAATCGGAAAAATTGTCGCACAGTGGCGTTCACTCTTTGCCAGGCTATTTAGCGCTGAAGCTCCGTTTTGATTCGACCACTTATAATGACCTTAGGGTAACGGGTAATGGGTGTATGTACTCAGATCCATCTGGTGGAGCAGCGTTAGTGCCTACCGCTAACAGCCACCAGTCTAGCGACATCCGTCCGCTTCTCTAATCGCAAGGACCTCTGCCTGGAAGACGCTAGACGAGTTCGGGAGCCGGAAGGATAAGGACGTATGTACTTCGTCTGAAAAGACACCCGCTCCCACTTCGTAGTCCATTTCAAACCCGTCAGTTAAAATGCTTACAGCGGATTCGTCAATGACAGTGCCTGCCTCCCATTCTGATCTGGACGGGAGTGAAGGTTTTCTGCAATTTGAGTTTGGGTGTGGAAAGTAGTTCTATATTTCTCGGCAGTAAATATTGCAGTGCCCGTAGGGTCTTGCAAACTAACAGCCGTCTACTTGTATCTTACTGCGCTGCGTAAAGATTTGATAGGTCCAGGGGAAGGATGTCTGGAATCACATTGAGCGCCTCCGTCTGACTCGACCGTAGGGCTCCCGTGGTTAGACAGGCTATGGTAAGCATTATACTCATTTTACGGGTTATTATGTTGTCAAAGCGCGCAACAACAATTTTTTCAAAACTAAATGTCACTTCAAATCGTGCATTGAGAGATTTCAATATATGGAATCAAGAATTAAGTTTTGTCTTGCGTTAATTAATCAGTTCTACAAAATGTGTTTAGCTTTATTCAACATTTTAGAGTAGTCACACCTCAAAATCGAACATGGAGGAGTATCGTCCAATTAGATTTTTAGACAAAATGGCAATGTCATTAATAAAAACGGAATAGATTTTAAGCGTTATACTAGTACTGTTATACTAGCCTGCAATTGTCTCTCAGGTGAGCTTTGATATTTTAGTTAAGAAGAAATCGATCTTGAACGTGAGATTCCAGCGCGCAAGATCAACAAAATTGTAATTATACAAATTTGGGAAGCACTTTCTATTCATGGGGAGACCAGCGCTAGTAGAGAGTAGTTCCACTATAGAGTTGCGTCCGTCTTTTCGATATTTACGATCGATTAGAATCAATCTTTTTCAATCAATCAATTACAATTTTAGATATCTGTATCTGCCACAAACAAAATATAGTTCTCTTCCTACTATTTAAGTAAGCCAAATTCCATAGCAGCCATGACACAGCTCTAATTTGAACTCGTTGTACTTCACTCTCTATCAAAGCTCAACCGCCGAATTTTAGAATTGACAATTTTACGAATTACGGTTTGAAATTTGTAGAAGAGAATTGTAATTTAGTTGAAAGGATTGGGATGGGATAGGAATAAACAAAAATAGTTTCTTTCAAACCCTAAGGTTTATTCCTCTAATGACCTCTAGGGAGAGTTATAAAAAAAACATATCGCACTTCATCGCTCGCCTTCTAGTACCAAAAGAAGGGTATAATATAGCCGTCAAGCTTGTGCGTTCAAGCTCTCTCTTTTTTTTTTTTAAACGTTTGTAAATGTCACTGGTGGTAATACGCGGTGGGTGGCGCAATTATATTCAATAAAATTTTAAATTAATTGTGAAGTGAAGTTTTCTTTCTTCGGAATTGATGGAATAACTATTTTCCAACGAACGCCTCTACATAGGTTTTGAATGGGATTTTGCATGTTTCCGGTGTAAATCTGTTTATCTCATGACAGACATACAAACAAAAATCTTTTTCTTTTGACATTATGCATATAGCCATGAAAGTCAGCAGCTGATCCATTATTTACACCCAATTTGAAATGTCAAATATTTCTTGTATACGAGAAAGAGTAGATTTAAATAATTTAATATATACAATCCTACAATTGATCAATTTTCAAAGTACATTTTTTTCAAATACAAGTGCCATAAATTGGAAGAAGACATTTATTGCTAAGATTTTTCGTCATATTTACAAGCAAACATTAAACTTAAAAACCTTTTTCGTTCAAATAAATTATAGTTTACCATCAATCTTTCGTGATAATTTTTATTTACATTTACCCTGGGAAACGTATTTTTTTATTTTGTTTTACCTTTTCGAGTAAAAAAACTTAGACAAATTTATTGTTAGTTTGTTTTTATAATATTCTTTTACATTTTACAATTTTACTCGTGAATGAAATTCCTTTCATAAAAAAAATTTAGTTAAGGAATATAGTAGCTTTTTCAAAAAGCGGTTACACAATATGCAGCAGCCAGCATTTCATGCAAGAAACACAACCATTTATCATTGGCAAAATGAATTTCTAAAAATTCTGAAATTCCTTTTGTCAAAAAGTTCAAAGTTTTCAATATATATATATTTGTTTTGTTTTTTTACAATACAACAAAAAGTATACATTGAACTGCCTATCAATAAATGTAATAATTATTAATTAAATAAATAAAATGATCTATTCCTACACAATTTTCTAAATAAGAACCTTGTTTAATTAACATGAAAACCTTTCCTAACTTACAATCTAAACAAAAAAACAAATGAAATAAACGCATGCATGCCAAACTTTAGAACTTTCAAACTAAAACAATAAACAATCTATGTTTTTATGAAATAATCAAAAATGTATAACGTCGCAAAGCACTACATGTTTTGGGTGCAGTTAATTGCAACATTTTTTTTGTTTTATTTCTTTGTTGAATCAACTACGGCAAATAAGAACAACAGAAAAAGGTTTTCTTTTTAATTAATTTTCATTTGAATTTATGAAAAAAAAATTAATAAATAAATAAATAAATTCATTTTGGTGCAACTATTAGTATAAAAATAAAGGAAATAAAAAAATGTATAGGGAATAATAACAACTATATATAAAAACGTTACTTGAAATATACTTTCTAGGGGGATCTCAGTTAAAAGGAATAATTCAAATAATTAATTCAATTCTTGTTTTTTTTTCTCTCTCGCAAAAATAACATATTTTGTTTTTAGTAAAAAAAAAACAAATAGAATAAAATTTTGTTTTTTTCTGTTCAATACATTCACTCCGCATTGTTTTATATCCTAATTCAAATCCTAAAATGTTTAAAACCCTATTTGTTTATGTAATATAATGCCTAACAGCCTATGATGTTTTTTTTTAAGCGAAATTAAAACTCTAAGTACAACTTTAACAATTCATTTGTATTATATCTTATATATTTTTTCTACCTTAAAGCTAAAAGAAAATCCTGTAAAATGAATCTCCTTTCAAAAGAAGAATTTTTTTTCTTTGTTTTTTTTTTTTGCAGCATTGTCACTTAAAAATCAACAATTTTTTTTTTGTTTTTTTTTTTTTAAATAATATTGTGCACATATTTATATATATATAAAATTTTCTTTTACTCAAAAAAGAAAATAAATAGAAAAAAAACAATTAAATGAAGGGAAATTATAATTTATAGATACAGAAATATATAGAGAGATACAAAAAAAAATGTAGACAAAGGAAACAAGTAAAAGGATAAAGAAAAAGAAAATAAATTTGAACTTACCAAGCCGACGAGTAGAAAGAACACCAAAAACGTTCTTCCTAAAACAGTCTCACAGTAAACGTCACCATATCCTACCGTCGACATGGTCACAATTAGGAAATAGACACAGGTCCAATAGGATAATTGATGAGGATTTTTAAAATCTAGCGGATCGCCAGAGTTTTCCAGCTAGTTTTAAAAATGTGAGACGATTAGAGCAAATAATAGGCAAATAATTTTATTAAAGTATTCACTTTTTTTTTATATTGAAGAAGCAAACAATTAAAATTTTCAAAAGTAAATAAAAAATTAAAAAATAAATAAATTTAACCCAAAAACATTCATATTTAATTAAAAAGATCTTACCAAGTGTATTATGCCCGCTGCTGTTAACCATACTGATATAAAAATTGATACTAATTGAGCCAATCGTATAGAGCTCGATGTTTTTAGTATATTTAAATATTGTAAAATATCTGGGACAGTCATAAGACGAAGCGCTCGAAGAAATCGGAGACCTGTTGTGGTGTTAGATAAATACAAGTCAAGTATTTTGTTTATCGTTTACATTTTTTTTTGTTCAGTCTATGAAATATATGTGGTACAAGTGAATCGACAAAATATGTATTACATTTACGTATGAATGAATTTATTGAACAACCACAACCTGAATAGCTTTGTTTTCTGAAACAAAATGTGGTCTAGAGTTGAATAAAATCGCAATAGAACATATTGTTTATTGGTGCACATGTAATTCGAAAAAAAAACATTTAATATTTATACAAAGTTAAATGAAATATGTTTTCTAGGACAAAAGGGTTTGAGCGAAATAATCTATAATTTGTCTTAAATGAATTCTCAAGAGTATGTCGAATTGCAAAGAGCTAAGCATACGCGTCCAAATTTATATAACGGTTTTACAAAAGTTACAGATGGACGAACGACAGGTCTTATGTTTCACCAGTCACTTGTCATCTACCACCAGTCTGTCATATGTCACCTGTAAATGGACATCTATCGTGTTGTTGCTCTCGCAACACTAGCCTATGCGCTCACAGTCATATTTTACTAAACGATTGTCACACAATTTAAAAAAAAAAAATTACATATTGAAATATGCCAAGATGGCTACCCTCAACATCAGAGTTTAGATAGAGTTAACTTTTTATCGGCGATCAGTAAAGAATGATTGATTCTGTTGAGATCGATTCAACGACTTCATCAAAGACTAATAGACTGGTGATGTTGGCCTTGTTGGTAAGGGAAGATGGTTTATTTTCAGTAAGATAATCAGAAATGCATGAAACCTTGGCAATAGGAAAGCGCTAGTTAGAAATTTGTTTCTTCCGACTAATGGGAAAGGTTTAAGTTTGGGTCCTAGTGAGAAGATTTTACTATTTTTTCAGGAGCAGCCTTACCCTTCTGAAGGGGGCTATGAAAAAGTCCTGATGAAGGACCAAAAATAACTGGATACGTGTTTCTTTATTTTTTCGGAGGTTGCTACTATTCGATGGAGCACTCAGACATTACTACTGGTCTATTGTGCTACCACGGGGATAACTTACTTTAAGCCTTTGATGACAGCACCACATTCTGGCTCCAGAACGTTAATGTGGCGTTTTAGGACTCAACTGAACTAATGATGAAGAGCTTAGATATTCGACACTCACCTCGTCGCCACCTGATGCGAGCAAAAGGCAGAATAACTACATAGGATCAGCTTTATTATCGTCTTCTCCAAAAGCAAGACAGGTGGTGGTGTCGCTAAAGCATAATGCATTGAAGTGTTTAGCAAAAGCTTTTTTTTTGAGAAAGGAGGAAAGATGCTTGTATTCACGAGAAAACGATTGTCTGGTGGACTGCCATAGAGAAGGCAATAAATCGCGACAAACAACTCGCAACACTCCCTCAGCTGCACTGGGCATTCTGTTCCCCTAGATATTTTTAGCCCGAATGGACCAAAAATGAAACCGGACTCTGCAATTCTGAACACACTCAGAATACTTCCAAAAAAATTAGACTATACTATACCCCATCAGCAGTTTCATAAAAACTTTCTGCTAAGCATTCGCCCCAGATCCTTTTGGGAGGATTGTGCCTTGCTGGAGAAAGAATCGATCCATTTCCATACGGACGGGTTAAAAACAAATGATGAGGTGGGTGGAGGCGTCTTCTCAGACAGACTAAATCTTAGTCTCTCCTTCCGTCTTCCTAACCATTGTAGTGTATTCCACGCGGCGATCAAGGAAGTCTTGGCCCGGCTAAACAATAACTTGGTGTTCGTAAAGGATATCCGAATCTTTTCGGACAGCCAGGCGGCCATCAAGTGTCGGGACTATGTTTCTAGTAACTCTTTAGTAGCCCTAGATTGCGGATCATCTCTAAAGGAAATGGCTGAGCAGTTCAACATTCACCTGTGCTGGGGCATAGAGACATTCCGGGTAACTGCAAGGCTGATGAACTCGCCTAACTTGGAACTACTCTCTCAATCTAAACAGACTCCTTAGGCATACCAGTTTTCACACGCAAACTCCTGTTAAAACTGGATGCAATAGACAGATGGACAAGTCGGACTACGAAGCAGATTTGGCCAAAGCTAGATATAAGACGCTCAAAGAGTTTGATTACCCGCAATAGACCGCACATTAGTGCTACAATTGGTGTCATAACTGGAAACTGTCTGATAGGCAGACATGCAAAAAGGCTTGGCGCTTATTTAAACGACTTCTGTAGGAGCTGTATGGATGAGGAGGAGGAAGAGACTACTCTACACCTTCTTTGCGCATGCACTGTACTCTCCCGGAAACGAAATTAACATATAGGAGCGTACTTCTACAATGATCTTAACGATCTTAACTCGACCGACCCAAAATGTCTCTCACGCTTTATAAGCAGCTCAAAACGTTCAACGAGTAGGCAGGAACTTCAGATCCACGTGGTATCACGTGGTATCACGTGAGTCGGACCTCTATCCGACTGCCACTTCAGCCTAACCTAACCTAACCTAACCCAGTTTCCAAACTTTTTAATCCTACAAAGTGTTTGGAATTGTTGGTGTAATATGGTTAAAATAAACAAACTGTGTAGCTACTGTGAAGAAAGAACCACTTCTTTTAATGCATTGTTGCATTATTCAAAGTCCGTTAACACATAATACTCACAATTTATGAGAATAATTAATAATTTTTAAAGTTTCTGCTGAATACTTGTATTCATTCATTTTAATACCTCGACGACATTACCAAAATAATCAAATTTATGCAAGTTTTCTTCAAGCCGAACGATCATAACAGCAGAAAATAAATAAATAAAAATAAATTCCTTTGATATTATTTATAGTTCAAGATTTTTGATTCAACGCAAGCACGTGTTTGCTGTTTTAAGACATTTGAACATGTGCAGTTACCACACAAAATGGAGGTTGACAGGTGCTATTAAAATAAATCAACGGAAGTACTATTTGTGATTTTTTTCGATCTATCCTATAGATAGAAGATCCAAGTATAAAGATTTATGATCAGGAATAGAGGGATCACAACCCTCTCACTTTACTGATTTTAAATATCGACATGAAAATCTCTAAAGTAATATTAATCTCGCAGCACTTAATTTGTGTGCAACAGAAGTGAGGTAACGCGTCTCGTGAGACATTATTGCATGACACGCACAGTAGTCATGACATGATTATTTGATTCAAGCCTTTTATGAGTGGAATAGATTAGGGAATTCAAATAACACGAAACGATTATACGGTTAGTTTTTAAACTTGATTTAAGGGATTGGCTTCCCTTCAACAACCTTGAGTAGTTAAAATTTGCTGTCGTAGAAAACAACAAAGCAGTTCAATCCTAAATTCCACATTTAATTGAATCAACGATAAAGAACAAACCAATTTAATTTCAAAAGAACCACATACTTGAGTTACCCAAAAAAAACAAAAATCTCTCATCGCTTAAGTGGCATGTTTCAAACGACGCGTGGGTAGATAAAGTTCTATTTGGAAAACTATTCCATCATATAAGTAGTAAGAACTCGAAAATGTATTCCTTAATAATGACTTAATAAACTCATCTCGTACGTCATGTTAATTTCATTCATTTACGAAATTATATTCAGATTTTTATGATAGCTATTCAAGATTCAAAATGAATAGATGATGACGCTACCGTTAAGCCTGTTACTATGGCAGATGAATGACCCAAACATAAAAAAAAAAAACTTAAACAAAATTCCGAAGCACATCAACACATTTCATTCGAGAATTGTATGTTTTCTTTTTAAATATATTTTATTGCGATTTTATTCTTTACGACTAAACAACAAGGAGGAGGAGGATGGTTATAAATACGATTCGTCTTCACATCTAGAACTGTGTATATCTGGCTAAGAGCTACACATACAATTTTAAGTAATATGTACCATTCATGTGAAATTTAAATAGCTATACAAATGCTTGTAAGGAGGAGGATTATGTTATTTCAAAAAATAAATAATAAAAAAAATTAAAAACTTACCGATCCATGTCCGATCTAAATATATTGATACAAAGGACGGGGGTATTGTAAAATAATCTACAAAACTGTACATTTCTAACATAAACCAAAGTTTATCGGACGCCGCTATGAACTGAAATAAAAATTTTGGTTTATTAGAAATATTTTATTTAAATAATTTTGATGGAAAGGACAAATCTGTGCAAAATGTGTTATTTTTTCTTATGTCGATTTTCATTCACCCAATTCAACATGTTGGAACAGTACTCGCAGCACTGACAGCAGTTGGAACAGTTCTTGACAGCAGTTGATATAGTTCCAACATGGCGAAAGGGTTAATGAAAATCGGCATTAGGTATTTATTTATTTACTAGCTCCCTTGTACAATGGAATGGGAGATACGCGAAACTATGATAATTACCGTTCAATTAAGTTGATGTCACATACCATGAAGATCGTTGAGCGGGTCTTAGATAGCCGCCTAAGACAAATAATACGGCTGTCTGATGACAAGTGCGGGTTTGTCGTGGATAAATCAACCACAGATGCAATCCAAAGTATAAGGATCATAATGGAAAAGCATCGTGATTCCTTAAAGGATCTGCATATGATTCTGGTTGATCTTGAAAGTTGAGGAGTTCCTGAAACCTACGTACAGACGAACATTGACATGAGTCAGATGTCCCGTAGGAGTCACCGATGAATTTCCAATAAAAGTCGGTGTTCACCGGGGAAGTGTCTTAAGTCCTTTGCTCTTTATTACGGTCCTAGATTATCTGCTTGAGGGAAAAGTGACGGACTCTTAAGTGCACCAGTTGTTCTTTGCTGACAATGGAAACATCATAAGTGATGATCAGACTTCCCTGCAACGAGCACTTGATGTTTGAGTAGATGTTTTAGAAGGGAATGGGTATCGTATTAGCCAAAAAAAGACAGAGTGTCTATACTGCACATTCTCTGACCCAAGTCAACCCATTCCGAACATTTATTTGAATGCGGTGGTGGTTCCCAAGTGTAAGAAATTCAAATATCTGGGATCGATGATCAACAGCGAAGCAACCGTTGATGACGACATCAATCATCGTGTAAGCGTAGGGTGGATGAAGTGGCAGGAAAACTCTGCCATCTTCTGTGACTGAAAAATATCCCCTAAGCTGAAAGGACCGCAGTTGTGCGTCCGACGCTCACATACGGTTCGCAATGCTGGACAATGTACAAAAAGTATGAGGGCAAGTTGAAAGCAGCTGAGATGAAGATGCTTCGCATGACAGCAGGAGTAACAAAGCTTGATCGAATTAGAAGTTCCAGAATCCGAGGAAGCCTTTCACGTCAAAGAACCCATCTGGAAAAAATCGGATCACGACCGACTCGGTTGGCTGAGCACTGCACTATAAAAGAAACATGGTCTTACTTCTTGTCCGCTTTAAATAGGCATTTCAAATTTGAATATACGGGTTGAACTATGAACACACTCCTAAACCAAACTGTCAATGTCAAAACATTCAAGAAAAACAACATTTTCATCGTGGTTAAGTTCACAAACATAGCACGTTTGCAAAATAAATTTGAATTTCATACAGGGTCGGGACGTTAACTTTAAGAGAAAAATTTTTGGCTATACGGCCTCATCAACAAACAGAATATGCGTTATTGAAAATACTCACGTGAAACCACAACTACATCTACGAAAAAATAACTCTATGGTGTGGTTTTCCATGAAGGTGCACAGTGGTTTCATTGTATGTATGTATTCCCTCGATTTACGTTACCTACGTTTACGGCGTCTGAAGTTGAGTTGTGCAAAATTAACAACTTTGCCTCGTTTAGCGTAGTCTTATCTCTCGACTTACATTGTCATATTCGCAGATTTTCTTAGCCGTTTAGATTTGAAATTGCTTCGTTTAAGCAGATTAAATTTGAAAATTGGCAGTTTAAATGAAACTTTGTCGGGGATTCCCATCGTTTTTTTTTCTTGACAGTTGAAGAGTAATATTTTTCACACAAATTAAACATTTTATTTGTTTTTTTTTTGTTAAGACATTTATCTTTAATGTTGTTGGGTAAATTAACACCGACTAGACCCATTATTTGTGAGATGTAATCAACTTTTTATTTAGAGAAAAATGTGAGGAAAACAGAGAATAACAGCGCTAAGAGCGCTCGTATAAAAAAATAAAGTGAAAATAAATGAATGTTATTCGACGCTTTCATAAAGGATCAATACCTTATGAATATAGGCAGCTCAACAACAGTGCAAACAATCCTAAAAAACACGGGTGGCATTCGCGCAAGTGCTTCCGCGGGATCGACTGTATCCATGAAAGCGGTAACGAAGTCCAGGCCAGGTCCAGAAATAAAGTGCACGACTGCGTCATGATGTGTATTTTTGAATTGTCTTAAAGAGAATGGTAACATTTATGTGATCAAATGTGACTAAATTTATTTAATTTAAGGTTTTGCAAAATTTGATTTTATCAAAAACGGCAACCAAAATGTTGATGTAATTTCGCACATTTGACACATTTAACATTATTGTTCAAAATTCAAAAATTTATCAAAATCGTTAGAACCGTTTTTGAGAAAACGAATTTAATTTAAATTAAAAAAAACAAAAACCTATATGAAAGAAAAAATTATTAAAAAATCAAAGTATGCAAATTTGTTTAACTTTATAGTATAAAAAAACAGTAAATTTTTTTCGGAGTTCCCTTTATTAGTTTTTGAGATATTGGCATTTTAATGAACTACCGTTAGTCTATTTTTTCTCATCAACTGAGTATGCAGTTGCTTTTCGAGACGAGAAAAGATTCAGAGATCTACGGCCCAGCGATAGCTTTGAACAGCCCAGAAAAAAACCCCTCAATATGATTGGATTAGCTGCAGAGCCTACAGAACGCCTGAGCAAGAAACTCTCCACTGCCCCACTTCTACTGCACCATGTAAAACTCCTGATAATAGCCTATGGTATGATGATTGACGCTTTAACCAGAAAAGAGGTGTTGCAAGGGAAGAGAAAATGAAAGAAGATAATCCTGTGCAGGAAGAGCAAGTGCGCAGTCTACCAGCTCAAGAATTTCGGGAACATCAGAAGTTTTTTTTAAGAACGTCAAGTAACTTTCTACTCGCTTTAAGACCAAAAAGTATCTAACGCAGCTGCTACTTAACGTGCATCATGTTAAGAGAGTGATTGGACAAGTAGAAAACTCAACTCCAGTCAAACGATTAGCTTTGCTATAAAGATGCTTAGGAACAACTAGGTCCGTCCATTTTAATGGTCACAAAGATTTTTAAAGCAGGAGGAGACAAGAACTACCGAGCTGTATCCCAGCTTAATGTTTTGGTGTTCAGCACCATCTATCGGGAAACTTGAAAACTTGATTTACGTACACTTTTGAAATCAAAACATATATATGTGTATGCCAACTAGATGTTTTGTGTTCGGGGTACAAATGTTTTCGGATGTACTTTAAAAAAGAAGGTACCAATAATTATATTATTTAACCTAAACTTTCCTGGCTATGACAATTTTATACAATTAACAACTTGTGAAACCAATATGTCACATTATAAATTGTCATCTGTCACTTGCGTTCGAATTGTAGATCCACTTCTCAATTTTTAATGCAACATAACGCTGGTCTATTAACTCGGAAATTTATATTGCAAGTCAAGTACCATCCATCCAGCCTTCCATCCATGACAAAGTAGTCTTATATATACTTCCCGACAAACAATCCACATTTCCACACAAAAATGTCCTTTAGTTATAATGAAAATTCACCAATACTTACCCGTATAAAAAAGTAAACCATAAAAAATATATTGAATGCGAGATCGATTTGTTGCGTAATGTTATTACTCCACTTTTGACATCTCTCAACTTCTTCGCTAGATGCGTCAATAAAATATATAATAAGTGATGCAATGCTGAGGATAAAAACGAGAACCACCTGCAAATAAACAAAGAGCAGAGAAAGAAGATAAATAAATTTGTTTGTTTTTTGTTTTTTTTTTATTAGAAAAATTATCCCCATTAAAGAGGGACACTCAATCAAGAAAATATTTATAAAGCAAATATACGATATGGAGCACAGCACCAGCACACAGTACACTTGTCTCGATGAGTTTTGTCTGTTTTAGTGTCAGTTGTGTTGTGTTGTGTTCAATATAAGAATACTTGGCCGAGTGGGCGGTTTTCGAAAGGAGACAAACAAGAAATCAATACAAACACTATTATTAGCCGAAACCACTTTGCGCCCCTCTTGAAATTCTAATAAACCTTTTTTTTCATTTTCGATACTTCTCCAGCTGATTGTCAATGTTAAAAAAATGTCCACCGGATCGAGAAAATAAAAGAATAAATCATTCTCAAGTTTGCAATTAAAATCGAATTATTCCACTCACGGATGAAGCCAAAAGATTGCATCTTGCACATGGAGGACGGTAGCAGTGAACAAAAAATACAGTTCGCATGTATTTGCCAAATTTATTGGCTTAATCGAACTTCGCACACAATGTGCTGCATGTGTGTGTTTGGCTGAACATGCAGACTCTGCAATCCTCAAAATTATTGGCAAAAATTCAATGAACTATTTTTTTCATCGATTTGTCAGTTAAAAAAGGAAACGAATCCTTTTTATTTTGTTGGCCCTGTTTCCAATGAAATTTTGGTACGAACATTTACACCTGTGTGTGAGCGAAATGTTTTTGTAATTGATATTGTTAAGCTAAAATTGGTGCAGACCAATTGGATGATATCTCAAAATCATTCCTTGGGAGTAGATTATGTCACAATGGTCAAGTGGGAGGTAATTTAATCTATCTGAACTTGGCGCCATTTGAATTCCTTGCATCGGATTGGACTCAGTTGGGGGTGACATTTTTATTTCTTCTTCATGGAGAGGAACACACATACATACCTACATATAAAAGAAGGTCAACACTTTCATTCGAATGCAATCTAATGAATTGAAATAGAATCGCATGGTATTCTTGGGATTCTCTTCTCTTTTTTTTATCTTTCGTTTTACATTTAACATTTCCAATTAAACTTTTGTGCACCTTTGACAATTGGAACTTGGGTCATTGTTTTTTCGATATGAAAAAAAAATATTCAAGTGGAATTTAAAAGGAAAAATTCTACGAGACCTTCATTTGGAAAGTCCTTGCTCGTTAAATAATCGATTCATCAGTTAATTCATTGTTGGACATTAATTGGCAAATGAATAACGGAGATTTTGCAGTTGATAGGAAGTTAATTGGAAAATACAACACACTACCCTATCAAGGGGTATTTTTTAAAGGTTTTCGAAATTGTTTCGTTTCAAGTAAATTTTGGACTTTGTCCTGAGATTAATTTTGTCATTTAAACAGAATTAAAATTTATTTTCGAGAAGATCGTTGACGAATTGCTAGACCGATCACTGGCAATTGGTCAGAGATGGCCTAACTTGGTCGCTTACAGCGTATCCAAACCAATAAAAAAAACGTCCGACTCAGGACGGATTATAATAATCGGAATTCTGTGGACACTGCCTCCTTAGGAAGCATGTCTGGAGATTGTGGCTCTAGGATTGTGTGATTGTGAGGGAATTTCGCGTTGCAGAAATAATGACTTGTAAAACTGATTTTTCGGAAACATGGAAGATGTCGCCACTGTAGCCCTTAAGAGTGTGCAGGAGAATCCGAGGTAGTCGATTCCATTCCTCGAACAACAACTCTGGCTTTTGCAGACCACTTCTTGGCAAATGACTTGGGCCTGCACCCGAACAAGATTTAACTGAGCCAGGACCTCAAAGTTAACGATCATAGAAAATGCTGTTTGTTTCCTGACTAAACTCTCGAGCAGTTGGAAGCTAAAAGACGAGACCCATTTTTGACTGAACAAATTAAAAAACAGGCGAATTTTGGATGATAAAAATCCACACGAGATCCAAAAAGTTGTAATGCATCCAGAGAAAGTCACTGTTTGGTGTGAATTTTGGACTGGCGGCATCATCATACCATACTTCTTTGAGTATGACTCGTTGGACAAGCCATTACCGTCAACGACGAGTGGATGATGTGGACCCCGACAACATGTGTTTTAAAATGAAGAATGTGGTAATCTCGCGTGGGAGTGTTGGCCATTGAAATCCTGCGATTTTAACCCGTTAGACTTTTTTGTGGGGTTTTCTTAAGTCACAGATCTGTGCCAATAAATAACTAACGAGCCCTAAAAGCCAATATAATAAATGTCTTTGGTCAAATTCTGCCTGATTTATGCACCTGATTCCAGCGATGCCGGGCCGGACATTTTAATTATGAAATATTCCATTCAGAATGGCATGCATCAGCCTTCTAAATAAATATAAATTTTGCAACTATATCTCTCTCACAGTTTGTTTTATTAAAATATTAAGATAGGAAAGGTTTAATCGAAAAGCTTACCACTTAGAACCACTATAGTCTCAATAAGAAACTATGTGCTATGTATATAAGAAGCTTGAAGCTTGTAGATCTTTCTGTTGTCTATGTTTTAGCTAAATTTAAGGCATTCTATAGCTGTTGCGGCTGCAGGGGCTTAGTGGTGTAGAACGTTGGACTACTAAGCGTTTTGCCCAGGTTCAAACCACCTAAAAAAGAAAAGTTTTTATTCGCTGCCCACCTCTTGCGAAGGTCTGACAAGTATACAAGAGTAAAAGCTGACATGAGAACTTTCGCAGAAATTTGTATTTTGGAAATCTTGCCCGGAATGGCAAGAAATTTTAAGTGGGGTAATTATTTTGAGGAAGATAATTCATATATTTATATCGATCCAAACATAGTAGCCATGTTGATATATATTTTATTATACCCTATCCTAAGGGTAAATTAATTTTGACACATAGTTTGTAACACCCCTTAGTATTCGTTAAAAAGTATATACATTTATGATCAGGAACAAATCCTAAGACTATTTAGCAATGCCCATCCGTCCGTCCGTCCGTACGCAATTTTTAGAGATATCGATATATGTAACCCTTTCCTTATGTTTTTGTAATTTTCATACATTTCTAGAATATATTTACCCCAAAATTTATTAGTGGATGAAACTTAATACATTTACAGGAAATACCTATCTCCTTCCAAGTCAATTTTTTCCATTTGAAGTGCAGGTTGTGAAAGACTGAACAACTCTGCAGCCACGTCAGTTCATTCTGCCGCTTCCACATTTCTGAAGAGACTTGATATGGTGCAGAAAATTTGTTTCCAATATCAGATAGAAATCTTAAAAATACTAAATGTCAGAGTTCTTCAAGAATTGTTGGAAAATAATAAATTCTCTCTCTTGTCTTGCAATATCTTTTTGAAAAATTTCCAGCTTGCGACGAAATTAAGACACAAATTAATTCCCCATTTCCTTGTAACTCAATATTGAGCTCAGATAAATATCTCATAACGTGTTTTAAAAAAAGCCACATCTACCATCTATATATCTATATTTATTAGCCAGAAACATTCCATAACTTGACCTTTACTTAGCCATAATAAAACATAAAGCCATGTTTTTCGTTTTTTTTTCTGACTTTGTTCTATCGTAACACTTTTTCGTCATTATTTATGTAAAATAATTCACAAGTAAACTTTATTTATTACAAACTGATTTCCCACTAATTTATATTTTTTCAGTTTAGTGCAAAATGTCGCACTTCCTTTATTAAGGTATGAAAATAAATAATGTTGTGCCGCTTTTCAGGCGCTTTTACTCGTGCTACATTTAGCCTCGATTCTGTATTATTATAATAATGCTATCAGTACTTGAGTATAGATGGCCCTATTTATTTTGTATAATTTGTCCCTGTTACGGTTTTCTGTGTTTGGAAAAGAATCCGATTATATAATATCTAACAATGGATACTTACTACACCACCATTGAAAATATAAGTTATTTTATAGAAAAGGATTGAACATGGAACCATGGATCTATTTTCAGCAAGTACACAAACCTTCATGGAAAATATAGGTTATCATATCGAAATGAATTTGGAACAAAATATTCCGTATTGAGGTATCCATAAATACTCCCTGTTAGTCAGTCATTTTTAACATTTGACTTGAGTTACTGTACTAAAAAATGAATGTTATTAAATCGTGGGCACTTCGAAAACATAATAAATATCTAATTTTCGTTAAAATCCAAAAAAAAATATATATTTTAAACATCTATTATTTCTATTGTCAGATCTACATTTTTCACAAGCGTCTATAGCCTAAGTTTCGAGGACTTTCAATCCGTATTTACAGCATTCTTAAGATTATTATGACAGAGTAGGCGACTCTGAGATTTAAATATTTCTTCAAAAACCTATTCATGGCTGAAAATCAAGCTAAATTTAATCCACCCACTCTGCATCGACAACGATGCATTCCTCTCCTCATCGATGGGATGCATCGTGTTGCGGAAACGACAGCTGACTAAATATTTTCCGCCTAACGTTGTATTTTTCTTTTTGACGCTATAAATCCAATTCCACTTCCACAAACTAAAAATTTCAAAAACATCTAGTTTCATTGAAAATCGTAAAACCATGACGTAAATCTTAATATACATATATATATATTTTTTTAATAAAAATATTTCTACCCCATGTGGAAACATTTACCAGTGAGAATATTTTTTTTTTTCAAGAACGCCAAATGAAATCCATGACGCTTCGTTGCCAAATCACAACATAAACTCATAAACATACAAATATCATCAATTTACGATTGAACCTGTCAACCGAATAAATAACCCCACACCCAGACGACATATACGACATACATACGTGTGGGGTTTGGTTTTCCAAAAATACACGCACTCTATCTAAATAAGTATGCGTTTAATTTTAAACGCGCGAATCCGCGTTTCGTACTGCGATGACAAGAATATGGATACACACGAACACGCACACTTATGGACTTGTGAAAATCCAAAGAGTTTTTGACCCTCTCGTAATACTAAAATATAATTCGCCTTCTCGATGTGAATGAGTGATTTCGGACGATCTCGAATCATAATTTAAATGAAAATGCGAAAACAGGATAAAAATAATAAACTCTTCATGGATGGCATGAGGCCAAATTTATCGCATTGCAAATGGATTGCAAGTGACCGCGCTTGCTGCTCGCAGCGCGCACCTATTTATACAACAACTTAATAAAAAAAAATTAATTTTACAAATGATTATTTTGTTTTCAAATTCAAATAGATATATAGCCTTCTTAAAATGTTAAATTGCACAAAATTGACATTGGTCTTAACCAAAACAAAAAAAAAATTAACGAAATTGACTTTGTTTTCCAAACGCTTAATTGTTATTTTTACTGAAACGGACCATTGTCTAAAATGGATATAATAATATTCATTTGCAGCGACAGAAGTTCCAGGTATTTTAAAACCAATTATAATTAATTGCATTGGAGTTGCGCAACAAAAAAAAAGTCAGCAAACTTTAGCGCAAGAAATGGGCAATCGTGTTGACCTTAATTGCAAACTAGACGCAATTTGTACGCGAAGAAGCTTTTCTTTCGACCTCAAGTGGAGAGAGAATTAAGAAAATAGCCAAGTAGGACAAAATGAGGTTACCTTTTGGTTGGCTAAGTTTTGACACGCATAATAGAAAACCACTTTGGTGGTGAAATATTTACTTTCGATTAAATAAATTGACATGTACGAAGGGTGGGCGGTTACATTGGCGGAGATTGACATCCTCTAGTCGAGCCTTTCTATATGGTGTGTTTTTTTTTTTTGGTTCTTTTGGGATCTTTAACGGTGTCATAGCCATTAGCCGGCATATGACTATTATTTCAGGAAAATCATTTAAGAATATGCAAAAGTCCCCAGCTACAAAATTAAATGGTAAATGCTAGTAGAAGTGTAATAGTTCATAGGTATATATTTCATAAAAAGTTTTTTTCAAGATTTATGCAATCTAAAGGTGGAGTCACATTTGAGTTGATGGTTTGGAACGTTAGTCACATTTCTTGAGAGCATGATGATATTCAAAGTTAAAATGCAGTCCATTCATGATATATTCTTTATGAAGATAAATGAGTCATACTTCTTCTACATGCTCACGAATGCCTCTGCTAACTGAAGCTATGGAAGATCATTGCTACTGATCAGGATTCCTTCCTGACTGAACTTCAGACAGTGTCTTTAACCGCATTTAACAGCTCCGGTCTTTTACAAGGGGATACTACCTTTGGTAGTCTCGTATATGCGTTGACGGGTTCTGGAGGAGAAGATTCAACGACGAACTCAAAAGACATCGTATTTGACGTCTTCAGCAAGAAAATCTTCGCTTCTTGTCTAGAAAGACAACGCAGTAGCCAAGCACTTTGCTTAAGGGGTTACATGGGGTTATTCAGGAAAAAAAAATCCACTTTCAATCAGTTTTTTTTATAAAAAATAAAATATTTCATTTAAACTTTTTACTGTCTTAAAGATGTGGGTGCAGTGGCTTAGTGGTTAAGTGCGTTGGACCACTAAGCGAGAGGTCGCCGGTTCAAACCCCGACCTGTACCACCTGAAAGTTTTTATTTGCTGCCCCATCTCTAGTGAACGTCTGACAAACATCCAAGAGTAAGAAATGTCATGAGAAGCTTCTCAAAAATAAATTGCCGTTCGGAATCGGCATTAAACTGGGACCTACAGTTCCATTCGTGTCAAAAATATATCTTCGTACACACAGTGGTTGGCGAAGCTAGGCTTTGGGTCCTATATGGGCCGTTTCCTCCTTATATTTATTTATTTTACTGTCTTAAAGATATACATTTGAAAAAGAATTTCTGAAATTGTCAAAGGAAAATATTCAAAACTTCGTCATTGTGACGTCATTTCCGGAGATCCCTCGCGTTGTCAGTAGAACTCGTGACAGGATCATCAGAAGTGAAAAAAATGCGTGTTTTAGTTAAGACCATAAACTAGAATCTGAACGCAGTGGGAACAAATAAGTGAAAATTGGATTTTTGGCAGATCTTTTTACAATAAAATGCTAATTTTGGTAAAATTTGCTCAACTATTTAAAATAGTTGTGATTGCAAAAAAAAATCGTTCGTCCAAGTCCTCGTGAATTGTATCTCGAAGACCTATGTAAAATTTCATCAAGATCGGTTGAGTGGTTTTCGAGAAATTTTGACAACCGACTTTGAAAACACCGTTTCGAGAAAAACGCGTTTTTTAAAGTTTGGATAACCTCAAATAAACCTCGTGATTCAATTAAGTGCGCACCTTCCCAAGGCAGTATCTTCGAAAATGTTATTCGGAATGACTTGAAAATTTAGGATAATATTCTCGAAATTTTGAAGAAATTAATAAGACAATAAAAAATCGATTTTTTTGAAGCTGTGAAACCCAGATAACCCCTTAGGATGGATCGCGTAAGTGAAATTTAAAGGAATTAACCCAAAAAATGCGCCAACTTGGGAGATGCCAAGCTTGGCTGCATGCGTGCCAATAGGCCAGTGACCTGTGATTTGTTTTCTGGATGGATTCTGTGTTCTTTGCGATAATTATTCCTCAGATCTGCCGTCTAGCCAAAATCGATCAAAAATTGTCGGTTTAGGTTTCAAGTTCTTCGACAACTTGCATAGGTTTTGCCGAAAACTATTTTATTTAGATGTATTGAATTACAACCTAACGGTTCTTTGTAATTTAACTCAGCTGCTCGTGCTTAGCAATAAGTCAATAGCTTCAAAAAAATTGCTACAGTCACGGTAGGGTGTTACGACCGATAAGGGAAAAGAGGTGATTGTTATTCCATCATGGGAACAGAGGAGGATCAACAGAGGAATGTGGGCGCTTCATCCACAAATATAAAATCAGATCCATACTAAACTGAGACAAAATTAGATTAAAATAGTCGTGAATTCCCAGCTTAAATTTGTTAAGCCTTATAGCTTCAAGGTGGCCATTAATAGTCCTTAAACCTGTTACGAAACCTTACGATATTAAGTCACAACATAAAGAGACTCTCCGAATGCCTGGCATAAGCTGAGAGCATGATTCCAACATTTGTCAAACAATTTGTCAATCAGGCCTATATTACTGTTATGATATACAAATCTGTGTAATTGACCGCGTGTTTTGTAAGTTGAGAAAAAAAGAACCGCGTTGTTTAAGCGGTATCTTAATGAGCCTTTAATCTGAAAGAAAGCGTCTAATTTGAAACTGGAAGTTGCAGAAAGTAAATGCTTCTTTTTGCACGTTAATCATATCTGTCTGGCTTTAACTTTAACTAAGCTAAGAACTAAGGCATAATTTTGTATCTAAGTAAGCTTCCGATTCTCAGCGATCAGCTTGTTTATGAAGCACTTCGTACTACTCCATCGGCACATTCTACATCCTTAGCGGACAATAAGCTGCTTATTCGATCAACATCCCAATTAAATTAATTTAGAAGCATTCCTAGAACACTACAGCTACACTACTGAGCTTCAGTTTGACAAAAAAATTAGTCACCATTCCATCCGGAATATTCCAGGAGATCTGGAAGATAAATCTTAGATACCGATGGATCAAAAAATGATGCTGGGCATTTCCTCCGGTGGACTAAATTACAGTCTCTCATTAAGTCTTCTGCTGGGCCCAAACTGGATCTGAAACGCTCTAAGGGTTTTAAAAAAGACTGCACGTACTATAATAGGTGTCATCGCTGGATACCGTCAAGCATGCAACAAGGGGTCTAATAACTTTTGCAGAAGCTGCATTAGCTCATTAAGCCCTAAATGGTTTTACGTGTAGAGTAGGAAAGCATAGATCGCAACGGAACAGCTTCTAGTTTAGACGACACGGTCGTCGATATGGCCACTTCAACCAAACCTTGCCTAATATGCCAGTTGACATGTTGTAACACGATCAACCTGATTAATTATTTAACTCAAATTCTAAGAATCACCGCAGACCGCAACGCCAACCTATACAAAAGATTGAAATATTTCGAAATTTCCCAATGTAAATAAATATCTCGAATTGACATGCACGTGATAACAACTCATATGCCCGAACAACTAGACCGAAAGGTAATCTGAATGACTATTTAAAATACTAATAAATTTCCAATTAGCATTTGCATTCCTATTTCATGTGTCTCGTAAATTGACTTTTCTTGCTCATATCTTAGTATGTTCATCAAAATTTATGTATCCTTAAAGTTGAAACTCAAATAAAAGAAAAAACGTATACTAGTGCAGCTAGCAAACAACACTACGAGTACGAGTACGAGTAACTGTCATTATTATCCTCGCATAAAACAACTATTCATATAATTTTCTCTTTTTCCCATCAAGACAAAACATACACAAAACAACACAAGAAGACACAAATTACAAGAGTTAAACAACAACAACAACAAAACACAAAAGAGTGAAGGATTCTTCTAAATAAGAACACAAAAACGGGTGGAAAAACACAGTCAAACAAGACCGTGTCACACAATGGACTTTCCCAATGTTTTCTAAATTCTCTGTCGTTGCTCTACCTTAAGAATTTGAAATGTACAGGATCTGTGTCCTGATGTACTACTCTGTTGTGTAGTGTTTTCTATGTAGTTTTAGAACTACACTATGATGACGATAGCGAGAACGTCGACGATGACGATGACGACGACGACTGTGACTCTACCAACATTGCAAGAGTAGCGAGTAGTATGAGTACATCATTAAGTCTGAGACAATATTCAGGAAGGAATGGCTTCAATTTAATGATGGAATTTTTTTATTTTTTTTTTTTCAACACTTTTGTTTGTTCAGGTCTTGTTTTCGTTTTCTGCTCGACTATGAGTATTTTCCTTGTTTTCATTGTTTTGCTTTTTATGCTGGCAATCCTTTATTTATAAATATGTATGTAACTGTAACATGAAAATAACAACATTCTGAAGACTGGATTTCAAAAATGCCCATTTAAATAAACACCGAGTTCAGAGGAAAGGCATACACACACACACATAAAATGGTCTTTGCTCCGGTATATAGTAAATATCTGTACCTATTTGTACTCCTGTGTAAATAATTACATCCATAGAGTCGTAAAGGTCCTTTTGCACAGCAGTATAGCTTGCTTGGTTGCCGTTGCCGTTGCCTTTGAGGCGGCAAAGTCCAGTCTAATTAAGAGTGGCAGTTACGTCATGTAGAAGCAACCATTTTGTTTTGGTCTTCCTTTTACTTCCTGTTCATGTTACTACTCGATAGGATAGAGACATTTTGTTATTTACAATACAAGCAACTGATTATGCTATTGTAGTTTGTTTTTTTTTTGCATTGGGGGAGGAGAGGATAGAAATTTTTAGGGTCAATAAACTGGCAACAGAAATTCATAAACATACTCGTGGCCGCGCATATAATATTTACGTTCTTTGTGAACAGAAAAATGCCTCTAATGCGATATTGTAGCGGCGGCATTTTGAATTTTACATGAGTTGGAACATGCAATTTGACAGTTAAAAGCTGATTTGAATATTCGTTACAAAAATGTTATTGTTATTGGCGATGAGATACACTCAGACCAAGATAGGCCCATTTAGATATCATTTTGGGGAGGGTGCAATTGGGTCAATCACATTGAGATCCGTTTAGATCATGGAATAGGACATAATGCAGCCATTCTTATCTCTGCAAGTGCAGACATGTGAACAGGAAATGCTAGATCGTTTCTTCTTTTTGTTAAACTGTCGGGCTATCTCTTAAACCTAAAAGACGCAGTTGTGATTTAATAAGTTAAAGGACGGGCGAATGTGGAGGTCTTCCGAGAGAAACCGGTACTTACTCTTTCTTAGATTTTGGACCGATGCGTACATATTGACAACGATCTGTCGTATAGGACATTGCAATTCGTCCACTCCATTCTGTCCGGTATTGCGTGTTTGAAGCCCAAATTGAAATGAAGTGCCGAAGCTTTAGTTCTCTCCGTTGTCGAGAGTCTCTTAGTCTTAGTATGGCGATGGAAGTAATCTGCTTACCCATCATGTCTATGGGGAGAAGTGGTAACATGGTTTGCAGCGCCTCTGTAGGAGAGGTATGCAGTTCACCTTTATTGCTGACACATCCAACTCGTTGAATGTCATATGTTTCGCAGTTGAGTTCCTTTTCAAGAAGATTACCCATGCCAACACTACGGCCCTATGAATAGCTTTTGCCCTTTTGCAGATGTATAGAACCTATAGACCATGTTTTTCTTTTAATGTTCGTTAACTTTATATTTTCAATATGGCCTAACTGAAGTCCTAAGTAACAAGGAAATCCCACCTACTACCTAAACAAGGCAGCTTCTTTCCTATCTCCTACTGGACCTATCTTACTGTAGCCATGCATATTACCACCCATTCTTTGTTAGGTTGGCGGAAAAGGCTAATCTAAACTTAACCCAAAAAGCACACCAGCATCAGCTGAATTCCGCCGCTACATATTCGACTTAAAAAGTCTGCGAAAGCTTCTCCTCGTTCATGAATTCAAAGCGTGTGATCTAAAATGACGCTGATGTCCAGCCACTCAATTTAAGTTTCTGATTTTCATGCCTTCTATTGGCAGAACAAGGGAAAGGGGTTCAATATCCACATGCTTATGGGCGGGAATTTGGTTGCATTTGGTTGCATTGACGTTGCTTACATTATAAAACTCGCATTTTAGTTACAGAGTATAAGTTGTGTAATGATCACGTTACAGAGCTTACATTGCGTTACGTAGCTTTCGTTTTAGAGCTATCTTCGAAAAAATTCCAAACACCTAGTGCCACCCAAATTCGACCTTCGGCGATTTTCGACCGCCGCCTCAAACATTTTAAGATCCGAATACAATATATATGGGAAAGTTAGTATTGGCTAAATGACAATTGATAAAACAATATCTGCATTTGGAATTACCCAAAACTATAGAGTACGAAATCATAGACAGCAGTTTCTAATTTTCTCTTCTATTCTGAAAATAATAAAGAGACCAAGTCACACTTGCAGGCATCCACTTAATTTTAAACTTACTCATACTTTTTGGCAGCACCTCTATGCGACCACTTAATCCCAACAGATGTGCAAATGCACAGAAATTCTATACATTCTCAACTATGAACGTCCTTGACAGAAACATTTGTTCCGTGTCGAACTAAATGAAAGAATTTCCTCAATTTCATTACAACACAAGACCACGATTAATAACCAAATCCTTGTTCAGTCTTATTTTCAGTGAATTTCTGAAAACTTCATGGGAGCAGGGACATAAGCGCAATACGTTCCATAACTTCATCCAGCCATAGCATTGAAACATAAACAAAAAATAAAAAGGATTTCGTAATAAAAGTAAGGCAGATACAGATATTAGTCTCATATTTAAAAATGGAAAATCTTCGAAGCGTTTAGCAGGGTATATAACTATCCACTCCCTGACCTATTCCACTACAAGGTAAGAACAAAAAAAAGATAAAAACATAGACTAACTAAAATAAAAAGTGCTGATGATTCAAACAACGAACTTTCTTGGCAGAGATTTAAAATTCGCTGACTGGCCCATTTCTGACAGATTTTCTAATGCATCCGAATCGGAACTTTCAAAACTTTTCACTTGGCATAGCTAATTTTTTTTTTTACCAGATTCATCTTTTTTCCGGTTCAGTTCTGCTTTCTAAACAATAATATAGTTTTTTTTTCTGTTTTCTTTTTGAATTTTAAATTTTATTTTCTTCTTCAGAGTTCATGTTTTGCTGCTCTTCAAGAGCATGCGGAACTAACAAAAGCCAAAAAAAAACAAAACGAATTAAATATTCTTCTTGAGATAAAATGTAACTTATATGGTTGCGGTGTGGTTGGTCTTCTCTTGTTTTTTTTTTTGAAATGATGCCAAAAATTGAGACACAAGTTTGTCTGCTTAATAAATAAAAGTGATTCTCTTTGGCGATAGAAGAACATTAGGTATGCGTCAAAACAAATGACAAGATGAAAATTTCTATTTACCATTTCTTCTTTATAATATATTTGATGACGTCAAGGATTTGCCTGGGTAATAATATGCATATGTAGTGATGCTGCTTGCTACAAAAGGAATTTCAATTATTTTTATTCGTTTTGCTTGGTTGTCACATTTGGTTTGGAAAATATTTTATTTTGTTCCTTCTTTGCTGAAACCTTGTAAGTATGCAGATTGTAAAATATGTAAGCAAACTAGATGAGACAAGTAGCATTTTTTTTTTTGCTGCATGAGATGGTTTAGGGGGGGTGGGGGGGCTGCTTTTGTAGATGACGACAGTTTTGATACATATAAAGTTGGATAACGCAAATATTTATTCACTTTCAAACGTGGTTATTTCGACACAACTACATATGTATATGAGGTTCTCAAGACAATTTATAATTCCTGACGTAGGTGAAAGTACCTCCTCAGTTATATTGTGGAAATCGGAACTTTCAAGGCATGTGCATCCCGCTTATTTGTCAGACTAAAAGAAGCTGAAGTTAGCCTGGTAGGTAGCCTAGGCCACTCTACGTTAATACCAACTCCAGAAAAAGAGCCCGTTACAGTTTTCGGATTGCGGGTAATTTTTCAAATTTAATTTTTAAGTAAATATTCATACATTTTTGGAGATCCGTCATTATGAATTACTGCTCAATATTCCTAGGCGATTATTAATTTTTCCGTTTAGGGCGAACAATTCATGTTCATGTATAGGTACCCGCGAAAAGGGGTAACAGAAGATGCAGATGATGTCAAAACACCGCTTCGGGAAGCATCAGTAGCAGCAACAGAATATTGCACCAGGCTATGGGAGGAGAAGAACAACCTGTATAGACTTCAACCGCACCCTCGCGATGTCCTATGAGACTTCACGCCGCACTGTGAAACCTTAGAGCAACCTATTGATTTGATTTTGAAGTCATTCCGAGGAACAAATAGTCATTTAAAGACTTATTTGAAAGTTCTTCTAAATGGTGTTTTTTTTAGAGGTATACAACTTCGAATTGAAATAAAACACAAGAAAATCATTTTAATGTTCATCAATTTGGCTTTGTTGGAAGAATAATTTTATGCCATTAATGCTTTTTTTTTTTTTTTTATAATGTACGCGCACTAAAGGGACTTTGGATACCCTTATAATGAAGTGACACAGTGCGGGCATTAGGGAAATGAAGGATAAGAGAAAGGGAGAAACCGATGCACGTTGGTTTTAAATGTTTGTAAATTATAATGCAAAGGAAAAACAGAGCGTGGTAGAGCATTCCACATTCGTATTGTACGGTTGAGAAAGGAATCTTTATGTTTCACAGTACGTCCGAAAACAGGCTTAAGGGTAAACTGATGTGCATTCCTAGCATGGCGAGTATTGCGGTTGAATTGCTGTAGGGGTGGAACGCAACTGGCTATTTCATTTGAGCACTTGTGGTGGAAATACCGATAAAACAATGACAGGCAGGAGACATTATGACGATGACTAAGAGAGTCAAGTGATTTCGCAATGTCTCGATCGCCAATAAGTTTTACCGCACGTTTTTGGATCCTGTCAAGTAGCTCCAAATATGTTATTGGTGCACCAGACCAGATATGAGCGTTGTACTCAAGTTTTGGACGAATGAACGCCTTGTAGATTCTAGCCAGATCAGAAGGGGTGAAATATTTCTTGCATCGCTTAAGGAAGCCTAGACATTTCGCAGCGTTCTTGGCGACATCAAATATATGGTCATTCCAACGAAGGTTGTCATTAACACACATACCGAGAATGGAAAGTCGTTCGGTTTCAGCGATGCAAGTGCCATTCATAGATAATGGCAGAGAATTAGGGGTTCGCTTCAATGACAGCAGACAGCATTGCGTTTTGGAAGCATTAAATTCCACTCTGTTGGTTTTACCCCATTTAAGAATGCTGTCAAGATCGGAATTCAATGAGCTTAACATACGTTGCCGTTCCAGTTCAACGCCCGAAGATAAGGGGCGTTGCCCAGGAAACGAATATGTAAAGCTGAGGGTACTGTCATTAGCAAAGGAATGGATTGGATTAGAAGTGCCAGACAGGAGGTCATTGATAAAAATGAGAAAGAGAGTCGGAGACAAAACAGAGCCTTGAGGGACACCAGCATTTATTTGGTGAGTTGCAGACTTGAAACCGTCCAAAACAACTTCTATTGTCCGAAAGGTAATTTCTAATCCATTGAAGAAGGGTAACATCGATCCCAAATGCACGCATTTTCGACAAGAGAGCTTGATGCCAAACTCTGTCAAATGCCTTTGAAATATCAAGCGCAACGACCTTGCTTTCACCACCATGAATGAATAGAAGTGAATAGATTGGTTCCACTTTTCGGTTAGATATGTCATCAAATCACCAGTGGACCTGTTGCTGCGAAAACCGTACTGCCGGTCATTAAGAAGTTTTCGGGATTCGAGATATTTCATAAGCTGACGGTTTATCAGAGTTTCCATGACCTTGGAAAGAAGGGACGTAAGTGCAATTGGTCGGTAAGAGGAGGGAGAGGAAGATTCGCCTTTTTTGGGGACGGGCTGGACAAATGCTGTTTTCCATCTTCTCGGAAAGAGCCCTGAAGAATAGGACAGATAGAAAAGCTTACGCAGTGGTTTTGCCAGCGTGGAAGAACACCTCTTCAGAACTATAGGGGAAATACCATCTGGGCCAGCGGATTTGTGAATGTTGAGATCCTGAAGTACTCTTGCCACAGTACGGGTGCGGAAGTGGATTTGTCCCATGGAGTACGCGCTCGAGTACTGGGGGAGATAAAGCAGAATCTGGCAGCGTTGAGCTAGCTGCAAAATGAGCAGCAAGCAGATTGGCTTTATCCAAAGAGCTGACAGCTGGAATGTCATTGCAAATGAGTGTCGGGATAGATGATGAGGCCGAATTTTTAATATTCTTAACAAACGACCAAAAGTTTTTACTACCGGTGGGACTTTGTAGTATTTTTTGCCTCAACTTTTGGTCGTAGGAGAATTTGACACGATTAATATGGGCATTGCAGTCATTTCTGGCTCGTTTGAACTTTTTTCGGTTTTCCTCAGTTGGGTTGGCCTTAAATGACCGAAAAGTTACCTCTTTAGCCCTGATAGCTTCTTTACAGCTCAAGTCACACCACGCGTTTTCCTTAGGTCTGATACACTTTATCCTGTTAGGGATAAAGCGTTTCATACCCAGGTGAATTAAATTTGTAATCATATCGGCAGCGGCATCCACGTCGTTGTTGAGGAAGCACAACGACCAGTTAAAACTCCTAAAGAAACCGTTTAATGCTTCCCAATTGGCTTTCTCGTATTGCCATACGGTTCTTTTAGAAGCTTGTTCTTTAACTGTGTGGCTGTAGTACGAGAAATTCGCCGATATGATACAATGGTCTGACGAACCTAGAGGCGATAATACATTTTAAGTGTATTTATCAGGGTGAGAGGTAAGAAACAAGTCCAGAGTGTTGGCGTTTTGACCGCTAATGTCCGGTATCCGTGTCGGCTCATTTACAATCTGGGTTAAATTATTAACCTCAGCAAAGATCTCAACATACCTTCCTTCGGGTGTTGTCTGTCCAGAATGTCGAAGCCAACTTGAATTGTGTATATTGAAATCGCCCGCAATGACGATTTCAGTACGAGGATAATGGGTAACAATTCTGGTGATGGAATCAGACAGTGCATCAAACTCATTATAAGTTGAATACCTGTCCTGGTTAGGGCTTCTGTACATAAAACAGTAGTGAATTAATTGCCTACGGACATGAAATTTTAGCCAAATAAAATTAAATTCCGGATTGGAACATTGGCCATATTGAGGTATAAGTTGGTAGGCTACATCACTACGTATATAAACGGCGATACCACGATAAGAAAAGAATAATGGCACCAAGCTATATCCAGGCAGACTAAACTCCGTTAAATCGGAATCAATGCTGACCTGTGTTTCACTTAGTGCCAAAACAGCTGGTTTATTGTAAATAGCATGGGCGTACAATGAAAAAAAATTCGATCTCAACCCACGAATATTACTCTTGTCCACTCTAAAATTCCTACGCATAACAAAAAACAAACACAAAAAACTCAACTCCGACGCTGACTAAGCTGGGCCGTACCGTGCAGATCCTGACGTTAGCTTTCCAAAACAAATCACTGCAGGTGTTATGCCCATACAATGAATTGCTTTGGTCTGCCAACAAAATCTACACAAAGCGACCCGCTATTCGCCAAATGATACTCTACCCAGCCATAGCAAGTGCACGCAAAAACATACGGCACTTGCTATAGCCAAGCAAAGCAGCAGCAAACGATAGGGAGTGGGACCAGATGGAGTGCCCAAATACAATACACTTTTTTTTTTTTTTTCACTGCACTATACACTAAACTGTTTTTGTTTATGCACAGCGCGCGCGCGATTAGCGTTTTTTCGTTAGCACACAAGTTTTTTGGTTTTTTTTTTTTTTTTTGTGTTTAAACCGACCGCGGAGTGAGTTAAAAATGCGTGTGCACGCGTCGGGTGGCAGATCGGAACTGTCATATGATTCTGGGGATGTGGCCGCCGCGGCTGATAAAGACAAGTCTAGAGGTCCAATTTTCAACCACTTTTTCAAGCAAGTCACGAATGTTGGCTTGCAAGTCCCCTAACGTTTCTGGTTTGTTGGCGTAGGCGAGCGACTTCACATATCCCCAAAGAAATTAATCAAATGGTGTCAAATCAAACGAGCTTGGTGGCCAATCGACAGGTCCATTTCGCGAAATTATGCGCTCATCGAATGTTTCCTTCAATAAATCTATTGTTACGTGCGCTATGTGGCATGTAGCCCCGTCTTGTTGGAACCACATCTCATCCACATTCATCCCATCTAATTCGGGAACAAAATAGTCGGTTATCATGGCTCTATACCGGTCTCCATTAACGGTAACTGACTCTCCAGCATCATTTCGGAAGAAGTATGGCCCAATGACTCCACCAGCCCATAGAGCACACCAAACAGTCAGTTTTAGTGGATGTAATGGCGTTTCAATGGTCTCATGTGGATTCTCTTTACTCCAAATACGGAAATTTTGTTTGTTGACTTAGCCATTCAACATTCAACCCAAAATGAGCCTCATCACTAAACAAAATTTCTTGCGGTAAACTTCGCGAACTGAACCATTATTGTCGAAATAAATTTGCACGATTTGCAAGCGTCACGATTTGTCAACCTGTTCATGATGGAATGGCAAACCAAACTGAACATATATGACATTAGAGTTGCTAGATTTCACCACAAAATGTCAGTTTTACCTCTATTCGAAAAACCAACCTCTAAAAAAACACCCTTTATAAATCCTAGAAAAAGTGGCTTCCAAGAAACCTATTTCCGATGTGACAGAGTGCTGGTCAGTGTCAAAGAAATGTAGAGTTTCCTCAAAATAAATACTCATAACCACATATATAAGCATTAGTCATCCATTGTAAGCTTCACCTTTTCAGCTTATTGTGTCGGCTGATTACACTCACAAGAAAAACCAACTATACTAGTGTTTAATTTGAATAGTCTCTGTGAATTCTCATGAGAATAGACAAGTTTCGCTATAGGAGGTTTTATAAAATTATAGTTATTATCAAATACAGAGGCGATGTTTTGGTAGAGCCCATCGCCCAAGCATGCCCGCGAACTGGACCATAAATTCTACAAGAAATGCTGACAGGTACAGACTTTTAGAACTTTTCCCCAAGGCTCTGTTTTGTTTCCGACTCTCTTCCTCATTGATAAAAATGATCTTCTGTGTGTCACTTATAATGCAATATATTTCATACGTTTCCAGGTTCACGTCCCTCATCTTCGGCCGTGGAGAAGAAACAGCAAAGTATGTTAAGCTCATTAAATTCTGACCTTGACAGCATACTTAAGTGGGGTACAACTAACAGAGTAGAATTTAATGCTTCCAAAACAGCAATGCTATCTTGTGTCATTGAAGCGAAATTTCTTTCTTCCCTCTGCATTTGTCCATGAATGACACTTGCATCGCTGGAAACGAAAGAGTTTCCATCCTTGGTATGTGCGTTAATGACAACCTTCGTTGGAATGACCACATATTCGACGTAGCCAAGAATGATATGAAATTTCTAGGCTTCCTCAAGCGATGCCAGAAATATTTTACGCCTTCTGATCTGGCTAAAATTTAGAAGGCGTTTATTCGACCAAAATTTGAGTACAAAACTCATATCTTGTCTGGTGCAACAATTACATATTTGAAACTAATTGATAGAATTTAAAAACGCACGATAAAACTTATTGGTGATAGGGACATTGCGAAATCGCTTGACTTTCTTAGTCATCTTCGTAATGTCTCCCGCTAGAACGTTCCGGTGCTCTTCAACACTTCAATCGTAATGCCACGAATGCGCATCATTTTACCTTAAAGCCTGTATTCGGACGCACTGTGAAATATAAGGATTCGTTCCTCTGCCGCATAACACGAATGTGGAATGCTCTACCTCAACCTGGTTTTCCTGACCACTACAACTTGCAAGCATTTAAAATCAATGTGCATCGGTTTGTCATCCTTTCGTCTAATTCCTTATTTCCTTAATGCCCGTGCTGTGTTCCTATTAACTTTATAAACACTCATCGACGCATACCAGTGTAGCTTGAAACATACTTTCAAATGATATTAAATCATAAAAACAGCTAACGATTTTTTAGTCGAAACGCAGCACCTCATTATCGTCCAGTCCGCTTCGTCTAAAGAATACATTACGCTAGCTGAATTCAAACTGCAAAATGTGCAGTTTGACAACATGCTTATATACATATGTATAAACTCTTCCAAACGTGCACCTGATTCAGGCAAGGAGATGTCCTAACTTGTCATTTTTCTAAGAGCTTTTAAACTATCAAGCACGACAAAGCAGATGACATAGAGAATAATGAAATATGCTGTCTCGTAAATGTAAATTGTTGACGTTTAGATGGATTCATAATTAGTCCGTTTTAGCAAACTATAATGTCGATTTGGCGAAGATATCCGTCATCCTGAGTGCTAAAATGCAGTTTTAATACTTACTTTAGCATCATTTATAGAAATTATGAACAAAATAGGCCCTAAATGACTTCCTGGCGGAACTTTAGACTGCGTAGTAAAAGATCTAAATTTGACTCAATCATCCATACATGAAATAAGCCATAAGTTTATATTCTATTACCTCTCATGGGACAACTGGTCAAAAGCCTTCGAGTAGTCATTGTATATGCAGTCGACTTCATTATATGTTATAAGGAATCAAGATGCATGCTAGAAACATAACAAATCTGTGAGACTAGACGTTTTTCTTGCAAACCTATGCAGTTTACAAAGCAACATGGATATATTCCTCTTTCTCGGAAAAATTATGTCTTCTACCAACGGCCAACTCCATTAATGAGTCAATAAAAATAGCTAATTGATCTAAAATTAAACAAACAGTGAATACTTTATCCCTTGACTACTCTAGAAAGCACATAATGAATGGTCCATATATGTATAATCCCATCCCAGAATACAGTAGAAATGTATTATACTGCTGGTGCCCGACGCTTGATCTGGATAATATGACAAAAAGTGCTCGGGATCACAGAGGATGGAAGGCTGTCGTATTTCAGGCAGCGACTGTTTAAGGAGCACAACTTTCGCCAGGATAAGAAAATCGACATTCAGAGCAAACTTACTTTAAACGGAGCTCAAATTCCTAACTTACCTTAATGAGCTGAAACTTTATATTGAAGCAGTTTGAATAAACTTTTGCATTATATGAATATGTAAAAGCCCATCAATGGTTCGAATCATAATTGGCTTCAGAACGAAAATAGCAATTCAAATAGAATCTGCACGCGTTTTTTAACTACAGAATGATTCGTCTTTGCTCTATGCTTTAATTTCACAAATGTACACAATCAAGAGCAATTTAAAAAACCAAAATGTAACACTAAAACCCACTTAAAACTCCCTGCTCCATTCAAACAAAATTTTCCGCAGATGAGAACAATAGGAAACTTAACATCTCATAAGTTTCCGATGAAAAGCTTGCACAAAAAAGCCTACATCGAGGTTACTGACTGGACTGCCGCCTTTTCTCTCTTCGCCTAATTTAAACGAAAAAAAGAAAACCTCAGAATTATGACTGCATCCTAAGTCAACTTTGTCGTAACATTCATAATGAAATAATCTTCCTGTCAGAATCTCTTGAAGACACTTTCTAAAGCTCTGCACGTCATAAGGCCTCATTAAAATGCCAAAAACGTACGTAGCGTGCACACTTTCCGCCTAAACTGATGACCTGATTTGCATCCACCACAAGAAATGCAATATTAATCACTTTCACTTTTTCTCCAGAGTTCTTAAGCTGCAAAAAGTAATAACTAAGAGAACCCTCGTCCAATCGACCCCTATGCCAGTGGCATGGCCGCTGCACTTAAAAAAAAACAAAGACGACGACGATGGCGTCAACAGCAACGACAATCTAAGAACTAGGTCAATCACAGTTCAAAGGAATTCAATAACGACTTGTATGCATTACGTAAATTGTTCTCCCTAATACTTTATGGGCCACTAAACTAAAAGCTTCCACTACTGGCTGGGACTTGGCGCGGGCGGCATGAGAGGAGACCACTGTTCAATCATTTCTTTCTCTCTCTATCTCTTTGTGTGGCAGACGCAAACATGCAGCTTCATTTTATTTTCATCTTTTTTTTTAAGTACAAAGTTAAATAAACGTGAAATTATAGATAAAAAAAGAAAAAAATATGAAATTCCGTCTATGAGTGGGTATGCTCTTCGTTTTTATCTTGTTCATGTCTTCACTTCCTTTATCCTCTCCACATATTATTCAGCATCAGTCGCACAAGGACCAGCCGAATAAGGTTGTCACTGAAGAGGCCTTGGGCTGGGGTAAAGTAAACGATTATGTCGAAGGTACATGCTCGTTGCAGAGTGATGGCGAAATTTATTTTCATTCAAAATAAATCCGAAGGACTTTTACCTCTAGCAAGAAATATATTTTTGAAGCAAGACAACTTGTTGGTTTTATTTGGTATTGGTATATTTGGACAGCAACTATTTGGATTGGCAATAATAAATTCTGTTAGCTAAGAATCCAGATTAAAAATTTTAAAAACAAAACATACATAAGGTCTTTATATCTGCCAAAGCCAAAAATCCGGTACACTTCAGATCGACAGGAAAAAGGTCCACGTTAACTTTAGGCGCGCAGCAATGGAATAAAGTCATCGTGTTATATTTAAAATTGCCAAAAAGTTGATACTAAACAGAAAACTTGTGCACCAAATTAAGTTTAAATTTAGATCGGGAACAAAACACCTTACGTGATCCTTTCGATCTTAAGTAAATTTAAGCCAGACAACCAGACAAAACGCCTTGAGTTCGCTGATTGGGCGCTGTAAAGTCTTGCCGCAAATCGGGGTTTTGGCCAAAAAAAGCATCTTCTTAGATGATGCCAATTTTCGGCTCAGCTGCTATGTTAATAAGCAAAATTGCAACAAGTGTTCGACCAAGCATCATGCATCTACATAGACTGACTGTTTGGTGCGCGTCATGGCGACATCATCTGACATTATTCCTTTTGAAATGAGGAACGAGACACAGTTACCGTCAATTGTCTTACGAACAGACGACTTTCTGTGGTCAGAGCTTGACAAAATAGATGGTTCCAACAAGACGGCACTACATGCCATACAGTCGACGCAACACTCGATGTTGTGAAGAAGAAGTTTGGTGGCTGGTATATCTTTGGCGAGCGTTCGTCAGTTGGCCCCGCGATAGTGCGACTTGACACCACTTGATTATTCTCTCTGGGGCTACATCAAGCCCTTAGTCTAGGTACGCTAACAAGCCAATCACTTTGGAACAGGTCAAGGCCAACATTCGAGTCGCTAAACTATTTTATATACAAATCAAGTCTTCGTTTCTAGCCCAGTAGAAACTCATTTCCAAGATTTCGTCGGAAGAATGTATCCCTGACGAATTTAGCCTCAGCATCGGATGCGCGGTTTACACCGAAGGAGACTTTCTAAACTGCGTCAACTATAGAGGTATCAGTCTCCTAAGATCGAGCGCCTGAAACCATTTGTCAACGATCTTGGGCCCTGACAGTTCGCAATTAAACAAATATTCACACTACGGCAGATTCTGGAGAAAACCCATGAAGTTCAGATCGATACTTAACAACTCTTTATCGATTTTAAAGCCGCATATTACAGCATCTATGGAGACGAGCTACACATACACTGGTGCGCTTTTGAATATAGAAACATAAGCGGCAAAAATGGGTCTAGCAGTAAACGAGGGCAAAACGTACATGTTGTCAACAAGACAAGCACACACAGCATTGACGAATTGGCGGGAATGTCACAATCGATAGCTTTAACATTATGGTAGTGAGGGAATCTGCTGTGCTTTTAAACTTATAAAAATGTATGTAGTAAGGTCCTCCCCCGAGAAACTAAGGACATTTTATATGAGACGCCAATAATGTCAGTTCTGTTCTATAGATCCGAAGCGTGTGCCCTTTCTAAAGCAGATGAAGACGTCCTTAATCGTTCCGAAAGACATATTTTTTGTATGAGTTACTGGGTTCTGAAGAAGACGATTCTACTATAAACTCGTTAATATGACATTTGACTCTTTGGCTGGGACTCTAATCCGGTAAGCCGTGCTTTAGGTGGTGCGTACAATAAAGAAACGTCTACCAACATCGGCCTGTAGCACCGCCTAAGAGCGTACGTAAGATACACGAAAATGTCTTTATAGGTGACTTGAAATGGCTAATCGATGAAAGCCACTTGCATTTCGTCAAGCGAAATTAATTCAAAAAAAAAATCTTAACAACTAAGACGAAGTTGCAGTTGTGTTCTTAAATAGCTAACTCATTCGCAAAAGAATCACTAATTTCAATAATTTACTTTGGTAAGTTCAAATTCCACAAACTGGATGCAGATCTTGAATCTTGAAGGCATTCAAATAACGGCATTATTTTAATAGTGTATTCCCATTATACATTTGCGTCAACTTGGATTTGATGAAATAACCTTTAATTGGTTTGACAATTTGCGCCGTCTGTGCGTGGTCTATCGTTCTTCAACGACATACACAGAGTGGGCCCGATTACTAAAACCGCTCCAATCAAAGGATTGCTTTATGTATCGTTCCAATCAGTATTGACATTGTAAAGTTAGCTTCGCCGAACTCAATCCAACTTTCTGACTCTGTCTATGTCATTTAAAATTAACTCCAATATCAGCAGCTTCAGGTCTCTAAAATCAAGTCAAGCAGTCAAAAAATATAATGGTGCAGAAGCAAAAAAGAATCATCGATGTAGCACATTTCGCCCATTGCACTTCTCATAACTTGAATCTTGTTTTTAAATAGAAAAGTAGAATCTTTCTCTGAACCATCTGTTTATTAGATTTGCGGTCACAGCGTAAGCCATTGAGGCCAGCTTCCTAGTCATTATGAGAGAGGATTTAAAACCTTGAAAATAACACGTTTTTGTAATGATCTGAAAAGCGTAAGCCAAATTATACACGAAACAAGTAAATCTGCTGAGAAAATTAGAAGTCTTTAAGAAAGAAAATGAATCTTTTGATTTTGTGTTCCTTCTTGTTCTTTAAGTTCGAGTATTGCAAGTCATTAATTTATTTGCCTTTTTTTTGCTTGTTAAAAGCTTCAAAATGCATCGTTAAATATCAAGAAGTTTAGAGATGGGTTTCATTCAGTACAGAAAGATGCATTAAGGATTTCCGATAAGTGGAGTATTGACAAAAAGTTTATTGACAGAAGATCACGTAAAATCAAGATTCGCTTTGAAGAACTATCCCAAGATGAGAGATTTGATGATTTTTAACAGTTCCTGTTTCCACAGAAAAAGTTTAGAAATCTTTGTATACCCTATCTTAAGGGTATATTAATTTTGACACATATTTTGTAACACCTCTTAATATTTGTCGCAGACCCCTAAAAGTATATTTATTTATGATCAGGACCAAAACCTAAGACTTTTTTTTGCAATGTCCGTCCGTCCGTCCTTTTTGACACCAAAAAGGATTTTAATGCTAGGGAGCTGAGATTTGGAGCATATACTCCCTAGTGTCCCGAAATGGTAGTGTTAAAAATTTTAAATCCGCCCACTGCCCCACCACCATTTACAAAAAAACCGTTTAAAAGCTAAAGTTAGAGGGATAGAGTGTTAGAACCTTTTGCCATGCCTACTTGTAGGCGTTTTTTACTAAAATCCTGTTTTCGTCGAAGACTTTCATAGAAATCGAAAAAAAAATATTTAACAAAATATTTAGCCAATATTTTTCTCAATATATCAGTTTTTGGCCACGCCCACTTTTTGAGGGTTCTTTTCAAATATTGTAGTGTTTTTTATAAATTCCATGGAAAATGAAATAAAATGCCACCCATGAATAGGGTATCATAGTGTTCACCCCAAGCGGGCTGTAGCTTTTCCTTATGTTTTTATCATTGAGATATAAAGATATTGATGGGTTTGCTTCTGTCAAATCCAGAAAATAACATTTAGTACCTTCTTATTTTTGTAGGTAGAAAGCATTTGTTAATGCAATCTCATGTAATCAATGAACCACTTTTCTACAATTGTCATGACACCTTGTCACGTTCTACTATAGAAAGAGAAAATTTAAGCAATTGGAAAATGAAAAATGGAATGGAATATGCAATTCGCTAAGTTTTCTTGAAAGACGAGTACTCGAAAACTGCGAAAAGTTACCATACAAAATTTTAGGTAAAACAAATTTAATTTTTCGCGCATTTAAAAATTCTATAATCCCAACACATACACTTTAAGACAACCACGGAAATACGTTTTCAAAAAAAAATCCACTTATAAGCTCCTTATACTCAAGTACCTCGCCGTTTTCTCGTGGAACAGAAAAAAAGCCGACCAACTTCGAAACTAGACTACAGCGGAAATGATGACTCGAGGACACTCAAGTTGGATGGAAATGCCTTTCATGTCGAACTTACATGACATATATTTTTGTTCCGAAATACATTAAAAACAGATGCAGGCTTAGGAAAAAAAAATAACCTAACACCTACTTAAAGTTCATTGCCAATTGGCTTTTATAAATCTCTCACCAATTGGCAGCCAATAAAATCGTGGCCGCACTTTCATTGCGTGCGAGTTTGATTTTTATTTGAATTAAAATACTTAAACTACTATTAAAGGATCATAAAAACTTCAACTCTTCGTCGAATGTAAACAAACCATTACCCCTCGAGAAATTATTGCGTATATAACACTTTCTAAGAATACACACAATATTTTTTTTTTTTTAAATTTAAAATGTATCTAATTATAGAATGCCGTTGTTTAGTTCTCATTTGAATGAAGGTGCTCCCGACGGCGGCTTCGGCTTCGGCTTCCTCCTACCTCGAATTGATTGATTCCATATGGCAAATTGGAAAGTTGCCTATTGTTCGCGTGTTGCGGTCTTCTTTAAACAAAATTCAATAGGTGGTAGGTATTGTAGAATTAGCTAAATTAAGAATCCTTTGATATTTATACGTTTTGTATCGATGTGGTTATTAAATATTAGTGACACTTCATTTTCTTTAAATGCTGACAGGCGTAATGGAATCTACGTTTAAATATTGAACCTTTCACCCTTCGATCACCTTTATTTTTGGAATTCTATTTATGGATTAATAGTTCCATTAGAAATGTGCATACAAACGATGTGAGAGATCATTAGCTGGATATTGATAATGATACCATTTAAATACGGATTTTATGGCCTGTATTTTTATTAATTTTATTTCAACACAATAAGATGCAGGTGCGAAAAGTTTTACAAATTGTTGTCCCACAACCTATGGCTACAAATCTGGAATCTAGCACTCGAATGCATACCTCTTTAAGTATTTCCTGTGATTTGAAATAAACCCTCAAGGCTATTCTTTATTCTTAACGGGGATAATCGATTAACACCCCCAAATCCATTTTGTTTCCTTGTTTTAGTTTTCCTTTCGTGTGGCTATTTTATTCGTTCTGATTACAAATCTTACATAATTTGTGGTTACGTGTCCTTCAATGAAGGCCATTAAGTTATAACGAAACGCTTAACACTCATTACCACTTGAGGCTACAATAAAATATTTTTAGCCAAAAATATGAAACACAAAGTTTTACTATGTATTTACGAAGCTATTTCCTTTATTTGTTAAACCAAACGCGTGTGTCCTTAATGAGGTTACAGACGTGCTGTAATTTACTTGAAACAAAAAAATAAATCGAAAATATCGACTTTAAGTCTGGGCATAGAGAGACGTCAACGACTTGAAATTACATGTTTCACATCTGGAGGAGGAATATACGTTTTTTTTTACTCTGGGAGGGTATATCTTAACTATTGTTGATCAAAGTTAAATTGCTAGACATGCTGGGTTCTCGAGGATAGACATTTTTTTGTCCACCCTTGCGCGAAATGGCTGCTAACGTTTTGTCTATTTATTATCCTTGTTTGTCGCTCTAGTTTCTGAATGAAACAGTTTTCCAATTATAAAGTTTCAAATTCAAATAATTTCACATCCTCTTCACTGAGACGAAACTTCGTCTTCAATTAAATTTGCACAATTTTTGTGCAGACTAGAATGGCAGTTGAATTTCTCACGTATTTATTATTTTTTATACCCTATCCTAAGGGTATATTAATTTTGACACATAGTTTGTAACACCCCTTAATATTCGTCGTAGACCCATAAAAGTATATATATTTATGATCAGGACCAAATCCTAAGACTATCTAGCAATGTCCGTCCGTACGCAATTTTTAGGCCTCTAAAATCAAGCTAGGAAGCTGAAATTTGGACCACATATTCCCTAGGGCTCCGAAATGGTTAAGTGTAAAAGTCTTTTGAATACGCCCACTGTAACGCCCACTGCCACGCCCACAATTTAGTAAAAACCGTTTTAAGGCTAAAGTTAGAGAGACAGAGTGTTACATCCTTCACAAGATATGTAGGCACTGCCCCCCTTTATAAGTTTGTCATATAAAGTTTTTTGCCACGCCTACTTTTTGTGTGCGTTGTTTACTAAAATGCTGTTTTCTTCGAAAATTTTCATAGAAAGCGAAAAAAAATGTTTAACAAGATATTTACCCTATATCTTTTCCAACATATCGCCCATACAAAGTTTTTGGCCACGCCCACTTTTTGGGGGCGTTTTTTCAAAAACAAATTGTTCTTAATGCTTTTTTATTTGGGGCATATAGAGATATGGATAGGGTCCGCCCCAAGCGGACTTTCCTTATGTTTTTATCTATAGTTTATGTTAAGAATATAGAAAAGGGAAGAATTTGCCTATCACATGATAGGTGGGATTCCCTGTAGCAATCTTGCTTAAACATAGTTAAATCAGAGCTTCAATGAGGCACTCCTAAAACGGCCAAGAAACATGGTCATTGACGGAGTAAGCATACAACCTTAGTGCTATGTCAAAAAAAAGCTTGGTTAAAATGTCCCAGGCTGTTAAATGGCGAACAATCATAGGTGATAGATGATTCAGTACTGCAACCGTAAATATTATACTGAATCGAAATTGTGGTGGTGTCGATAGATAAAAATTGTATATCACTTGTAAAGCCTAGAAAGCTAACATTTGGAATACAAGTTAGACCATGTGATGAATAGGTGCAGGAATGGTTTTTTAAATTTCATGTCAAAAGGAACTTAAAATGTCTTTAATTTTCACAATATCAAACCATAATTATAACAAAAAAACCACAATTGTTGTGACATAAATCCAAATTATACCTTAAAAAAATAGCCCCATCTAGACTTAAGTAGAGACTGCTCAAACCATGATCATAATACAGAATCGAGGCTAAAGGTAGCGCTAATAAAGGCGCTCGACATTCATGCAGTAATACAGGAAGTGCTAAATTTTGTAATACGTTGGAGATGAATAAAGGATTGATATTGTAAATTAGTAGGAAACTATTTTTTTGTAAATAGGAGTTCACTTGCGAATTATTTTGCATAATTAATGTCGAAGAGATTTGTATTTCAAATACGAATCAAATGGTAACAATATGTTCTTGTGTTTTCTTTCATCGACGATCGAGCGTTCTCTCTACTAATACTAATATAATTAATTATAAAAGTGTTTGCAAATGTAAGTCTGAGTGTTTTTCCCATTAATCAAAATTTAGTTTTGTTTAATGAGGGAGACGAACAAGTGTTGTACGGATATAGTTAATAGTAAGAAAAAAGTATATACTTTAAATATAGTTTCCCACGCAATATTTATATTTTCCATGCAATTTGACAGGTTGTGTAGAAACAACGAGTTCTTATGTGGTTAACCAAAATGTGATCTCAAGCGTGTGTTCCGCCTTTGGCCCTTATTGCGAATGTCGATCAGCGAACGATTCGATAAAAGTCGATTGCGTAGACAAATTTTACGTTTGGTATTGTATAACTCAATCGTCAAAAGTTCGTGTTGTGAACAAAAATTCTATTTATTGTGAATAGAGCATACTTTGTTTTCTGTTGCTAACAACTTTTGACCTGTAATCAAGTTAATGTATGAAATAGTGATAAAATTGAATAAATTTTTCAGCCACACAACACACAATCAAAAAGAAAAATGAAGACGATAAACATCGTCTGTCATAACGAAAAATATCGTTCACAATCGACATTCGCAATACCGAAATTCCTAACAAACGATTGCCTATCGATAAAAGTCGTCTGTCGATTAATAATCGACAATCCCAATAAGGCCCTTAGATATCTTCGGCGACCACGCGTTTGACAATTTTAAACTATTTGACATTTTATTTAGTTATGTTAGTATAGTATTAGTTAGTAGTATTCTAAGGGTATATTAATTTTGACACATAGTTTGTAACACCCCTTAATATTCGACCAAATCCTAAGACTATTTAGCAATGTCCGTCCATCCGTACGCAATTTTTAGGCCTTTAAAATTAAGCTAGGAAGCTGAAATTTGGAACACATACTCTCTAGGGCTCCGAAATGGTTAAGTATAAAAAATTTGTTAATACGCCCACTGCCACGCCCACAATTTAGAAAAAACCGTTTTAAAGCTAAAGTTAGAGAGATAGAGTGGTACAACCTGCACAAGATATGTAGCCATTGCTTACTGTACTGCAAGCGTCACTGCATCCAGAATTTCTGCACATGTGTTTTGGGCATAACGCAAACAGAACTTATGCCCCCATACATTCCAATCTCTCAACGCGTGCACTATTTAAAGCCACATTTAGTTTTAATAGTTCGCGGGCCTTAATATGACAAATCGTAAAGTCACCAGTCACCAATGTAAGATCAATCCTCTCTATAAACCGGTTGTTTGGTAAAACAGGCTTTGGCAGAACCGTGTTACTGCCTCTTTTGCAAACCTCCAAAAAATGGACTGTTTAGAAAAGTCAGTCTCCGCTTTAAATGCTTTGATAAACCTTTTCCCTTTCGATAAAAACATATATTATCGGATGTACATTGAAAACCATATCGCGCTTAAAGAGAGATTTCTTTTGGTACCATGGAATTTTGAAGAACTTGCGCGAGAATTATCCTCGACCCCTGTTTTATGTATATGCTATAGGATACCAAAAATCTTCGCAATGGCTTCGGTCAGGCTCCGAACCAGTGAATGAATACCATCGTATTTTCACCGATGGAAAATGATGGATTATGGATGTATAATGGAATGACTCCACTGCCCCTTAGGATGATTCAACTCAGGAACTCTTTTAACTCCCTTAAAAGACTGAACACTCCGATTGTTGTTTGAGTTGCGGGAAATGAGATCTCCGTTGCACTTGCTCTGAAATTTCGAAAGTAGTTTTTTCAGAACCTGAACCTGTGTTGGGTCTGCCAGCATCCCTAGTAAGCGCCTCCATCGATAACTGTGTCTCTTATACATGCAATATTCGGTAGTATGATTCTTCGGAAGACACCACAGAGTTTTTCGACCTGTTTGGAGTCATGGGCTTGGAAGACCAACACTATCGACTGACAGATACAAATACAAACTAATTCATTGCAAAAAATATATTCATGAAGTTTCTCGAATTTCCCGCTATTTCAATTGCGTTGTAACGCAATTTTGTATGGGTCAACTCTATTTGGTATTATATCTCATAAAAGAACAATCAGCTTGTCATTCTTTTACATAAATAATTAATACTTAATATAAAATAATTAAATTTACATTCAGTTTAAATATTGCCTATGAAATATAATCTCCAATGGTTCTATTTCAACGGTTTGGTGGAGGAGGGGTGCAGGCACCCTATCAAAGTGCGTATTAGATAGGCATCGCTTTCGCCATTAGTTAATTAAAATACCTAGTTCCGCCTCAATTGTATCAACTATTCATTTTCCCCAGAGTCATTAAAATTATTTCCATTTGTCCCTATTACATTGGGTAAATTTATACGAAACTAATTTCAAAATTAAACTCATCCATTTGGAAAAAAGAACGATTATATTATGTTGTAACGAAAAATGGTGCCCAGAAATCGAAACTATTGTGTGTGTGATATTGGTATTTAAACCGAGGAGCGAGCAATTGAATGCATCCAGTGAACTATTTGCTTTGTTCACGTACTTACGTACGAATGTCTGTAGCTCATTTTTGTTCATCGTTGCGGCGACGACGACGATGACGACGACGGTAGTAAATTTTACTAGATGGCACTCTATAAATTTGCATTTAGTGACGAACGACGACGACGACGACGACGACTGAAGGACGACAACGACGATAGGAAGGAGAAAGTCCGTCGATGTCGTTGTCTGTACTCTGTTGCTGTGGTTCTGCTGCTGATGACAAAGAAGGCGACATAATTCACTTTGAATAATGTCATCAAATAAAACGCAAGAAAATGCAAATTCTGCTTATACCTACTATGAAATTGTTATGCAGTTTTTAAATGGATAGGATAGGAAATGTTATTTTCAAGGACTTTTATATTTTAGCATGAAAATTTCGAATTTAATAAGAAACTTCTCAACGACAGCAAAATGATTAATTAGCGAAAATCATCATCAGAGCATCAGCATCATCTTCCCACGCTTAGTTGAACTTCTCAGCTGCTGCTATTTTAAGAGTAATCAATAATCGAATAGCAATTTGTACATTATCGTAATTCGATAGAGCACATTCCTGACGGATTTTTAATCAAGTTAAATTAGTTTGGCAGCTGTGTAAATTAAAGAAGTTTTTTTTTTCGTCGTAAAACATTTTTGTACTTCATCCGGGGAGATACTTATTTCTGTTGTCTTTTCGATTACTTTTTTTTGAGCATGGATGAAAGTTAGTTCTTTTTCTTATTATTGTGTGTGTATGTAAATGTTTTTAAAGGGTAATGGGTATCGTTTTAGTCCGCTAAAGAATACAATAGTTTGAATCGACAATAATTGAAAGGAACGGAAAAACTCCTGATATCTTCTCCGATCAAAAAATTACCTTAAATTTCGCCTCTAAGCTGCAGAAAGGCTTTACATCGCATTCGATTCAATCAAAGTGAGTAGAAATGAAGCAGAAATAAAAAAGACGAAGCGATAACTGGCAACCAATACAGTCATTGATTTAAGACCGATAAGCAATCGCCTGGCTGTAATCCTCATCCAAGAGGCATGTTTTACAATGTCAGCCTTTGCTCATGCTCCTACTGAAGAAACTGAAGGAGTTTTATGACAGCTAGTATGATGCCTACGGAGCCCGTCCGGAGTACGATGTCAAAAAGCATTCGGGGACTTTAACGCCAAAGTCGGTAGGGAAAATATCTGTGGGGGATAAGTCGGTAAGCGCAGTCAATACTAAACAATAACAGTAAGACTGTGATAAGCAGCTCTCGGTTTCCAAAACTTCGAGTCCACATAGCAACCTGGCGCTGTCCAAATGATCGAACCGCTAACCAAATCTTCCACGTGCTAACTTCTTTAACGTGCATGTTTCCGAAAGAAGCTGCAAACCACCAAGAAAAATAAATTTAACGCTGGACGCCTTAGCACGATTGGAGTAGCCAGAGGCTACTGCACTCACCATCCACGAATGCGAACACCATTTTTAACCAGTATCGCAACATTATAAAGGTTGTAGCCGAGAACCACCAGGGAAAATGTGCCCGTGGTCTGTTGGCTCTTGTCCGCCGAAAATTGGTAAAGAACTTGCACATTTCCAAGCGCTGCAGCGCAAAGCAGGATCAACGAGGGAAGAGTGTCGATCCAGGAGAAAGACGAAAAAAAAACCCAGCTCAAGGAAAGTCCCGCAATCGACACACTATCCGCATGTTCTAGTGATGGGAATATAGTCACCAAAGCACAAGGAATTGTAGAGATATTAAAGCAGCATTTCCAGTGTCTGCTAAATGGGCATGATGTCGAGAGAGTGGTAGGGAAAGAAAAGAACCCGCGTCTAGTCAATGTAGAAGAAATTTCGCCCTCTGTATTTTACAGCTATTAAAAGGGTGGAAAACAACAAGTCCTCTGGCTGACATGACCCCCCATGGTGGTGATGTTTTGCTAGGGTGCATGCACCAAATCATCAACCAAGTGTGGGTAGAAAAACCATTTCCGATGACAGCACTAACAGCTCCATATGCGCGATCTACAGGAAAGGCGATCATTTAACTTGCAAGAACTATCACTCATATAATATTCTATCCAAGTAAGTAAACATCAACTCCACGAATAACAGGTTGCTATATGACGCCGGGTGCTGATAAGCAGGAAAGAAAAGCGAATACGAGGAGTGCGAATAGGGGAGGAGTTTTACAGCAGCGAGAACTCTATGAGCTGTACCCAAATGAGGCTGTAGCCCAAAAGGGAAAAAAACGTCGACTACAATAGCTTGCTCAACATCGTACTAATGGACAATAGATCTCCAGTCAAAAGGATCTTCGAGTCTCAGCCCACGGGTTTGAGATGATATGGAAGACCGTACCTACGTTTTAAGGACTAAGCCATCGCGGATGCCAGAGCGCTTGGTCTCGAAATCGCAGAGGATGGAAGGCTACCTTATCTCAAGTCCTGTCCAGAGCCCGTTTAGTGAGTACAAATTAGACAACTCTCTGTATATATCATCTTACATATAAATATAGGAAATAACATAACTACAAAGAAAAGTGAAATAATTTGATTTAACGATTCAGTATTCTGCCCCAACGAACTCACATAACATCCGCACAGAGTCTACGACACCCTTGTTCATCCGCAAATAACACTTAAGCTCTCTGCACCTAAATACGTTTTCTTCCACTTCCAATTTCTCCATAAAAATGAATACTATTAACCCCGCCTTTCATTACGAAATGTGTTTGGGTAACTTCACTATCCTTTTTCCATTTGTCGACCATACAAAAACCAAACCCTTTTCGCTAGGACTATAGTAATATGTTTTTTAAGACAGGACAGTTACATCCCCTACCGACCCACATTTTAACCCACAAAACATTTCTTTCTTTACAAATGAATTACACATCTTTCTCATTACACTAAAGAGAATATAAATTTTATAAAATGCAGGACTAGGTGCGCAACGTCCCCTCTTTTATAGGCAAACGGGCACAGTTGTTGTTAAGATCTCGTCCATCCTTTCCACACCCCATAAACTAATGGAATTCCTGCATTATAAGTAGGTCCGTCTATTTCTGTTTAGAAACATTTCAAAGAAAATCTAGTTTAACATAATAAAATAAATACGACCTATGAGCTACAAGCCACGTCATCGGACCCCGTGTCGGTCGGTGTTACTTTCATTAGTCGCACATCCACTTTCACCCCTTTCTATTATACATTATTTATGTAGACTCTTTGTGTTGCAGATACACGTTTGTTAGAAACGTAATGCAGTAGCATTACCCTACTCATGCCATGTTCTTACAGAATATCGACAACAAACTCATTAAAACTCTGCTCTAGTTTATGCTTGTCGCAACTGCCAAAGGGTTGTCATCTATCTGCCTAGGAAACCGTGTTACCCCTAACACCCTCTGGGTGCAACTATACTATCCCAACTCTTTTTGTTAGAATTTTTATTTTGTTAACTTTACTCCACTTCTTCTTCTTACGTGAGCATAAGAAAATATTCAGAGTAGGAGAATGAGAATTTATGAAAATAACAGATATGTATCCGCAAACTAACTTGGAATGTATCCCTACAGTGGTGAGTGCGCACATCTCTCACACCCATACCGAGGCACTAAGATCGGTGTAGTATAAGATAATATTAGGGTAGGAGAATTATGTGACTGTACAAGGACAAATGGGATCCAAAGTAACATAACTTGCACTTTGAAAAATGGGGTTAACTCAGAAATGTACGAATGGGGCATGATTCGGAGTGGGTTGGATGACGACGATGGTACAGTAGCAGGATGTAGATGTCTCGGTAGGTATCTATCTATCTATCTACATTTATATATGTGACGTCTTTTATGAATGAACGAATAAGAGTTGAAACTCATTTGCTTTAACATGTAGATTTGGGGAGAAACGGAGAAAAAAAACAAATCCACTTTTATATCACGAATAGCTTTTATTTCTCATTAGTTTCCTGTGACAGAGGATAGGAAAGGATTTTCATTTTTCTACTTGTGTAAAGGGAAGTTTAAATATTTTTTCAACGAAGATGTTTTCTTTTTCCATTTCATTTGAAACAGGTTAAAGTCGGAAAGCCTTACTGTGTAAAATGAAATGAATACTTTAATTACGGTCTTTTACCCAGAAGAACGGTTCATCATGCATAAGTTGGACTAGGAACACTAGGAACAAGGTCTCCTGAGCCTTTTTTATTTTGAGATTTTCCTTTGGAAGTGTCTTTTTTTCTTCAGAGCGGGTGGGGTGGTCTATCAAAGAAATCCGTGAAGAGATTTTTTTTTTTTAGACTTTTACCTCTTACCTTCGAAATTGTGAAATTTGTTTTCTTCTTATTACGAGTAGAAAAAATCAGGTAGTTACTCTAGAATGAAATTAGAGACAAATTGCATGTAATTTTATATCAAGCATTCGGTTGAAACTTTTAGGCATTAGTCTTCGAATAGCTTTGGTGCTAGAAAATGGTTCACTTTGGCATGCTGTATTTTTCTACTTGTAACGTTGTTAAGTTCTTTATAAGAAAGATTGCCAAAGAGTACGTTGCGAGTTGTGTAAGAGTGAAGGCCTTGCATAAAAAAAGATACATATAGAAGAAAAAAATGGCCTTGGAATTTAAACTGCAGGAATGTTAAAAAAAAAATATCTGACTAGCCATTATTACATAATGTCTCTACAAAATATTTAATTTGAATTTTACACTTGCTTTGTACGCATAGCTAAAAAAACAATCTTTTTATAGCTGTAAAATGTTCACTTTGGTTGTACTTAAACAACAACATGACACGTGATCAATTACAGCTGACAAATAATATATAACAATTGGCAGATAATAGGTTACAGTTAACAAATGATAGATCACAGAATGACATATGACAGATGACAGATGATGTTTTAGCGTATTAGTTTTCTTATCGTCGGGCTCGTCCGTACACAAAGTACATGCTAGGGATTCATGCAAAAGAACTGCACCGATTATTCATCAAGAAAATATATAAATATGCAATTCTGTCTATAAAATAAAGGATAGCAGCATACTTGAGTCAATCCATGACTGTAAAACAATAATTCAAAAAGGGTTTTTCCCAAAAATCGCATAATTAGGTACAACCGAATCACCAGTTTGAAGTAGGAAACGAATCAACAGAAAGTTATTTTCTGTAGTGAATTCAGTTTTTGCTTACACTCACTCAGCCAATATGGCTACCGCGAGAGCAATAGTTAGTCACTTGCCACTTTTATTTTTAAATGTGGATTATTTAAGGTCCATTCGAGTAAGGCTACGATTACATTGGATGTATTTGCTGACGATTAAATGTTCGGACGTTTTAATTAGAACTGTTCTTCAGGAAGGGATGGATACAGTGAATGCGTTTACTCACGAAACAAATTTTCGTTGAATGCGGTTATAAATATGTATTGGCAAAGGTTTTTTTTCTGGTTTCCTGTAACTAAAGAGAATATGTTGAAAATCTGAAATTTGAGGTAAGATTTCTGTTCATTGAGTTTTTCTGTTCAGTTTAATTTAATAAAGTGTTCGCATTAAGATAAAAGATCCAAACGATATATTTAAATAAAAAGTTGTTTCTTTGTCAGTGCAAAGTTCTGACTAACAATTCGCAAGAAATCAAATTAATTTAAACGATCAATCTGTTCTGACGAACTCGTGCAGTTTCTGACGCTGGCACTGTAACTGGTTTCATACGAACCTTCGGCTATGTTTGTTCTGACGTGTATGTCAAAGTTACCGCTGCTATAGGTTTAGCGATTCTTTACGAATAAAACGAAATTGAACGCAAATCTGTTCCCTTAAGTAGCAAAATTATGTCGCTTTTCGTGCAATGAAACGCTCTTGAAAGGGTAAAAAGTTTCTCGACGAAACAAAGAAATTTCTTTTCCTTGTGATATGATTTTTGTTATTTTTTGCTCTCTCAGTAGGACGTATATATTTTTGACGTTTAAAAAGCAGATAACTTTTCGTTTAACACGTTCGACTACTTTTTCGTTAATCTGAATCCCACAATAAACGTGAGCTAAAAGTAGGCGAACAGAGAAATTATTTTTTTCCAACAATCGGAAGACGAAATTTTGTTCTTAAGAGAGAAAAGGGGAAAAGAACGGCTGTTCTCTAATAGGAGAATGGTTGGGAACCCTTGATCTATATTGCCGAATGTTGAAAATCTATTTAATTTTTTTTTTTCAACTGAATACAAGCTCTTATAATTTCGTATTAATTTTGAGGTGTTCAAAATCACCTCCGCGTTTGTAGGTAAATGGGAAGTTTTTCGGTTTCGGCAATGCAAGTGTCATTCATGCATAAAGGCCAGAGTATTGGGGTTTCGCTTCACATCAAAGAACCCATCTCGGAAAAATTGAAGCACGCCTTAGTTGGTATTGCCATTTTCAAATGCGAATTCCGTTAAAAGTGCAATGTCAATCAACGTTCCTGTATACAAATGCGTAAAAGAGTCAGGTTTAAAAGCTCCCGCATAAGACGAGTGCAGCAACACAAGAATTTGATTGGACTCAGTGACGAACCGATATAAAACCGATTCTGAATTGCAGACTTGAAGACGTCCAAAACCAACTTGAATTGGACGGCTCGAAAGGTAATTTCTAATTCATTGCAGAATGATACCGTCTATTCAAATGCACGAATTTTCGACAGAAGAGCTTGACGTCGAACTCTATCAACAATTTTACCTTCACAACCACGGTGCCATTTTTCGCTTAGATATGTAATCAAGTTACTCTGTACATCCCAGGTCTGTCCTCCAGCGGTGCGTTCCAGAATATATGATGTAATTAAGGAGATACACAGATAGACAGCAGAGTTGAAAAGACAGAAATGCGTTATTTATTTCAGTCAGATTAAGAGCTCGACTGGCCAAAGAGAAAAAGCTTCGAACTGAGAGAACTAAAATCGAAAAGTTTAAAGATAGAAACTAGGTGTTAAACAACAGGATAGCCGGTTCTGACTGGCTACAATCAGAAATCTTCAAATACGGTGGTTCAACTATCTAAGTAAGTGTGGAGAAAATTATGCCCGATAATGTATGTCATATAAGAATTATTGAGGCATATGCTTGTGCTTACTAAAGTGCTTTATTACCAGATCTCATCAAAAGTGTGGGTTGGTGGCCTCTATACCGACCGTGAAGCTAATTTATTCGCTACAGCAAATTCTTGGTTGTTTTTGAACCACAAATAATAAGGCCGGTGTCAATACAGGAGGCACTATCACTATTTACCAGACCTGCCCAGCTACTGAGACGACATGCGGATGATAATGACATAATCGAACGCATCCAGCGTGCCGTCGTAATCGACATTTTCATGGCTATTGACAAACTGCCGAAACATGTCTTTCTTGTCACTCCGAACACGCGTGCTGGGATTCGAAGATAGTCTTAGATGCATATTAACAGATCTACCTTTTATTTACAATTTTCAAAAATTGCAACAGTTTGACCTGTCAAAGTCTCACGTGCTAGTTCACAATAAAAGAGATGTTAAATAACGTCACAATGATTACATTGAATTCCACTTTTGTTAAAAGTCAAAATTCAGTACAACATTTTTAGATTAGGAGAAACTTTTTGGAGATCCATAGCTACGGGCCAAAAGCTTTAATTATGCAATTTTTGATGATTGCTTATTTTAAATATGAAACTGATTTGATGATATTTTAATAATATTTAATCCACAATAATTTCATTCGAAATAAGATAGTTTGGAAACCATTCCATTTCCACTCAACCTACCACAATGAACAGATAACTGACAAAATGAATGTCGAAAAAAACAATCCGTTTACACAATAACTTATCACCTCATGAAGCTCCAGAACTGAGAGGTGGTGTAAAATACATTCATAACATTTAACAGGCCAATCGATTGTACTCAATAACCCCTTCGCTTTTGAAACAAAACGTTTTCGCTTCCCAACTCAACCATTTGCATTTTACAAAATCCGTAATCAAGTAGATTCTTAGGTACCTGCTTATGTCAATCAAAACAAGACATGACGATTTTTAAAAAAAAAAACAACAAAGCACTTAAGTAAATTCCAATGTGTACTTTTGCTGTGCATTTTATTTAGCTCCAGGTGATTGCTTTTTTCAAATGAACAAATAAATCCATAAATCCAATTAATACGACCAGTGAAACAAGGAACAGAATAAATTTCAATCATGTAATGCACCATATCTATGCAATGGATTCAATTCCATTTAATCGCACAAAATTGAAATTCCCGGACTTCCCACCCAAACCCCAACCCAAAATGCGGTCATTGAACGAAAAGCTTGTCCAGAAATCATAAAGAAATCATAAAGTGGAAACCTCTTAGTTGTGTTGTAGGCACCTACTCCGTGTCTGTGTGTATCGTTCTCTCTCTGTTTTATTGTAATCTCATTCAAACTGAAATTACAAGCTCACATGCATATGCATGCAAGCAGCCCTCCCTGTAAAACATAACAACCCTTCCTTCAGTAAAACAAGCAAAAAGCAACAACAACAAAAAACACTCGCACAAACATTAAACAAGAAAGTATAAAAACAAAGAAGAACTTTCAACGAACGGGACCAAAAATACAAACGGAAAATCAGAGTAAAACAAAAAAAACCCAGAAAATTCAATTCATTTCTTTCTCTTACATCAACGGCTGCTGCCAGTGGCTGCTGCTGAAGCTGAAGCTGAAGATGCCTGTAGCGAGTGGATATACCACTCAGACCCACTTTATCGATTTTTTTCGAACATTTAATTATTTACAGGTCGACGCTCCAAAAGGATAATAGCGAAAGAGAGATACAGAGAGAGAGAGAGCACGCCTTAGTAGTTGGTTGGCTGGTGGACGTAGGACGAGTACCGAGTAATAGCTGCCCGAATTGCTAAGGGTCCTTGCTTATGATTGAAGGTGAAATTTTCTTTCCCTTTGAGTGGATGGAGTTGGATCTGGGGGTTTTCGGTTAACCCTGACGATCAAGATTAATTGGAGCCAGCATTTCATTTCAGTTGTGCGTACAACTGTGCAAGGAAGTTGGCCTAATGTCTCTACATCTGTACATCAATTGGCTGGATATAGAAGAGTTGGTAAAACTTAATTAAAAGACAACATCAATGCGATGGGAAAAGAATACGATGCGGCAAAGAGAGAATTAATTTGTTTTCCATAGATTTGTCGAGTGAGTAACTTTATTTAAAGGGGCTATCTGCAGATAGCTGCAAACTAAGTAGGATAATTTCCTTTACCAAAGTAACTTCATTTTGCCATTAGAGTGATCTATTATGCAATTAAGCGGTCGTATGAAAACTTAGTTTGTTTGTGTGAGTGCAACGAGGCTACCTGCAAGCTAGGACACTCCTTTGACAAATATTTCTTTTCGCTTCGTTCTAGGTTAATGGAATGTTCTTTGTGCAGCTTCGCTTTATGTTGCAGTAGTTTATTCCCTGATATATTTTTACGAATTGCAAAAACAGGGTATCCCAGTTAGACGGAAATAGTTTACAAAGGTGGGAGATTCCGTAGGAAGCGGATGGACAATACAGGTCACTGACCCTTGACCACATACAGTTCAGTTAACAATTGGTCATTGGTACAGCGGCCCAGTGGTAAGTGCATTAGACTATCATGCCGCAGTACCATTGAATTCATTCAAATTCTTGCAGTTACAATTGCTTCCTCTCAAGAAATAGGCTGTTATCTTCGCTGATAGTTAGGCCACGCGACAAAAACTCTCGATTCTGCAGGGCTATCCGCCAGTTTGACATCACTCTTGTCTGGTTTGCGGACCATCTATCCCCCGCAAGGATCCGTGAAATCTGACAGAAATCTTTTGGCATTTTACGTCAGTGGCATGTGGTCGAGTCTGATGACTTGCCTCATATCCAGGAAGATGTGGCGCACTTACAACAAATCTAGAACACAGGATCTCAAACGTAGAATGCGTGCAGACGTTATTGAGCTGTTGGCTGGGCATCTCCCATAATACAATTTGTGGCAGATCCCTGGACGCTTACGAAAGCGAAACCGTGTTTCATCTTCTTCATCTTACCGACTTTAAGGATAGCCAGATATCGCACACTGCGCAAGCAATTCTTTCGGGACCTTGAGAATATCACAGGCACAGAATTTAACAACAATATTTCTTTACTTAATTCTGCGTACTGGTTTTAACCGACACTCCTCCTCTTTTTTTACACGTCCCCTGAGTGCTTAAGCTTTAACCACTTTACATACCTACCACCTAAAGTTTTATTCGCTGCCCCACCCTTTTGGGAAATCCTGACAAACACCCAAAGCTACGAACTGTCACTTGTCAAACAAATATATCTTCGCACACACACTGGTCAGATTCCTGATTTCCTCAAACCTAGCATGTGTGGCGGAAACCTTGGGCATGCTCCGATTTTGAAGAAGTACCTAGGAAACTATTCTAGCTCCCACTAGATTACATATCTCTATCCGCACTTTAATAGAACATTCCAATAAAGATGGTCCGAACATTCCAAACAGCCCAGCAAAAAAACACTCATCTTAAGAAAGTTGTACTCCTGGTAAGATGACTTTAGGGACTTTTAAACTAGAAATAAAAACGTACTGTACTGCCTTAATTCTTGACTGAGAAATTCGCTGAGAAAAAGGCTTCGAGGAGCAAAGCTTTAATAGCGAAGCCCAAGAAGATGATGGCTGGCACTTGATCTGTGGCGCGCATTCCCGATAACACGCAAAGGACCATCTTTTTTGCCATTGTAAATGAACAGTAACCTTTCTACCGTTTAACAAGAATCCGTGGTTAAAATTTTAAAAAAAGCTACAAGATTAATACGATCCGAAGGTAGGTGGGAAGTCTTCCATAAGACAATAAGGACCTAAGTTTTGAAAAATCCACACCGTTTTAAGAATTTACAAATCTACCAAGCAGCCAATGCATTTGATTACATTTAATAACCCGCTCCTTCTGGTTTTTTACGTGTATTTCTATTTTAAATTCGCATCGACTGTTTATACCCTATCCTAAGGGTATATTAATTTTGACACATAGTTTGTAATATCCCTTAATATTCGTCGTAGACCCATAAAAGTATATATATTTATTATCAGGACCAAATCCTAAGACTATCTAGCAATGTCCGTCCGTCCGTCTGTACGCAATTTTCAGGGCTCCGAATTGGTTAAGTGTAAAAAAAATTTGAACACGCCCACTGCCACGCCCACAATTTATAAACAACCTTCACAAGATATGTGAAGTTTTTTGCCACGCCTACTTTTTTTGTGCGTTTTTTACTAAAATGCTTATTTCTTCGAAAATTTGGCCAGGAAGCGATAAGAAATTACTAACAAGACATTTGCCCAATATTTTTTCCAACATATCGCCCATACAAAGTTTTTGGCCACGCCCACTTTTTGGGAGTTTTCGATTCTTTGCTTAACACTCCTATAACTTCTTTTGGAAGGCACGTAAGTTTAGCCAGTAATACAATTCTTATTTTTAAAAGTTCAGCTATGCCTGTTAATACGTTGCCTTTATCTGTATCAAATTGAACAACATTTAGTACCCAAAAGAGGGATAGAGAGAACAAGAAGTCACAAGTGTGACGAAATATAGCCAGCTCAGTAATTCAACCACCCGGAAACCTTAATCTTCTCAATCCGTACTGCCTCCCTTCGGAAAAATCAAGACCCAACCCGTATCAACTAAGAATAGGTAAGATTAGGAGGAAAGTTTTTCACCAGATAACAAATTTCACCCGGAAACCGTGAAGCCCCATTGTGAGTACCTTGTTTGTACATGTAAGGACATTTGTGTAACAAAACCACTTCGAACTGTAGAGGAATAGTTTTATGTCGCATAGAGGTACTCTAGCCGTGCTCCCATGAAGGATGAGCGGCGTTCCTGTAGAGCTAGGAAGTCGATTTTCAAGATTTTCTACGGACTCTATTTCCTCTTCGTCTCTGCAGCTTCTGCTGGAGTCATTTGCAAAGATCCCTAGCCTTTTAGCCATGTTTCTAATGCTGCAGTGTCCGGTTAATACCCCGAAGAGCATCCGGATTTGACTTCTGCTAAGAGAGACGAGGGACTTTGGTCTTTTGGTGTCAACATCAGGCCACAGGCTTCGGGTTATGACAAAAGCGCTGGTGTTGCTCCATTTTTCCTTAGCCAGTTGTGTGGTGACGCCGTCTATAAAAGTCTTAGCAGTGTTAAAAAACGGTAAAGCTCTCCGTCCACTAGTCGTAGGTTCCTTCCACTCCAACGGTGCCCAGGAACCCAGCAGAGTAGAACTGAATGATAACGTAAAGCCCTGAGTGCCAAGAGGCAAAATAAAACTTGTGCAATTCAGTTTCATGTGTTCAGTTTTCATCACTTCAACAAAAGTCTAAATATTAACACCTCATAGGATTACGTAGACGAACTTCAATTTCGTCACTGAATTAACTTTGCAAATATCATTATACCGCGTTATACTGTTAAAAGCATTTACAAAAGTTTCCCAAAAAAAAAGAAATGACAGAAGTTACAACAAAAGAAGAAACACAGAAATCCCGCCCCCACCCAAAAAAAAGTTCCAATCGAATAAATGCCTTTCCTTTGTAGAAACGAAATGTCATCTAATTAAGTTAATAAGAATCATTTGGATCCTGAATTTTATGTCTCTTTTCTTAACTACGTAGTTATTTTCCCCAAAAACGACGCGACGATAAAGAACAAAACTGTTCCACCCAAAGAAAAGACAAAACAAAAAAAAAATCTATAACCGCTAAAAAAGAAAATATGTACCAAAAACCGTAGCAATATCTTTAGTTAATTCGAAAAGTCACGTACACGACACCGCGCACCGTTCCTCAATTCTACTGTCGTTGATAGATTCAAACGAAACAACACGCCAACTGAATGACTATTTATAATCCATGATGGATCCTTCCCTTTTTCCTATGCTTGGGGCCTTGGGGGGTGGGAGATACCTACATACATATATACATTATAATTTATTGTAGCATGCTGCTTTTGTGGAGTCGTACATAACCCGTTAAATATAAATACTAATATTGGGTGTATCTGATTTTAGCCAAGAAAAAAAAAAAAAACTGAAACAACATTTCCAAAGTTCAATCGCCCTGATATGGAGTGGAGTGTGCTGCTGGTGTTGCCGCGCGCACCGTCACTTTTGTTAAATCAATTTATTGGATCGATTTTTTGGGTTTTGTTTTGGAAAATTCATTCAAAGTTACGACGAGTATGTGGGGTGTGTCCTTTTTCCATGACACGCACTCATATGAATCAAATACTAGTAGGAATGTTTAGAGTACCTACCTACTGGCCGTATGTATAATTGATGGTTATTTGACACATGTCGTTTTCACACAACACAACTAATGTGACGAGGGCGTTCCTTTATTGTTTTTTTTTTCTCTGTTTCAGAATCGGAGCGAGTATGGCTACGACAAGTGTAGTTACATATGACTACATTTATGATTTAAGCACACTTGGGAATGCATGGTAAATTTTTTTTGGAAGAAAATCATGTCCGGATAATTCATTTTCGGTGATAATTTAAGCGCACGAAAATGTCTCAGATGCGCTGTAGAGTCATTAAGGGACACACAATTGACACAATGGATACACACCGGATTTAAAATAGTTCTCATTGGGACTGTGAACGAATTTCGATCGTTATTTAAGTTTTTTATGGGAAAGTTACACCAAAATGTCATATTTTAGTTTCCTTACTAAAGAGAACTTGGAAACGGCACAAATTGAATTTATGTGGGAATTTATTTTGGTTTTTCATTATATTATTTTATCAATATAAAGCGTAAACGGCCCATACAGGACCTTAAGACTAGGTTTTCCAACCATTGTGTGAAGATATATTTTTGGACACCAATGGAAGGGATCTCAGTTTAATGCCGATTTCGAACTGCAATTTTATTTTTCAGAAGCTCTGATGATAGTTCCTACTCTTGGATGTTTACCAGACTTTCGCAAGAAAGTGGATGTTTCGGCAGCGAATAAACATTTTATTATTTAGTAGTTCAACGCACTTAACTATTAAGCCACGGCACCCAAAAAGATTCCTTTAGAATCATGAAACTTAGATGTCCCATGCACTTTTAGCTTTCTTCATTATTTTGGGAAACTAAATATCTCTCAAACTTTAAAAGCTGGTTAAATATTTTTTACCTAGGGTACCTATCCACCTACAGCCGTTGACAACTAATTAGAAACTTAGATAAAGTTCCAGCAAAGCATTTTTGATTAGCAAAGGCAAAAGGTGCACATCGGAGCCGCGAAAGGCTATTGTTGAGCTTAACAGGGATCTCATATCAATGCATTGCAATACATCCGAATTGTTCTAAAAACATGGTATTCGATGGTATCCCAATTTCCCATTTTCGAAAATATAAGACCACAGAAAATGTCCCACATCAAAAAAGACCACGCAAAACCTCATATCGCATCCACAAAAAAATTGTCCGGCTGTGGAATGTGGACCCCAAAAAGAGCACGAAGGTCACTGGTCGCAAGGTGAAATGGTCGCATGTCGTTTGGTGGAAGCCGGACTTTATGGAAGACTCGAATGAATGAAACCGTTGTCAAATTGACTCAAAGAAAATGGAGCATTGGACGACAAACCAATAGAAAATTTGTAATGTGGAGCGACGAATCGAAGATAAATCGGATTGGCCTCGACGTAAGAAGGTACGTCCGACGCCCAAAGGGTAAGGAACTTGATCCCAAACATACTTCGCCAGTTGTAAAGCATGGCGGCGGACTAATTTTTGTTTGGGGATGTTTTTCGTGGAACAGCGTTGGCCCAATTCATCGTATTGTGGGAACTATGAATAAAGAACAATACGTTGACATATTGGAAAAAATAATGAAGAAAACATGCCGGTTATTTGGTCGTTCCAGCAAGACAATGACCCAAAGCATACCGCGAAACTTACAAAAGAATTTTTTGAACAAAACGCCATGCGAAAGATTGGCCATCGCAAAGTCCTGACTTTAATCAGATAGAACATCTTTGGAGCGATGTTGAAAATGCCGTCAGTACGCAAAATATTACCAATTTGGATGTTTTGTTCGAAAAGTAGAAGAAGCAGAGATGATTTCCGACAAAATATAAGCTATTTAAATCCACAATACTAAGATCCATTATTTTGTGTTAAGTTTTTCTCACATTTTTGTTATTGTTTTTCTCGCGTTTTTAATTAGGTGTCTTAGTCAAATCTGAGATCTTAGTATAAAATTAGGTTCAAAACCAAATCTTCCATCCCTCAAAGTGGGTAAGCATGTTGTTTCAAAAAGAAAGAAAGACCGTTATATTATCAATAGCCATCGAAATATGGGTAAACACCGCTACAAAGCAATTATTCCTAATTAGTTGTCAATGGCTGTACTTATGTTAAGGTTTGTCAGACCGACAGCAAAGTTTATTTATAAGCTGTTACGATTTTTGTAACGTTCGTATCCTTTTAAAAAACGCTTACCCACGATTAAAAAAATACCTCCTTGAAGATAAAGTTATCGCATTAAAGTCTTCTAAGGACCCAAGGATCTTCTTTTTCATGTCTAAATCATTAACTGCATTAATAAATCTGTCATTCAAAGTTTTTTTTAATATCCAGTTGTGGCCAATAGAAAAAGGACAAGACTTCTCTCGGTATGTCAGTGGTTTTCAGTTGCAAAAAAAAAATACTTACATAAGTAGATAGATATTTTAAAGCTTAGACGAGGAAAAGTGGTACATTTGTAGGGTATTAACATTTATATAATTTTATAAGCCCTGAAAAGTTATGACGCCTTAAGTTAAAATTAAAAACGCAAAAAAAATTCCAATTGTGCGGCCTTATTCCAACAATAGCGTGTTGATCGTTGCCCTCGGGCTCGTCGGAAGAGCTTGTCCTGTTAGCGTAGACTAAGGACTTGAAGCTCCAGAGAAAATCATCGTGTGGTGTCACGATCGCGGCGGCCAATTGACGAAGGCTAGCCGTCAGATGACCCAGTCGACGAATTTCTTCTTCACAACTTTGAACTCTTCGTCGCTTGTATGGCATGTACGTCGTCTTATTGGGATCACAGCTCACATATATCGCTGTTCTTGAGCTCTGGCCACAGAAAGTGAGACTATTAGCCGATGGGGCCGATACTCGGCCACTCTAATAACAGCAATTTTGCTTGTTGACATAGCCCCCGAGGCAAAAATAGGCCTCGTTCAAGAAGACGATGATGACTCTCGGCTTTGTATATGGTCATACGGCTTCAATTTTTGTGTCAGCACAATTGTATACAGATATATGCTTAAATCATACCGGCAAATAAGCTGGATTCACTCTCTGAATCGATATTTCTGGATCTTCTTCGATACTGGCGACTACGGCGACTATGTGTTCTTCATTTCATACCAATCTCTGTCTGGTTGGTGGCTTAAGGTCCAAAAGAGTAAACTCTTGCTTAAACACCGACCCCACGACAAAATTCACGTTTTGTATTTACAATTAAGCCAAAACTTCGATAATAATTTTTAATAATATGCCCAATAAAATAGCAAATCTTATTAAATATTTGGACATATTCTGAAACATAGCAATTGGCTCAGCTCTACAGAAATAGAATAAATATATCATTATAATGAAATTTCTATATTTACCTAACACTTATTCGTACTACTATTATCCTATGTTACATTGTCCACCTACTCAGTTTAACAACACCTCCATCAATGCAGATTTGAATTGTATAAATGTTATTCCATTTCTGCCATTGCCACTGTCACAGCTATCACCACCGTAAATCCCGACATTTAACTAAATTTATTCATGAATTAAATTCTGCTGTCTACAAAAAAAAAACAAAAAATCACCCAAACTTAGGCCGTTAAATAATTCGAAATGGAATTTATTCGCCCACACACTGCATTAATTTCGTATATAAGTCCCAATTACAAGCATATGTTTATTTTCCTTTTCATTGTAACCGCACGTTAAACAAACATGATACACACACACACACCCATACAGTACAAAATCTAATATTCAATACCAAAAAGTTTCTAAATAAATAGAAACGTCCTCGCTCAAACACATGGGGGAGCCCTTCTCTTTTATACAATCTTGGATAATAATTTTCATTTCACTATTGTCGATCTTTTTCCCACCATATACAGAGATACTCGTACACTATCCCTAGCTGCGAGTGTAATTAAAAAAAGATTTCCTTCTATTTCTCTTGCTGATAGTGCAGTGCAAAAGCAAAAAAACACACACACAAAATGTTGTGCATACACTTTGATAGGTATTTTAATTTTTATTGCACCTCTTCCTCCCCACTTTCGGTAGGTCCTGTTCTGTTCTATTCTGTACTGTGTGATTCTTTAGAGAGTTTTGGCGAATCTCGAATCTGCATGACCAAGTGGTTTCTTCGTTCCTTATATTTACCCGGCAACTACACCATCCGTGAACTATTTGTGTGTGTGTGTTGGTACTAAGCTATGAACTATGTTATTTAGAGAGCAAAAAAAAAAAAACAACATCACCACAATCATCTATGGTACCACCTAACGGTCTAGTGGAGAAGGACGATTTTAAATATTCATTTGGCACTCATGGCTGTGTCCACCAAAGTCGGTTATGTTCTACTATTGTTGTGAGTTGCCTCGTTCACTTTGTTCTTCACCCAGGTACTTGTACATACATATTTTCAATTTTCCACCTCCAGGAGCATAGGCACTTGCAAAAGAGATGTGTTTTTATTTTGTTATAGAAAATATAACAAAACACACACTCGTACTCGTACTCGCACTCGAACTCGCACTCACTCGTGTGCAAATATAGGGACGATGATGTGTATTCTGTATTCACCTTTGCGTGAAGTCTGTGGGGGGTGACACTGTTATGCTGCGAGCATACTTTACTCCACTCACACTCGTATACTGCGCATGATGGTTTCTCTGATCAAATTGGAGCATAAAAATGCGAATAGATACCCATCGAGTTGTGTGGCTCTGTGAAACTAGTTCATGGGTTTGAATAATTTAAGATACTTTCATACGTGGACGAGTAATACATATATATACATATCTATGTTACATAGACACTCGTCCTGCCCTACCTATTCCTCAAATTTGATGGGAAAATAATAAACTTTCATGATTTTCGAATTACACACATGGCCAGAGCAAACAAAAACTCATTTCAAAATTATTGAAAGAATTTTGTTTTTTTGTTGTTTTTCAATTTATGTCACGTACTAAAGAAAATGACATGTATTCAATTAACCGTTGTATTGATGACATCTGTCAAATTTTCCAAATCATGTAATCATAATCCAATGAAATCCAATTACCAACATTTATTTTTCATAATTTAAAATGAGATTCATGAGGTTTTACTTCTAAAATTGATGATGTCGCAGAACGATTGTTTCTGCGGTGAGTAGAAGAAAGTATTTCTGTCCGATGATTTATTCAAAAGCACACCGCTTTGTCTTATGAAAAAAAAACTATAACTTAACTATACTTATTGTCTTAATGTCCAATTATTCAAATTTATTTTACAATCGGATTTTGTTGTCAATAGATAGTTGAACGAAAGCTAGCTGCAGTGAGTAAAATGAAGAAAAAAAACATAAACCTTGTTGATTTGTTTTTTACTTGACGCTTATCTATTTTCTTTTTTGTAGACTGGGCCGCAAAAAAAAGGCTGAAGTATGACCTTTCAGCTATCTATTTCATTGATATTCCCGCATTTTAATTCTTGAGAAATGTTTTGTTAATAATTTTTCAAAGATAGGTGTGCTAAGTTTATTTGCATAAATAAATACGTCATAATGGCGGGAAACTTGTCCAGTTTTAAAACAGAATTTTTACAACTATGTAAGCCCTCAATAAAATGCACGCACTTGTGGATAATTAGAAAAATACTAGTCTGGCCACTACATATTTAAGCAAATCGCTTTCGGAGCATGGGCATTCCTGACGTTATCGCTGATTTACATTCGAGCCCCGATAGGGCAGGACGACATTAAAGGAATCTTATGATCGACCGTGGCAAGCTTTGAAGCACCCGCAATTTCAAAACTTTATATTTCGTGGTGGCAATCACGAGTTGTTGTTGTTGCTTCATGCAAAAAAATTAAATAAATATTAGGCGTAACCGGCCCATACAGGACCCAAAGCCTATCTTATCAAAAACAAACAATCAAAACAAACAGTCGATTCTCCTGAAGATACAAGGAAAGACGTAGACTCATTTTGCCTATCCACAGTACACATCGCCGTAGAGCCAGCCACCGAAACTTCTATTCACGAGTAACCCAAGTATCAATGCAAACCTTTTTCTAAACCTTGCCTGGCAAACTCATCGGAAATCTCCTTTCTCTGGATGCCAGTGTGACTTGGAACCCTGTGTTTACTGTGAAAGCTGTTCAGAAAAAGCTTGAGTTAAAGCACTATCTGGACGAGGTAAAAGAGGTTTAACAGCGCTTTTAGTGCAGCCTAGCTATCACTGCAAACGCGAATGTTTCTTGCCCCCCACTTGTTGGTCACAATATAACACAAGGTCAATGGGATAGCGAATACCTCCGCTTGAAAGACAGACGCATAATTGCCTAAGGGGTAGTGCAGTCTAATGTTCTCGCATTCCACAAAGACTCCAGCATCAGGCCATGTCCGCTTTTGGAGACATCTGTGAAAATACGATGGCATCTCTACAGAGTCAGACAGAAGCCATTGCGTTGCCTAAGGAAAGTTGACGTCAGTGACCCTTCTCCTGCTCGCGAAAAGAACAACCGTATCGATTTAGTTTATGTCTGCGAACAGACGTTTAAGCGGGCAACATCATCCGCCTGGGCTTGTGTGTGATTTCCAGGAAGATTGAAATACTCTTTAAGATATCACTAGGAATTTTAATCGTTGACACAAGTTGTAAGCTTCAGTGTACAATTTAAGTCCAACTGATCATCGTGCACTATTCAATAATTGGTTGGAGTTTAATTGTGTTGAGGGAAAATAGCAACGGGCCAAGGATCGAAACCTGAGGGACGCAACTTTTGATAGATAAGCGATCAGATATTGTATTATATGAATATATTAGCTTGACTGTCATGGAAAAATAGGTATAAAAGTACCAGAAAGGCAATAAGTTTCCATGATTTGATAAAGCAGACAGCATGTGTATTTTTTATACCCTATCCTAAGGGTATATTAATTTTGACACATAGTTTGCAACACCCCTTTATATTCGTCGCAGACCCCTAAAAGTATATATATTTATGATAAGGACCAAAATCTAAGACTATTTAGCAATGTCCGTCCGTCTGCCACGCCCACAATTTGGAAAATACCGTTTTAAGGCTTAAGTTAGAGAGATAAAGTTGTACAACCTTCACAAGATATGTAGGTACTGCCCATCTTTATTAATTTGTCATATAAAGTTTTTTGCCACGCCTACTTTTTGTGGGCGTTTTTCACTAAAATGCTGTTTTATTCGAAAATTTTCATAGAAATCGAAAAAAAATGTTTAACAATATATTAAGCCAATATTTTTCTCAATATATCGCCCATACAAAGTTTTTGGCCACGCCCACTTTTTGGGGGCGTTTTTAAAAAAAAAAAAAATGTTTTTTTCTATAAATTTCATAGAATGAAATAAAATGCTATCCATCATCTTCCTAATGCTTTTTTTCTTTGGGGTACATAGGGATAAGGATAGGGTATCATACTGTTCGCCCCAAGCGGACTGTAGCCTCTTCTTATGTTTTATTATATTCTTAGACAACGACACATTACCAGTTACAGCGAAACGGGAATAAACTACTGTTGCAATAAATTCGCAACTAATACATTTAAGTATGAAATGTCCTTAATTATATATATGTATGTCCATTTTTACACCTCTTGGTCTTTAAGAACTATTTTGTTTAGTTTGCAACTCAGGCGAAATTTCAAGCCTTTTTCACCCATCACTGCTCAAAGTAGTGACTGCCGATAAAAGCGAATACTGTTGAGTGTCTACCAATGTATATCAGTTATGACGACTATTGCGTCCTCAGATCGCGGAAAAAGATTTTTTTCCCTCTCACGTACACACTCATGCGCTTCCTCGGTTTGTTTAGGGCACTTGTCACGAAAGAAAGACATTCTCGTGAATGATGCGAAGCGTGTTTTTTTAGAGGTATAGAACTTTAACTTGGCAACACTATTTTAACTGGCGGCCATTTTGTCAACAGTCAAGTGATTTATTTTCAGTTTGGTTTGGCATTTCAACATGAATAGACTGACGTCTGAACAACGCTTCCAAATTGTGCAAATTTATTTTGACAATCATGGTCTCATATTTGGAGTGATGATAATAAGCCGTACCTTCCGAATTAAATGTGCAAATTTGTTTAAAAAAGAAAATATTAGTTGACTGATAAATGAAAAAGATATGTACAGCTCCTACAGTATCTTTATTTCCATCTTTACAAGACGATAGCTGCCGTAACCGGTTAAACTCTGCGGTTTCAAAACATAAAATTAAATACAAAAATGACTGTAGCGCATGTTCTGTTGTTGACCCCATTGTAACCTGAGTGCATGCTGAAAAAAATCATATTTGCATGCAAATGCTATTAGTATCAACTCTTGGAATAAATTAATGACATGAAATTGATCCACACTATTAATGTTTTTGCCAATTGAAACAAATTAGCACATTGAACTAACTTAAACGATTGTTGTGACTGGTAATCAATTGATTAATATGAAGATGACACTTGTGGCAACTTTTCATGCATTGCTTTGAATATACTCGAATAGCTATCGTATGATGACTGTCACCAGAATAGCATCACCACCTTATATCACGAGCATTTATAGCCACATTTATATTTTAATTTATTTCAATTTATTTTCACTCATAGAATCTTCATCTCCTCTGCCTTTTGCGAAGGAATTATTTTTTCAATGGCATACGGCACTTCGAGCTGCTGGCAGACCACGTAATGTTTTTCAATTTTGCGACGTTTTGTTGTAATCTGCTTGTAAGTTTTGTTAGCTTAATAACAATTTGTTACAACCCATATAGTGGGTATATAGATCGCAGTTTATATATTTATTCACTTTGTATTTTATTAAATATTTATATAATACTAGCCAAATTTGGCATCGGGCAGTATCTAGATGACGTCAGAGAGGTACGTTCTTTCCCCATGCTAACGATAAAATGCAGCCGCAACTGCCATCAAGGCAACCTACGAGAGGTTAACCTAGAAATAGATTTTTATATACAGGGTGTTACAGATTTAATGTTCGATACATTAGGATATTTGAAGTAAGGGTCTATCTCCAAATTTTTACCCCAGTTACTGTGGTTTTAAGAAAAAAAACCTACTTTCGGTGTACCCGTAGAAATCCATTCATTTTATGATATTTGATATGTATATGAAAGCTGTTAATTTTTACAAAAATTGAGGCCGCCTTCAGATCAAAAGGCATTGTATCCACATAGCAGATAAATTACAGCTGAAGTTGACAGCTCCATTAGAACTGTGCGAGCTGTCAACGATTTAGGTCGGGGAGGTGTGTGTCCTTATGGAATCAATCGGGTGACCCTTGTTGAAAATACTTAATAGGGAAAAATAAGTCGCTAGCGGAAGCAACATACTAGCCCTTTGTGAGCGTATAGAATCAGCAGTAAGTACAGTAAATATACGCGTTAGTACTGTGATCAAGCTCTGTCGGTCACCCCTGACAACACGATGGCCGGCTTTCTTTGGTACTCAACTTTATATAGTAAAGTAAAGTATTTTGGCATCGCTGTAGACCCGAAGCTTTTAATCGCGCAACACATAGAGACTAGGCAGAGCCGTAGGATGTTCAGCATAATTCAGACTTCGGAATTGTTTGTTGGCCACGATCGCCATCAGAAAAAGGCGAAGTCCAGAATATAGCAGCGATTTTGAGTCCTTCTTCCGACCGCTGGATCGGTTTTAAGCTGATTGATATCATTATGTATTTAGATGGTTGCCTCTTTAATGGTTTCTTTTTGAGCCAGAGTCTAATCTCAAATGCTATCCTTTTAAGAAGAGAAATAGATGGCGCTGCCTTTTACATATGCTAAGATAGCCAAGCTGATTTTTAAAACTACTTTGCTATTACAAATGTTTGGTATTGGTAGATGTTACTCTCCAATTCGAGTGAACGCTGTGTCTAAGTGGTTAAGTGCATTGGACTAATAAGCACCTCTTGCGAAAGTCTGGCAGACATTCAAGAGCAAGAACTGTCACAAGCAGCTTCTCAAAAGTAAATTGCATTAAACTGTAGGTCCTTTCCATTCGTGTCAAATAATATATTTTCGCACCTACCATGTTTGGATAAATAGGCTTTAGGTCCTGCGTTAATGTTTACGCATAATATTTTTTTAATTTATATTTTAATGTCTTTGGTAATAAAAGAGCTTAAAGCCAATACTTGCCAGGATCTCTACCTGGTTTTGTTGGCCCGAAGCTAATCATAGGGTACTTCTATGTATGTTCACAGTATAAGGAATACTAGAATAATCTCGCAATGTGCTGATATTCAAAGCTGATGATTGATGGTCCAAAAAGTAACAGGTATAAATATCTACATGGACTGAAGAAACATGGCCTAAGATCCACAGGGCTATTAGATTGGGCCTATATAAGTGTTTTCAGAAATCTGACGGAACGTCATTAAACTTTATCTTCGATAATCCTGCAGACTGGCTATCCTTGGTAAACACGTTCTCTGTGAAGGTGATGTTAGGAAAATTGAACTCGCCAACCTAAAGAACTTTCAGGTTCCGTAATCTAAACTCTGATTATATTAAGGAGTTTTGGAATAAATTCTAAATTCTAGCTAATTTGGGCAGCCTTGCTGGGGAACAATGGACCAAGTCCTTGTTGTCGTCGATGACCACTTTCAATATAAAACACAAAAAAAATCCACCCAGAAGTCTTACTGCTGGTTACTTAGTGTCTGTCCAAAAGAATCCGTCACAAGTCAAGTGCTGGTTTGTTCATGTGAATACATCCATCTCTACGTCTCAAACTCAACTGTACACTAAAATCGTAAAATCTTTTGCCCGATTTTTTAATCCTATATCGCTATTTTTAATATTTAAATTATCAATTGCCGTGATGTTGTGTCGTTAAAAACTTTACTTCAGCTACAGTGGTTTGAATTTTTTACCACTCATCGACGGACACATATACGAAATCTACCCCCAAAAAAGAGTGACAGTAGCCGCCAAAGGTTATATTTTTATTTTTTCGACGAGAGTATGCATCATCGAGATGGCGTCAAGTTGCAAGCGGTTCCACTCCCAAACTGTTTTTTTAAAGGTCTTTCATTAACGACTGAGGCTAATTTTAGATACAATATTCGACGGCATGATATTCTAGCTGCATTCAAACCAAACGAGAAAAAACTCCCTTTTTTTATGTGGCCACAACTTGAATCGCCATCACCATGAATAATTAAATATTTTTTATCTTAAAACAAACCTTGCTAATCTACATCCTTCCAACAACAAACTTTCCGCTGACATTTCAATTGTTTACCTTATTCAAACAAAAGTCAACAATTGAATTTCTAAAATTAGTTGTTATTAAATATTAATTTCTCCGTGTCGACTATGTCCATGAGCAAATAGAGTCCAATGACCGCATGAAATTATTCCACATACGCCACCGGACTCATCATAATTTTTGTTTTTAATTGCGAAACTAAAATATATTTTATATAAAAAAAAAAACAAATGTAATTCAAAACTCACCAGAATTCGACCAGTTGTCGTTTGACCGGATATAAGTTCACCAGCCCAGTCTTTTGCTTCTGTCATAAAAGTTCCTTCGAACTCTTGTTTGTTTCTGGATGCCTTTTGTTCCTTTTGTTTCGGATCGTTTGGTCCAAGTTCGGGCTCCTTGCGGCAGCATATGAACGCAAACGCCCGCCATAGCAGTACAACCAATAATCCAGCGAGAAATGTGAAGATGCTGGACAATAGGAAACACCAGTATTTTCGAACTTTGAGACAATCGTCATCTTCAAATGGTGAATCGGTTGTTTCTGCTGATACTGATTCAACTCCGCTTTCGTCACACCGCGACATCCCCTGAAAATAGAAAATATAAAATAGATGAGAATAATATTAGAAAAATTTAATTTTATGAATCACAAAAATTATATTTCAAAAACTCTTTGTCCCAAATTATATTGTGTACTAAAGCTCACCTCATACCAAGCACCACAATCTTGCATCATGCGTGTAAGTATGCGTCGTGTCGTCGCTTCTATTGGTCGCCTCAAAAATAGATCTCAATATTTAATTCAAGTGATTTTTATTTTCTTTATTTTTCTCATAACACCAACAAGACAACAAATAATCTCATTCTTAAGCAAGATGCTTATAATTCACTGCCAAAGACATTATGATGCCTAAAGTTAACAAACACTAACAAGCTACGATACGATACGATCCGTTGGCAGAGACACAAGTGGTGGCCGAAACAAGAATAGCTCGCCGGCCGAGCGTTCTATGACTTTTAAAGCGTCCGCCTTCTCGTGTATGAGGAGAACTGATCGATCGTGGAGGCGCGAACCTGCGACGAAACGTACTACACAGACGCGCAGACCTAATCTAAATAGATTAATTAATCTCCTCGGAGCAGAGGCAGAGCGCTCATGTATACATGTATGCACCCAAACGAATTGCATTTTTGTTCCCGTCGAGGGTAGGAGCAGTGCATGTAATCATGAGTGACACTGTGGTCGTTTTGAAACCGCGGGGGGTTGTTTGTTCGTTTGTGCATTTTTTTTTTTTTTTTGCTTTTTCCCGAGCGCGTTCTGTTTTGGGCTGCTAGAAGGATGACATCATGGTAGCCGCAAGCTAAATGAATCCCTAGAGTTTTTATCGTGTTTTCTTTCGAAATTAATGAAATTAAAAAATTCTTTCATTTTTAGGAGCAAACAAACAAAGCTCACATTTGTGCCCAGCTTGGGAGGTGCTTGGGTTGAGTTGGGTTGGGTATGTTAATATATATCCTTTCGGGGTACGGCAAATGAATAAGTGTGTGTCACATTTCATTAATATTAAGTACGAAAAAGAGCTGTTTTATCATTGAACTTGATCTTGTGTAATAAATAATTTGTTTACGTCTATAGGAAGAATGAGCGAGGCAATTGTTGTCTATTGTGAAGCATGAATAGAAAGTTAATTGAGATAAAGGAGAAAATTACGGAGTGATTTTTTTTTTTTTTTTCCTTTGTCATTCTGGCACATAGAAATCCATTTGAAGGTCATGGATAAATGAGTTCGAGATACGAAGGTCTATCGTGGAGGAGAAACGCATTGGCGATTATATTGATTTATTGAAAAGTTCAAGGAGTCCAGTGGGTGTAGTCGGAATTAAAGTTCAAACATATCCCTAAATAGAATGGATTTTTTCTTGCTTTTTTTTACTGTGCTTTTGTACACGTGCAATGTTATTTCATGAATCAAACAAGGGGTAAAGCGATTTTAATCTGTTTTCAGTATTTTATTTAACAGCTAATATTGAAACAAACGACATGTTCGAGTATACCTTCTTCGTGATGCAATTAATGGCGAAGTAATCCTCCTATCGTTTTATATTATGTAGGATTATTTAATTTTTTGTTAACCCGACAGCCCGGATATGCTCGTTTTATGTTGTTATATAATTTTGTTTTATATTAACGAATAGCAGATTTTTGTTGTTTGTTGAAAAATTAGCAGTGCTAATGATCGAATTATTAATTACATAGAACGATAAAACATTTAATGATTGGAAGATGTAATCAGATTTTTAGAAATATGGAATACGATTACTAGCAATAAACAAATATGAAAATAAACAAAACCCATCTACAGTTCTGTTCAAAATACTTGTAGCGCGACTTAAAAATCAATTTAACTACTTGCCTGGCTAAAACTGAAAAACACTTTGGTAAATATTGTTACAGTTTGCAAGCAAAATCTGTAAAAATGTGCACATCTGCGCTTGCGTGTTTGCGGATTTTATCCAAGGAAGTGACTGCAAACGGAAAAGTAGGTAATAGGAGTATTTTGCAGGAAAAAGGTTAATTTAAGTTTACTGTGTCAAAAAGTAAGAAAACAAAAGGCTTTTGCCATTGACATTGCCATTATTTAAGGGTTTTTGGTAAAATTTTTTGTTTAAAAATTGGTCGTAGTGGAGCATGGAAAGCACACAAATCCGGAAAAGCTAGAGCTGATCTGCAGGTTGCGTCATATGGGAAAATCATCAAATCGTACAGCAGAATATTAACCCCAGTATACGGTAAAAACCGTTAAATATTGTGGTGCGAAGGTCATCATTTGGGCATTTTTTTGCATTAACGGTGCGTGTGGGATACATTTGATAAATGGTATCATGGATCAACATGTTTATGTAAAAATCATTGAAGAGGTTTTGCTCCCCTACGCCGAGTACGAAATGCCACTAAAATGGGTATTTCAGCAGGATTACGACCCAAAGCACACAAGTAAAAAGGCAAAAGAGTGGTTTCGGGTCAGAGGTATTGATGTCATGAAGTGGCCACCACAATCCCCCGACCTGAATACTATTAAAAACTCGTAGTGCGATGTTAAAAAATATGTTGCTGATGCCGAACAAACAAAAACAAACGATAACTTTCGAAGTTGGTTTAGGAAGCTTGGCGTAAAATTACTCCTGCTCGTTGTCAAAGTCTGGACTCTCTGTCACGTCGGTGTCGAGCAGTCCTGAAAAATTAAGGCTTTCCTACGAAGTACTAAACAACATTAATTCAACCACTAATGGATTTTTGAAATAACTAAGTAAATTTTGTAAAGCATTTGAAGAATAACAATACTAACTTGAAGTACAATTTAATTTTTTTTATTTTTATCAAGTTTTTAAGTTACGTTTAAGTTGTAACTTGTATGTATTAATATTTGTAAAATTATACTTACTACGACTAAAAAAAAAGGAAAACAAAAATCGTAAAAATCTCCTTTAAAAATTCGTAAATTACATTTTGTGAAATATCGCTTCTATGATTTTGAACACAGCTGTACATGATGAAAGGCGATTGTATATTCAACATATCCTTCCAGCGTCTGGGATATGCGGAAGATATTGATATCATCGGAAGCTCTCAGCGTCGCGTTACAGAGGCTTTTGAGGCCAATAAAAATCAACTATACTTCGACTAGGACAAAATGTCACTATTGATAGCAGAAACTACGAGGTATTTAAGGAGTTCATCTTCTTCTATTCAAAACCCCTGAATAGAAGGCCTGTATGTATGCTCTAACGAACTTTTATCCTGCCAGTTTTGCATAACGGCGCTGATTGCAATACAATATGTTGGGTGAGGTAAGGTTAGATGTACATGTAAGGACAAAAAAACACTGCGATTTCCGTCCTAGTAGTGGGTTCCGATCAAAGCCGTATGTACTCAACGTGTTCGGGTTCCTGCAGAATAGAATTTAGTGATGACATATAGCTCTGAGTGCCAAGGGGCAATATGTGACGAATTTATCGTTTGTAAGGTTGGAACCGATTGCTTGTACTGCTGCTTGACTGTCCACACAAATGGTTATTTCCACAGGATGGTCTAAGCTGCTTTCCAAACCGCATAATTCTGAGAGAAACCAGCTCCTGTACATTAATCTGTCTTTAAAACATCCGTATAAGGGTATACATTTGATGTTAGTACTAGGTAAGTCCCAGTCCTGTTTCAGTAAGTGACCTAGCTGCAGTGTGGATTCAATTGAACGTGTTCAACCTCGACATTCACTGCACCTTGTTCCGATGATTAAGATAGGCTTTGGTAATTACTGTCTTTCACGAAACAACTGAAGGTAAGGTCAGAAAGGTTTTCACGACCGCGGTATACAGCCATTACGAAATGTTCGGTTTTTACTAATTTATTTAGATAGTTCTGAACGTAAGGTCAGAAAGGTTTTCACGACCGCGGTATACAGCCGTTACGAAATGTTCGGTTTTTACTAATTTATTTAGATAGTTCTAATAGCACAGTTTCCATACTATTTCTAATGGTGGATAGGTACTTTCCTATTGTTAGTACAGGTATGTTTTACAGGTTAGTACAGGTATATTTTTCAAGATATTAACCCATTGAACCAAGCCCGTTGAATCATTTCGGCAGTATGGATTTAGGACCACTCTATACTTGCAGTATCATACTCATTCGCAGTTTAAGTTGGAAATATAGCGCTTTAGCACTCGCAATTAATTTGTCTTTAGTACATACGAGAAAAAGTTGGAGAACGTTATGTTACGTCTTCAACGTACACTAAATTGAGATTAAAATGAAACCTATATCTCCCTCAAAGGTGGGTGCAGTGGCTTAGTGGTTAAGTGCGTTGGACCACTAAGCGAGAGGTCGCTGGTTCAAATCTCGATCTGTACCACCTGAAAGTTTTTTATTCGCTGCCCCACCTCTTGCGAACGTCTGACAAACATAAAAGAGTAAGAAATGAAGAAACTTCGCACACAAAATGGTTGGAGAAGCTAGGCTTTAGTTCCTGTATGGGCCGTTTACGCCTAATATTAATTTTTTTATATCTCCCTTAAATCTTGAAATTAACCACAAAAATTTTAATATGGTACACAAATTATTGAAAAATAATCGAAAAAAACCTGGATGTAACGTAACACAAAATTAAATAACCTTAATAAACAAAAATGTTAAATTGAACAATTGATCTAAACTCAATATTATTATCAAGGACAAAGCCGCCTGGCTGTCCGAAAAGATTCGGATATCCTTTACGAATACCACGTTATTCTTTAGCCAGGACAAGACCTCCAAGCAAGGCCCCATCCTCCCAAAAAAATCTGGGACGAATGGTTAGCTGAAAGTTTTTATCAAACTGATTTTTGGGGTATGGTGTAGTTTTGGAAGTATTCTGAGTGTGTTCAGAATTGCAGAGTAGGCGGTTTCATTTTCGGTCCATTCAGACCGTCTGTCTGCTAAAAATATCTAGGGGTATTAAATGGAACAGAAAGCCAGTGCAGCTGAGGGAGTGGTGGAAAGTCCTCCACTTATGCATAAACATGCGGATTTCTGGAACTTGCTTAGTTTGTCGCGATTTATTGCCTTCTCTAAGGCAATCCACCAGACAATCGTTCCATATGTTAGTATCGGTCTTACAACCGAAATATATAGCCAGTAAGTAATTCGGGGTTGTAGTCCCCACTTGTTACCAATAGCTTTTTTGCAAGAAAAGAGGGCTACCATAGCTTTTCGGACTCTTTCTTGTATATTAGATTTCCAGCTGAGCTTCCTATAAAGGATGAGACCCAGAAGTAGACACTTTTCTACCTTTATTTACACTCGAGCTTGTTTGTATTCCACAAATGATCATAAAAAATGTCCACCAAATATGCTTTCAACATTAAAGATATAAATGTACATGACACTCAACGTTCTCACTATAGAATAATTTTCTCACAAATATTTGAACAATAGTATCAGGTAATTCGACCTAGAAAAAGGCAAAATAGAGTGTATTATCCTTGAAATGACATTCCTTCCGTCGTCGTTCTAATGAAATCGTGTCTGGTGTTTATTTAACAAAAACAGTGACGTATTCAAATCCATAAATTGACGGTATACACATTTCGTATGCATGCAACTTAAATCGGAAGAAATATGAGTCCAAGAAGAATACGATGTACAAAACTACGTTGTATCGCATGAAATTTAATATCACGAAGACGTTATTGATACCCAAAGACCCATAAAAGAACGGCGTTGGACATATTTACATATGTACATATGTATGTAGGTATAAGAAGGGCTGGGTTACTATGTTTAAGTGTGCACAATATGATTTGAGTTAATAATAGATCATGTTCAATGAATATCTTGAAAAATCAAACGCGTACGTCGTTATTGGGTTATTGATTTCATATAACAAAATGGAGTTATTATTAGACGTTAAAACGAAAACTACAACATAAAAGTCCAGTGTAATAAATTTTGTATCTCAATTAAGTTCATTCTGTTCAAGTTACAAAACTAAAATTAGAACCAAACTAATAATATGTGGGTCACAGGAATATACTTGGTGGGAGAAAAAATGTCAACCAATTTAAAGCAGAAAGCTAATTTCACGGAAGTGGTGGTATTAAGATAGTCTAAAATTCTTAACTAGAAACATACGTACAGGAGAATTTGGCAGGGCTCGTAGTTTTCCTATCAGCTCTTTCAGAAGCTGCCAATATGTGTTCTGTGTCCAGTTTCAAACTTATTCTCAAACTTATGGCTAACGTCATACGGCGGACCAAAAGCAAGCAGAAAAGCTCAATAACAAACTAGATCCTTCTGTATGGATAACAAATTTGGGACGACGCAATCAAGCAATAATAATAAAGAAAACAACTCGATACAGAGAAAAGATGCCCTTACGGTCGAATAGCGACGGAGGTTGGAAACTCGGAGCAAGATTGATCACAATCACTTAAGGAATGGAGCAAGTGAACTTCTACATCATGCACATCATGCAATATCTTACCATCCGTGGATGTTTACCGGCAATGGATGCATTATAAGATAAGAAAAGTGTCGAACAAAATAACGCGTCTTATGTCACAGAAGATTAATGAGACAGTGTCTAATTGGATGGTAAGTACCAGCTCAACAACGAAGTAAGAAGTTTCACTGTAGTTTAGAAACCGGAGGTGTGGGGAGTTTATTAGATGAAAGTCCAAGACAGCAAGGTACAAAATCTGTAGATCTTTTTATACACTTTTTTTGAACCAACTATACCCATTCACACGAATGTGTTCAACATAGAAACTACCGTTGTTTAAAGATTTTACTCCAAAGCCCTCAGACTAGCAATTTTAAGAAGACTAACTGACTACAGCAGCGTTTTCTTAGCTGCCTGTGATGTCTCTTATTCTTTCAACGTCAAGTCTTTCCCCGAAAGAAGTTAAAGCTGGTAAACTGCCCTCGCGAAGACTGTGGGCCCGAAACAAACTGATGTGATGGTTCATCTGCTTTAACCTGAACCAAACGGACACTAAATATCCCAACGGCGATACGAAACCAAATGCTGGTAGCATTTAATAATTGGTGGAGTGTGCCTGATTCATGTGCTACAGGAAAAACAAACTTTAAAGCATAGAGAAAATGGAAAATGAAAAAAAAATTTCAAATTTTCAATTTCCGAGATATAGAAAAGGAGTCCCACCCACTGAAACTAGCTTTATTTGCATAGGGATTTTTTATATTGTTCCTTTTTTTAATTTCATACCCTTGCACAATTGGCTAACACTACGATCTGAAGGATCTTTTAAAGAAATATTAATTATATAAAATGTTATCGCTATATGTATCCACCGGTCCTATTCCACAAGTTTTTTTGAAATATATACAATTGGATAAGTCAACATTTTCACAGTAGGCTAGACAATATTGATGCTCCCAAGCGTCTTTCTGCTTTAAGGAATCAGTCCAATTGAATCTACAACATATTTTCCGTCCGAAGAACGCGAATTCATCCGCAGATTCATTGCCTGCAATTTGTTTGTGGCCGGGGACTGATATAGTTTAAAGTGATATTTTACCTACCTACATTCCTAAATATCGAGAGCACTTTCAACATCGAAGCTGTCGCAATTTGAAATAACTCAACTTAACAGAAGTCTTGGTGACTGGATTGAACGAAGGCAGGGGAAAGTGCTAGAATCATACCAGATAAAGTCCTAGGCGAAGTAATGATGGAATTACACTACAAGGTATCGTCCTATCTCCTCTCATGTAGCTCTTGGAATTTTATAAACTGATAAAAATATTTTAACAAGAAGTCTTCCTGTTGGGCGACTACGGTGACCATGTGGTTATCATGGTTTCAGTAAAAATTCACCCCCACCTCAGTGAGCTACAGATACTCACTTGCAAAATTGCAATAACCGCGTGAATATCTAAAAACAAAAACGTAAGCCTAATAGACTTTACTTTGACTGCCACTTCACTGCATCACTACTAAACCGCATACCCCGCCTTAACCCTGTCAAAGAGTGTTGTACGGAAACACTTGATATAGGGATACATCATCATCATCATACATCACTTTTAAACGACTTGAATCGGTTTGGCTTGCATAGTATGAGAGTGATATTTTACCTACCTACATTCCTTAATATCGAGAGGGCTTTCAACATCGAAGCTGTCACAATTAGAAATAACTCAACTTAACAGAAGTCTTGGTGACTGGATTGAACGAAGGCAGGGGAAAGTGCTAGAATCATTCCAGATAAAGTCATACCTAGGCGAAGTAATGATCGAATTACACTACAAGGTATCGTCTTATCTCCTCTCATGTAGCTCTTGGAAGTTTGTGAGCTGATAAAAATATTTTAACAAGAAGGCTTCCTTTTGGGCGACTACGGTGACCATGTGGTTATCATGGTTTCAGTAAAAATTCACGCCGACCCTCAGTGAGCTACAGATACTCACTTGCAAAACTGCAATAACCGAGTGAATATCTAAAAAAAAACATAAGCCTAATAGACTTGACTTTAACTGCCACTTCACTGCATCACTACTAAACCGCATACCCCGCCTTATCCCTCTCATTTGATAGGATAAAATCAATACGATACTATCGGAGTCTCTGATAATCAAAGCAATTATGACAGTTGTGGTCAAGCCAGCGCTGTGAAACAACGTCAAGGACTAAAAATTATCTGAAAGCAAGGTGTTGCTGTTCTGGTTGCCAGGACACGAATGTCTTCCGAATAATAAAGAAGGGGATGGTAAATTCGAACACATTTAGAAGTCCTTACCGAACACCGTTTTAAAAATGCGTACATGTACGAAATACAATGCAATTGTAGTAAAAAAAATAAGTAAAAATTAGTTATGAGAGGACCAAGAGGAGTCGTAAAAGAAGGCTGAATTGTGTCAGCTTATATTAAAAATGCAATGCTAAGCCAAGCAACGTACCTTTTTCACAGCCCAGTACCAGAGTCAAAGGTCTAGAAACGCTGGCTTCGCTATGTTTTTTTAAAGACAAAGCCATGAAAAAACGGAACAGCATTAAGTTTAATTCCGATGTTGTAATTAGCATATCTTTGGAAGTTCCAACACAGTTGGTCAAGAGGCACACAGGCCCAATCCAGCGGCTTCTCTCGTCAAGTTATTTGGACTTTTTACGATTAATTAAAATTTGTTTTAACAAGTTTTATCCAAACCCAGTTTAAAGTTTTTGAGTTTTAGTTCTGAAAATACCCGTTTGTTTAAAACCTTGAAATTCCAAAACTCCATTCACCTAGTAATGAAGTTCGTCAAAAATTTTGTGAACGATCCAAGTCTTCAATACACTTTTAAGCCGCGTTGTTTTTTTTTTAAATAAACACACGCAAATAATTATAAGAAAAAGAAAGCAAGACAGACATTTACAAATCTATATTTTATTTCACCTTCTATTTAATTGCGTCACCTAACTTCCTCAAAAGTGTATATGGTTCATAGGCAAACACTTTAAAGCTTATAAGCATTACCATGAGTCAACTATTTTATTTAACGAAAATAAAAAAGAAAACGTTAGCATTTAGTGTCGCATATTCTTATGAGCTGTTATAAGCTCGAATGGTCTTTACCTTGAGCAATTGCAAAAGAAAAAACCACGAAAGACGGAACTAAAAACTCAAGACAATTTTCTATTTGTCACCTGCTCATGTTTGTTATTGATTTTTGGATAAAGACACAGACAGAGAAACGCAACTATTACCTACTTCTTAATAAATGCCCATCGAATGTAGTTGGTGTATATATATTTATTTGGATACCTTAGAAAAGTTAATCGACTCTAAGCTTTTTGTAAGTAAAATAGCAAAAAAAAAAAATAATAATACGATTTATCTCCACATAAAACCATGGTGCTCCTCGATAGGAGATAATTTAATTAATTTATTGAAATTAGGTGCGGCATATATCTTTTCGATGAAGCCCTATGATTCGAGCTCAATTTTGTCTGATAAATAATTGCCTTGTTGTTTATGGTTGAAATTAGATGGCAAATGCCTCAGAATTTTGAATTTCATTAAAAACATTTATTTTAGGAAAAATACTTTTTCAGCGGAAATACTTGGGATGTTTTTTGTTTTTTTTTATAGAATACATTGAGTGCGTAGCTTATTTTTTATGTGCAATAAACTTTGTAGAAAACACAGAAATTAAAGAGAAAAAAATAAAAGTGGCGTTGTCGGATTTGGTTAATACGAAGATCTACAATTTGATTTATATCCTATCGGTCGTTCACTCGAGTTATTTGTGTTACGGTATATTTTTGCAAAAGTTAATTGCGGTGATTGATGAATGTAATCTTGGAATCCACAATGTGTCTAGGTGGATTAATGCTACAGCATCAATTGCACACATAAAACGAATACGCTTGAATTAACTTTATGCCATAACTAAGTATTGTAAGAGAGTGTAGCTTCTATATTTAATCTCTAATTTGCTTACTTATAGGCTTTCATCCGCTGCGATCCCAAATAGCTTTCGTATGGCACGTTAAACTTAAGGATTGCAAGAAGATCTTTACAACACGACGGTTAAAATCATTAACTTCGGAGTGACAGACGTTGTCCTAATTGTTGCTGTGAGTCTTAAATAGCGCACCTGCTACCTTCGCCTTTATAAAACCAGTTCGTTCGCAGTTAGTACCACTACATCAGATCCACTATACTTGCACATCGCATCCTAGCGACCAAGCTAGGATCAAAAAGAAGGGCTTAGACTAATCTACTTCTAGAACTTTTGAATTCTTGTGCCACTTGAAACATCTCGTGATTTCGGGAAGATATTATAAGTAATATCGCCTTAAAAATTGACTCATTAAATGTTGAGCTCGGTTACTGTAGAGTTTTCTGAACATATACTTCTCAGAATATACTCACGTCTCTATCGACCTTACCGAAAAGCATCAAGTTATGTGTCAACTGGGACATGTGTAAGTGGGGGTCGATTAAGTGCATTTCCCAAAACATCTTTACGCGAAATTACAGACTCAATAATTCTTTAAAAGGATCGAATGAGGCGCAAGCCTCTCCTTCCATGGTGAATAAGATCGTACTCACCTAATACCTTCCATTATAGGTGCGTCCTCCTCTAGCTGGTTATTTCAACCGAAAAATTTGAACACTTTGTCACTTTGCGATGCAAGGCAAAACCGTAGTATAATGAGGTCGTTAAACAGTTCGGTTTGCACTGCCCAAAAGGTGAGACAGGTGAAAATCATCTTATTCATTTTTACACTGTTCGTTTTAAACTTTACCAAAAACGGTCCGAAACAGTCAACTTCAAGTTAAACGTTAAACGGGCTCAGGTAAGCTGCCCGATTACAGACATGTTTAACTTTGCTTTCAGAATCGTGCATACACTTTTACCCTTTCAATAATGCCTACTTATTGAAAGTTTTAATAGAAAGGTTGTGGAAAAACGAAAATGTTATTTTTTGAGAGGCAACAAGAAAAATAAAACATTTAAAACCACAATAACATTAAAATAGAATCACAGGTCCTGTCAAAACCAAGCCAAATGACAACCTTAGTTAAAATGCGTAACGAAACTTTAATTACAATTTGCCTACCAATTCTAGACCGACAGGCGCCATTGTCTTCAGTCATCCTCCTGCCAGGAAAAAAAGTGAAATGTAGGATCTCAGATGAAGGGAATTAAAACTGTAAAACCTTTGTAATATAAAAGGTTAACAGCACTTAACAAGACCTTAAGCATAGGACTTACAAGTTAATGCCGATTCCTAGAGGCAAATGTCTTTACGAATTTCTCATGACAAGCTGTTGCATTTTTGTCGGGCTATCGCAAGAGGTGATGCAGTGCAAAATATTAGATGGTACTGGAAAGTATTTGAACCTAAGACTAAGAAACTTAATGAACTTATCATAAGTAGCGGTTTAAGTTTGACGCTCCACTGTTACTGAAACAGTTACAGACAAAATGGAAAAGAGTCTGAATCAAGTCTGAACCTTGCGGAATACAAGCATTTTGTTTAGTTTGTTTCAATGCGGACTTTGAACTGTTTAGACACTGCGTTGAACGAGATTAAGAAAGGTACTTTCCAACGGACTGGCGCATATTATAGTAAATGAGTTTATTTTTCGATTTCGAAAGTTTAACTGCGGCAGTGCTTATTACGGGGATAACTTAGTTTGACTTACTTGTTTGACTTGCTTGTACCCTGGCCATATTTTTTCGCATTCTAGTTATTAAGTTGTTTTTGCTTTATTGTAGTTTGGCCACAACTTTCTGCATATTGTAGGTTTATTTTTGCATTTATTCCATAAAAGAGCCTATCCTTCCAAGACTTTAGCGGGCAAACAGAACGAGACAAAGCATTTCATATTCGTATTAAAACGGCGAAGAAAAAATCTTTGTTTTGCGAAAATAGAGTGAAATTTTGGCATGACGGGTACTGCTCGTGACAGTACTGTCAGTCATTAAGAAATATTTTATAGTTTCCATAGAAAGAGGATAAGTGCCTTCCTTTAAGACTGGCAAGACAGTTTCTTTTTTTTTCTCTGCGCGAAGCACCCAAGAAACTCGAACGGAAGGAAAAACTATAGCAGTGATTTTGACAATCTTTGACAACTCTCATAGTCGACTGAAAATACTTCTCCAGCTGAGAACCAAGGGAAAGGAAATCGCAGACTTTAATCGCTCAAACTGCCATTATGTAATCTTAGATAAAGGATGTTATAAAAGACCAGAATGTAAGTCGAAAAGTATAATGATAAAATTAGAACCCTATTACCTTATACAGTGCCACAGGTGATAAAGAGCAGGAATGATATGGAATATTCCCATGAGTCAATCTAAGTGTGACGAGGATGAGACCGAGTGTAATTTGTCACATCTTCGATAAGAATTGTTGGGTTTTAAATTTATAAATTTTATTTTCCTACGCTATGGTTATAAGCCCCAAACCATCTGAAAAGAACACATTTTTCATTAAAAAATAAATTGGTCTATGCTCTTTATTGCAAAACAAACTTACAGTTGTATAAAATAAAAAAGTTAACCATTTACTTTAATGTTTGAGAGCAGCTAATTGTAGTTTTTTACACAAAGGTGTAAATTTACATTAAAAAAGTAAGAATACACTTTTGGCATTTCGTACAAAGTGTTCAGAGTAAGGACAACAGCTACATATATGCTAAGAAAGGCAACATAACGACACCACGAGGAAAGAAGCAATTGGCAAGCTATTAAGGAGTTGGTACCATTAAGAAAAAAAAATCTGTTAACGAAATAGCGAAGCCAATAAAAACGACAACAGACTAGAAAATAATAAAAACAAGCAGGACGCCCATCAAACCTAACAAAATTCCAAAATATTCGTCTGATGCTCTATAAAGCTCGATATCATGAATCGGCAAAAGACGGTGAAATTTTGCAAAGAGCATGAAAAATGTGACCAGCCTCTACTGGAATCGTGTTATTTATACCGATGAAAGCAAATTCAATATCCATTAATCGGATGAACGTTAAAAAACGGTCGAGGGTCTATTCCAATTTGCGGATGTATGGTGGCAACATTGTTTAAATATATGGGAAAATGATAGTGGGCAGCAATTCATCAAAATCTCATCCTCAAACTTGTCAACTCGATGACATTTGTGAGGTGATTTTTTCATGTTTTCTGTTTCTGTTATTATCATTTCTTAAGTTTTGTTTTTTGCTATTTGTATATATATATATGTTTTTTTTTAAACATAACATATTTTTCTTGCATCGAAAGTGCGAGTCATTACAGAGCATCTACTTACTTTTGAGACTAACTATACTTTTTCTAATTATACGGTTTTACCTTTTCACGAGGGAATTTTAGTGCGATGGTCAAGGGTTACAACTCGTGTGGTAAAGTCGGACAGTTCATTAAACTTGTTAAAAGTCAAATTGTCGAACACGTTTCTACAGGCAAAATAAAGTGCACGACTGCATCATACGGAAACATTCTCGATACATGAAATGCATTTTTGAATCGCCTCAAAGTTTAAACAAAATGTTATTTAAATTTATCGATTTTCTCAAAAACGGCTTTATCGATTTTGATTTGATTTGGATACTTTAAGACTAATTGTCAAAATTACAAAAAATATATAAATTGTTTGGACTGTTTTTGAGAAAACTAATTTAATTTAAATTTAAGAAAAGTTATATAAAAAAAAATATTTCAAAAATCGAAGTATGCAGATTTGTTCAACTGAGCAACCTTAAAAGTCAGTGGTTTTTGGTATAACATCATTCAAAAAAAAATAAAAATTTTCGAAATTCTCTTTATTTGTTTTATAAATAACCGCTATTCGAATTTTTTGCCAAAACCTGAGTATGCAGTATTTTTGACCCCATTTAAAGTATACTTAGTACAAAAACAGACCAACATCCTTGGAACCATTGTATGACAAGTACCGATATTTCAAAAGAACATAGAGAAAACGCCGCGAGATGTAACCCCAAAAATGTTATATATGAACTTTTAAGCAAATCCGTCGAACCGTTTCACCATACGGCGCCCGGATAGACAGACACACCTACGGCTGTCTTTGGCGGACCCTTTCCAAACGCTTTCCAAATCTATATTAGAAGTTCAAAGAAAGTCTCTTTAAGAAAGATCGAGATACCGAAACCGGTTGGTCGTCGAGATATTACTCGGACTTAATAGCTACTGAAAATGGACATAAGTTCTTGATGAAAATAACACCCCGTGCAATTAACCATTCTTACAAAATTCCTATTGTACAAAGTACTCCTGGTAAGAGATCATTCTTCTTGAAGGTGCCTAGTAGAGTGAGTGCAAATAAAAAAAATATATCATTGACAAACATAAATGCATAATTGTCGGCCATTGAATGAAATATTCGTCATTAAAATTGAATTCACATAAATTGCCCACATGATACCACTCACCGCAGAAACCCATAAATTAACATCAACGCGGTCTCGTACCAGTGTCCAGACCAGAACCATGTCCTTTTACATTCTTCAAATATCACACATATCAACAGTCAGATACATATATGTAAGTAATTAATCACTGTAAAGATGAATTACGCTTCGATAACTTACCTAGTACACGCTAAACCACCGAGGCACTCCAGGGTTGCCAACATTCACACTATAGAGTGAAACATCTGTAAACACCATCCACAATTGAACCCAAAATGCTGCCCTATATATCTTGTTTACACAGAATATGTATTCTTTATTTTTTGTTGTATTGAATATATTATTCACGTAATGGCGACGACGAAAAAAGAACACACTTACTCTACAACCACTCACTTCACAGGCGATGCACTATTTTTATGAATTTTTTTTATTGTACTTTTGTATATTTTTTGTGCGTTAATAAAATTTTTTTTCTTTTTTTACTTATTTAGTGTGGGATTCACTTTGTTGTTGGCGATTGAATTTTATTTGAATAAATTAATTTCGTTGCTAGATTTATTTATGTATTAAAATTTTTTTTTTCTACTGAATAAGTTGTGTTTAGAATTTTTAATGCTTTACGATATGTTAAATTTTATTAAATATTAAATTTATTTTCTATTCTTATTTTTTTTATTTACACAAATAATGCACATATTTTTTTTTAAACTACATGAAAACAGAATACAGGCACATTGATTATGTTATATATATATATAAATAAATTAAACTTTACACATTTATATATATATGTATTTTTTTTTATTTATATGAATATGGCTTTAAAGTTGCACTATTATTTTTGGTGGTCGCTTTTATTAAGAGCAACTATTTATTTATGTTTTGTTGGGTTGGGATGTTGCTCTATAGAATAAGTACTCTCGTATATATATATGTAATTTTTATTTTAGATTTTCATTTTGAAATACACTTTGGGTATAGTATTAATCCAACAGAAAATGTTCTCTTCACTGGGTAGTTGGTTGTGTTCAAAATATTGTGTCGTTCTCTCTCTCTTCTTAAGATTCCTTTTTTTTTAGTGAGAGATGAGACTTTATTATTAATCCTTTTTTAACGAATTTGTTTTTTTTTTTAAATCAAAAGAAAAACCTGCGTATCGTAACGTACTTTTTTTGGGAAAATCAAGCGAAAAGAAAAGCAGACGCAAACATTTGTCAAGTATCCTGTTGTATACATCGCGCGCACATTCAAGCAACACAAGAAGAAGAAGAAGAAGAAGATGTTAGAAGGACAGAATAAAACAAAACTTCACAACATACACTCTCTTCACACACATCGGCACAGCATGAGCGAGCAGCGGGCAGTGACAAGAGCTGAGGTCGCCACTAACGATAGCAGTCTACGATACGAAGACACTGTTTACGTATCTTAAATCTAACGAGTTTCCCATTAGATACCAGCAACGGCAAACAACAAGAAAGGACGAGGCGCACATACGTGATGTTATGTTATGTGATAATGATAAAGGGAAATAACAACCAAGGTATGTACAGATCGAGTATAGTTTAGGTCACTGTGATGTGTATGGCGAAGGAATATAGCACAACTCTGACAATAACAGCGACAATGACAACGACAATTTTGAGATACAAACAACGACACAACAAGAATGCCACTGAGAGTCGAACGAAAGTAGATAAGAAGAGAACGTTGAGCGCGCGGCCACGATAATGAAAATGAAACTGAGGAGAAACTAACAACAAAATGTTTGTATAAATAGAGAGAACCAGAAGAATAGAGGGAACAAAATGTTAAGAAGACGAAAAGCTCTCTCTCTCTCGTTCGCTAGTCTCTTGTCTCTTCACGCGATAATCAGCACAATTTCCTTTTCACTCATCTCAATTAAATGTATATTTGTAGGCTTTTCCCTTTTTATTTTTCCATTTTTTATTTTTTCGTTTTTCTGCTGTCGATTTCCGTTTTCTTTATTGAGTCGTTGTTTTCTGCTCGAGATTTTTATCCTTTTCGATGACACATATACGGACACGAGTACCTATATCCACTACCGATTTAAGCAAGCACTATATCTTTTTTCTTTTCGTTTATTTTGCGTGCAAATTCACATTCTGATCCAAAATTCTGACAAGGCTGCTCCCACTTTTGTAAAGAAAAGAGAAAAATCCTTTTTTGCTTTTTTTTTTTGTGGGACGTCGTCGCCGTGGTCGATGTTCGTATGTTAAGCACAGTGCCCTAGTTTTTCCACCGCACACACATTCACACTCATTCACGCACACATGCTGCCATTTGAATTCATTTCTATATACACATTTTCAAATGGAGTTTCCCCCATTATCCTTGTTATAGAAAAAGATACATTATTAATAATTCTGAACGGAATCGAAAAAAAAATAATATGAAATGTTTCTATACGTTCGCCCGTTTGTTAGCTCGATTCACGAAGGAACACCTTTTTTTGGAGCAAATAATTCGCGACACAAAAACCAATTTTTTACGTTTGAAAATGTTATTTAACGGTTGTGAGGATTTATTTTTTTTTTTTTTTTAATTTCTGGCAGAAATCCAGTAAATCAAAGCTAGACCTCTTTCACTGGTAGAGAGGAGATACTTTTCACTTTTGTAAATTATAATAAATTATTATTTTATTTTATTTTTTTATTGGAAAATATAAAAAGAAAGAATTTTTTTCTCACTATTATACATATAGATTGTATGTATGTGTACACTTTGCTCTCGGGACGACGGACGCAGCACACGAACCTTTCTCGATAAAAGCCGATACTATTCTGAGGAAATTGAAAAATTTTGTCCCGCTGAGAGGAGAATTTTCCTTTTGATGTTTGGCGTTTTGGGGCCTCAGCGTTAGGGCGGGGGGAGTTTTGCATAGTTTTCATCTTGCGACGGCACGAAAAAGCTCTGAATCAATATATCTTTGACTTGGTGAGATGCACTGGCGCATGTGTGGAACGCAAGGGAAATGCTCAGGTTGTGTTGGGAAATTTTTCGGTTTGTTTTGTTGTTAGTAGTGTGCTGAGTTGATGCTGATTTTTTTTGTATATTTCTGTTCACCCTATTTTGTGGTAGTCCGATGGTGGTGGCGGCAAACGGTAGGGGGAAAGGTCGAAAACATCCCTTTGGCCAAGTTAAGAGTATAATTTTTTTGTTAGTGTCCTGCGGAAAGGATGTCACAAGTTGGCGACAACACGCAAATTTAGTCTAGGTTTTTTGGTTGGCACTGTAATTATGTACTTCTTAGTGGGGTAGTAGCGCATCGAGCAGAGAACACTGGACAAGGGGAGGACGGTGAAATTCGATTGAAGTATTTACATCATTTTGGGGGAAGTTATTACATGTATTTTGTTTTTTTATTATTATTATTGGATTTCGGTTCTGGGTAAAGTGTTTTATTGATTTTGAGGTTACTACTTGCGATGGTTTGGAGAATCGCTCCACTTTCACTCTGGCATTGTTGTGCGGATGAATGATTGACGACAATCACTCTTAATAACTGGCGCGATTTAAGTATTTGTGAGTGATTCAGACTCGAGTTGACATAGATACATTCCGATTTGTGTTTGAATTGAAAAACAAAAGAACAAAAAAAAATTACGTATACGCCACCAATACTGGTGTATTGAATATCGTTCAATGGTGCTGTGCTCATGAGTGCAAGACTATAAACATATTTTGATTTGGATGTTGCGTCGGAAGTTTAATTTCCGATTTTGTTCCGATTTTGGAATATGTTTGGTGTTTTTGTCGATTGCGGTGGAAATTTAAGGTTTTCGACCTTCACTAGCAGAGGTTTGTTTTATAGCTTGATATCCCTGTCAGTTGGAAATGAATGAATATTATTATGGCTTCAAATAAGGTATTAGCTTAATGTAATGTTGTGGAATAATTCATTGATATTGAGTTAGTTTTCGTATAAACAGTAATCGGTATCGAACTTCGAAATTAAACAGAAGGTATATAAATTTGTGCAGGGACAGGGTAGATAATAGGGAATGGTATAAGGTGATTTTAGGGAAGATATCAGATATCTAGGCAAGTTTAACACATTATAACATCTTATTACTAACTACATACCGTGCATAAGAGTCCGTAGGTTGACAAGATTTAAGATCATCGGTGTCGTAAAAGAAAGATCAAACAAAACGGCAGAAGCAAGCAGTAACAAAGATTGGCAAGTTCAAAGATGAGTGTTTTAAAATGGCTGCAGAATTCTCTCTTGAATTTCCAATACGTGAATTTACTGTAAAATAAATATGAGTTTTCAAGACGAGTTTGATATTAATGCGATTTTTTCCAAAATAGATGCCGTGGTGCAGTTATGCAATTGTGTATCTAAATTTGATTTGCATGCAAAAAACTTATACGAATGCAATTCTGTGCCTTTTTTAAGCAAATAGGAAAGGGAGGGCGAGAGAGAGAAAATTCTGAGGACAGGTCTAAGAACCAAATAATCTTACAAATGTCACAACACGAGTATTTAATTGTCTTTAGTAATTACTTTTTCGATACTGGGAGGTCTGTCGAATCTTTTATGAAATCGAACGAGCGAACCTACAGGCGGACTAGTAAAAGTGGTCGCTTATTCCTGGTCATAACCTCGGCGGCTAATGAAAAGAACAAGATATAAATTTGGGAAATTATGATGACCACGACTTTGAAATATGTGATGAGATTTAGACAATGCAATTCTTAGGGTGGAAAAAAAATTCATTGAAAAAAATATTGTTTATCAAATTAAATTAATTAGAGAGAATTACGGTGTGCTCAGTTGAGGGGGGGGGGGGGAATGAGAGGGTTACAAATATTTGAAGTTTAGTGTCATTTGTTAAATTAAATATCTTCAAAGACGAGGCGGTCACATCCAAGGCTGGTGTCTGTCTCACAACCCCCAACCTGGAGGGCGAGATCTAAAAATTCTTCAGATAGGTTGCATCTACTCAATAAAGGACTATTCACATGAGAGCGAATTGCGAATAGGCGAATTGCGAACAAATCAATTTAAATGTATTTATGAATTGAAAATGTCTATTGCTTCTACCACAAAAGCATTATATTTAATTGATCTAACATCTCATGTGAATGATCCCGATATTTTAGCCCGGAGACTCCGGGAATTTGCTCTTATCTCCGCGCTTGCGGGCCCAACCGAAATTTCTCTCGCCCGCCAGGTTTTAAATGTTTATAATTTCTTTAAACCGAAAAAAAGTGTTTAAAGCGATTGTTTATAGTGATTGTTTACAGCATTCGTTTATAGTGATAAATAGTTTGGCAGCAGTAAATCTAAAAAGAACAAAATGGCAAAGGGTATAGGTCTTACCTAATCAAAACCAAACACAAACACTTTTCTTTTCACTTAAATATAACATAAGAATTTAATTCATAGAGAACATGAATATTATGAATTTTTTTTTATTCCGTGCCAATAACTTTAACTACGCGATTAATTATTATTAGCTTCTAGCGTAAAAAGATCTGGCAGTTAATCGTTAAATTAAATCCCACGACATCATAAGAAGGTACAAGGAAAGCAAGAGGAGCAAGGCAAAATATTGAGTGATAGGAAAGAACGGAGTATTTTGGGCGAAATGAAGAAAGATCGTTTCAAAACTGATGTCATACCTACGCAGATGGAAGGATCACTTTTGTGACTTGCTGAATGAGCTGAATGGGCTGAATGGGCTGAATGAATGAGGACTCCTATGAGCAGAGTACTGAAGTGCCGCAGCTAAACGAGATGTGAAGGTATTATAGGGAAGGTGCGTCAAACCGCCTTCAGTAGCGGAAATCCAAACTTCAATAAATTCCCTCAAAAACAACAAAGCAGTTGGACTTGATGGAATATCAGCTGAATTCCCGAATGCTGATCCCGTCACATTGCCTAGTATTCGACATCTGTTGAGCAGTCTGCACAATTTCAATTACCGCTTTCCCTTATTCTCATGGAAAGACCGAGTTAACCGTGAATGCTTTGTAGATCACTTCTTGATAGAGGAATCTCCACAAAACTTGTTGCCACTATAAATGAATCTGACTCTTTCGAATATCTCCTGGCAAATAATATTAATGGGCCAGTGAAAGAGATTCGAGCGTCCTAAAATAAAATATCGCAAAAGACAAAGGCAATGTTCACAGACCACTACGCACAGCAGCGTATTATGCTACTAGAGTCGCCAGTTGAAGAGATTGACAAGTTTAACTACCTTGAAAATAATGTTTCAGCAAATACGGGTACGGATCTGGACGTTAAAATATAAAATAAATAAACTCGTGCTGCCTTCGGTTACTCTTTCCCAAATTTGCAAATCCAGTCAAATCTTCTTACGCACAAAGCTGAGATTCTTTTAGTGCAATGTCAAATAGGTGCTATTATATATGCATGCGAAACCTGGAAACTCACGACAACTATCTAGAGGAAATTGCAGCTTTTGTGAATTGCTGTATACGCCTCGTATTAAATATTCGCTGGCCACAAATTATATTTAACGAGGAATTATGGAGCAGCACAAATCAAGACCGGATGTACATCGATACATTAGTTACACACTGAGGAAACCAAAAGATGATACTGCGATGCAGTCCTTTGAATGGAATCCCAATGATGCATGGCGGTATGGAAGACAAAGAACAATGTGGAAATCAACAGACCTCGCACAGGTAGACTTTCAGAGAAAGACGTGGCCAGAGTTAAAATATCAAACTGCAGACCGTGCAGGATGGACATTATTTGTTGGCGCCCTATGTCAAACCTCATTATTCATGACAATAAATTTTGCCTTTAATAAAGTTAGTCGAAGTAATATCTGAGCTTTATTTTGTGGTGCATCATTTGCATTCATCGTAACCTACACAATCACGCTAAACGAATTTGTTTTTGAAGCTTAGGTCACGTTGTTTATCATCGTGTTGTATTTTATGCTACACGTATTTGCTTCGCGTGTCGTAAACAAAGTAAAATATAAAATTTTGCTTTTTAATACGCAATTAGTTGCGATTAATTTAAATCTTAAGTGAATTTTATATTTTTATTTTTTGGTCTAAAGCAATAATATTGGCGCCTCGTAAACAATTAAAAAAAACCTAAACGTAAAAATAAATAAATTTACAACTGTGTAACTTTTATTAATGTTAAGTCGTAGAACAGCCTCAATCTTATGTCGATTTTCATTCACCCAATTCGCCATATTGTAACAGTACTCGCAAAATAGCTAGAACAGAACTAATAGCAGTTGAAACAGTTCTTGACAGTAGAAACAGTTCTAACATGGCGAATGGGTGAATGAAAATCGACATTATATATACCTTTAAAAAAATCGTATACAAAACGAAGAAAGGCTACAGTATAAGAGCAGAAGCGTGTACGTATTGAATGTGGCAGGTTTAAAAACGCCAGCAGTTGATTGGCCCCATTGATTGACTCGAAACAATAAGGCTTTGTCTACCCACAGACGGACCAGAAGAGATGCAGTAATAGCTGCGAAAGCTATTATCTCTCTTTGCAGATCATAACCAGTCTTGACAGATTTTTGTAAGATTTTATCGCATATTTTTATATTTTTTTCGCAAAAAACCGCAAAATTAAGAAAATTAAACCATTAAACATTAATGAAAAATAAAACAATAAAGGTACATAATTCAAAATATAAAGGATAAAAAAAACAATTTTTTTCAAAATATATTTATAAATTAAATAAATATTAAATTCAATTAAAAATTATAAGTTCGAAAAAAAAGTAATGCATTTACACACAAAAGCTTGTACTCATTACTGATCCTACCCTTAGATGACTCAGATGCAAATGTTTCTTTCTTTCGTTGGCAAATGCTCCTTGTTTTTGTTTATGCTTTCTTTGAGCTTTTAAAAGTCATAATAGGTTCTTAAGCCAGTTTATGACCACGAGGGGCGTGCATACGCTGCTTTGAAACAGTCACTTTCTGCCGAATGTACTTAAGCCTTTAACACAATATTTAGAATGTGTTTTTTTTTTCTTGTAGCAATATCTTTATTTAATTTATAGCTATTAAAATAGGAAGGCTTTTTTTTCTTTATATGTATTTTGAATTATGTACATCTATTGTTTTGTTTTTCAATTAGGTTACTTTGTGAAAAGATATAAAGAAAATGCAAATTCCATTCGCTGTGGAAAGAGAAAAAAACATTTTCTTGTGTACTTTCCCTTTTTTCGAATGTAGTTAAGCATTTATATTGGCTTTGTAGGCTTCCAGCACTTCGAGATGGGTTTGAAATTGTTGAAGAGTTGCAGTAAATTTTGTTTACACTCGAATGAATTCTTTTGCAATAACGGAATAAATTGCACATTTAACTTAGAATTGATTTTTGTTTTAAGAGCGCTCATGGATTTTAAAGCTCTTGAAACAATTGCAAACTAACTTAGCTTTAAGAAAAAAGTACCTAAAATTTATATTCGTCTGAATATACATTTGCTTAACAATTGATTAAGCGTCTCTAAGTAAAAATAGGTTTTCCGATCTTAAAAAAGATCTGATAAAATTTTAGCAGCATGGTACTAATCAACAAATTTTAAAATGTGATTAAGTTCCACAACAAACATATGTTTTATAGATGTAAAGCGACAAAGATTTCGTGGTATGAAGGCCATTTACATGGTTTTTTTTAATGTTGGCTGTGGCTTTGTAATTTGTCAAAAATAAACAAGGAAATAAAAACATTGAACACATTTTTGAGGAAAATATTTAGGTATTTGACATCCTATGTGATTTCGTAATATTTTTTTTGAATAATTTTTAGCTTTATTAAATATCTCAAAAAATCGCAAATAATATTCAATATCGCAAAATCAGATTTTGCACCGCAAAAGTAAAATCGCAGAATCTGTCGAGCCTGATCATAGCGTTCGAAAATTGGAAAGAAGAAGAAGAAGAATAAATTCCTGTGAAGTAATACAAAAAAAAATACAAATAAAGTCGGAACTGAGAATTTCTATTCTATTTCAACTCGACGAGAGTAAAAAACTGGAAAATTATGGGTGAAATGTTCATCAATGCTAATCTGAACGAAATATCCGTGATTTCAGAACCTAATATTGATACCTTTGAAGCGGTAACAAAAATGAAGTTTATACTTGTAAAAAAAACCAAATGCTCTTGCGTTTTTATTTTCTGGCTCAGTAAAATCTTTTATTTAAAAAAAACAAGATTTTAATTAAATATACGCCACCATTGACTTTTCAAAGGCCTTTGGTAGGTGGAAACCAACAAACTATTTTGGATTTAGTGATAGGGCTCATCAAATTATTTGTAGCTTACTCTTGGTTATGTTGTAGGTATCTGCATTTATACTTGTTAATCTAGGCGTACCTCAGGGTACGCTTATTTATTAAAGACCTCTTTTCTGTTTCTAAGCACTCAGTTGTGATTTTGATCGACAGTTGTAAAAGAACTTGCTTTTCAGATGAATGATAACTGCACTTGTGGTTTCATAAAAACGGCCTCTTACTCAATCCAGATAATTCGCAGTTTTTGCGAATTCTAACAAATAACTTGACGTTAAAATTTTACCTATTTTATGTCTATAGAACAGTCAACTGAAAGTGGATATATTCACACCAATATTGTGCTTGGTTTTCGTAAGCTATGACTAAGTGCTAGCTTCACACCCAACGAGACTCAACTGACACATCCCTTGGGCGTGAACTTCTATGTGGAACATACTTTAAATATGATATACATTAAAGAATATGTAATATCTGCCTGCAAATAGTTTTCCCCTAGTAATCGTGTATTTTGTTTTAATTCGTATCTGGTTGGGTTGTTACATGACAGGCTAGTAATTTGTTTTGTTTGGTTCCTTCTCTCTTTGCCAGACGACTGCCGTCAACTGACAAATTTCCAGACCCGTTGGTGTCCGTTCCAGAGAGGTTTCTTTATCTCAGCGCAACTAACAAGCACAATTTTATGAAGTATTAGGATACATCTATTACATTCGTAGATACGAACATATCTCTTGGCATTCCATAAGACTCAATGAATACTCTTCGCAAGAATAAAATACCAAAAAATATAGTATCTTTTATAAAACTACAATATAGAACCACCACTTAAATTAGTTCTTTATTTAATAAACTTAATTTTTCTCTTTCTGAAATTATTTTTAAAACAAACTTACCTCATTTCGCTATTTAAATTCGTCTCTTTTCTTTTTCCGTTATGATTAAAAAAAAACAATAATTTAAGCTTTAAAGGTGCAATCCTTCTTTATTTCTCTTCAATTTCAACACCTTATTGAACCGTTATCGTTTTATGTTTGGTCATCCTCTATCCTTTTATCTATTGACTCTTTACTCAAAAGAACGATATAAGTTTGAGAATAATTTTGTAATTTTTTAATTAAAATATAAAATTATACTACGATTGTTATATAAACAAGTCAAATTCTTACAGTAAAATACTCATTCGCCTTATTAAAATACATTGGAACTTCCGCTAACGTAATTCATTTCAATGCATTTTCCAATATGGCGCATGTACGGAAGTGGGGAAATTCATTCCACAGTTCATTTCTTAAAATTGACATTTCATCGTAACAAACAACAACGATGATTGTCGTAAAACTTCGCACGAAAATAATTTTCAATTCAACAGAAATGACTGCTTCTGCAAACAACTATTTATAAATTAAAAAAAAAAAACACGGACCCCACTGTGGGTTCTATGTCGAAATGAATAGATGACAATTCAACGTTTGCAACAGTTTATTTTATTCGCCGTCATGATAACAACAACTGTCATCTACTAATAAAATAAATAATTTTTTGACAGTCACCCTAAAATAAAACGAAAATGCCGGCTGTTTTGGGTGGTGGATTAGGTGGTCTATCGGCCGCCTATTACCTAACTCGTCGCTACGTAAACCCAGTGACCCTCTACGAATCCTCGAACCGCCTCGGCGGCTGGATTCGTTCCGAGCCACATGAAGACAAAAACTTTATATTTGAAGCAGGCCCACGAACAATCCGTACGAAGGGACCAGCGGCAATGAATACGCTGGAACTGATCGAAGATCTTAACTTAAACAGTCACGTGTCGCCGGTGTGCGATACTCATGCTGCAGTCAAAAACCGAATGATATACGCCAAGGGTAAGTTACAAATATGAAATGTAATTTTGAACTTATGTTGGACATTCTAAACGTAAAGGTGAACTCTGCATGCTTCCCAACAGTTTGGGTGGAATATTCAGGACAATCCCTCCTTTTACGAAACCACTTATTTCTGCACTCTTTCAAGACCTCAGAGCAGCCAGCATTAAACAAAAGCTAAACGATGAATCAATCTATGATTTTGCTGAGCGACGTTTTGGCAAGGAAATCGCCGAGTATGCTGTAAGTTCAATGATTTGTGGTATTTGTGCTGGAAACGCAAAGGAAATTAGTGTTCGGTTCTTGATGAGTGACTTGTTCGATTGGGAGCAGAAATACGGGGGTGTAGTCAAGGGCCTATTTAAGGCGGAAAGGAAGAAGGTGTCAGGCAGAGCACCGCCAAATGGAATTCTTCCCAAATTGGCAAAGGAGCAGAAATGGAGCATTTATTCGCTGAAAGGTGGTCTCGAAACTCTTCCCAAAGCAATGGCCAGCTATTTAAAAGACTATGCGGACATTCAGTTGAATGCTAATTGCGATGAGGTGGCCTTCCACAATGATGGCACTGCTGATGTGACCGTCAATGGAAGGACTGTCCCCACGGACCATGTAGTCAGCTCACTGCCTGCATACAAGCTTGCTTCCGCGCTGCAACATTCGCACCCAACACTGGCATGTCAATTGAATACGATTCCTTACGTAGACGTTGCCGTTGTTAATTTGCAGTACAACACGCCAGACGTGCTGGAGCACAATGCTTTTGGTTTCCTAGTGCCGCCAGTTGAAAATCTGCCCATTTTAGGAGTTATATTTGACAGTTGCAGCTTTCAAATGCGTGGCAACACAGTGCTTACCTGCATGATGGGTGGGCATTGGTTTGAAAAGATCTTCGGCAAGAATCCTACGACAGATGAGGTGCTAGACGTTGCTGTTAAGAGTGTTGGGAAGATTTTGGGAATTGAGAAAGAACCAACTAGTACGAAGGTTCATATTCTACGCAAATGCATACCTCAGTACACGGTGGGACATACAACGCGAGTAGCCGAGATTCGACAGTACATTGAGAATCAAAATCTTCCGCTAACGCTATGCGGAGCAGCGTATGACGGTGTAGGGGTAAATGACGTTATTCTGTCGGCCAGGAACCAAGTTGATAAGATTGTTAATGAATAGGTAATTGAATAAAATAAACGTAAAATTAACCTTTAAATCGTTTTATTTATTTTCCAAATCCACCGCGACAGTTGGGGCTGAGTTCGACTTCATACGACGGATCCCATTGCTTCGGAGTTTTTGCTTCAATGGAAAGCGCATGAACAAAACCTCCTTCCAGCTTCGATTTGACCAAGTCATTAACTAGACGATGTCGCTATAAAAAGGGAATGTTTCATAACATAACAGTATTTCGTGCGCATAGCTTACCTTAATCAGAGAAAGACTTTCAAATTTCTCCGATACAACCAAAACCTTGAAGTGTGACTCCGAACCCTTGGGGACATTGTGCATGTATGATTCATTTATGATCTCCAGATGAACTGGTGCCAGATTCTCCGACAATGTTTCTCGAATTGCCGATTCTATAGAACCTGACATGGCAATCGAAAATTGCCTCACGGAAGGTACTGAAAGTGCTATGTCTTTGCAAAAAGTGATGGTAAACTAGTACCCGTATTTTACTTACTGCGAATAACTTTTAACAAGCTTTGGGCAATCATACCGCGATCGCGAAGTGTTTTTTAGAATTTTTCTATCAGCTGTTGTTGACAGGGGTGATTTGATAGATTTTTAGAACTGAGAACTATTCACAATAGAAAATTACAAGCTGTACAAAATACCTAGAGATGAGGTGGATAATCGTTTGCATGACTGCGCTCTCATCGTAAGGCAAAACGATCTTCTTCTTTATATAACGCCTGAGCGAGCGACAATCATCAAATTTCTTCTCGCAAACGATTGCATTTTGTAATCGTCTCATCGTTTGGAGTGAGCAGATCGATATTTTTGTTTCGGGGATACTATGGTTTCGGAGGTGACAAGATTTGAAGTTGCAACTTTATAGATCTCAATGAAATAATGACAAGTTAATGTTGACCAATTTCGTCATACGAAACTTATTCGGTATATGAGATGCTTTTTAGAATCGCTTCGCAAAAAATCACTTTGATCACACACCAAATTTATTTACAATAACAATTTCGGCTAGGTTCGAATAACTCGGCCCTAGCGAGGTATCCATCGGAACGGAAAATTCTCCGATTTCTAACGATTCGGAGGATTTTTGCTTCGAGGTATTCTTCGGAACATCTGTTCGGAACATTGTTCCGACAGAAAAAAAAAACGCACAACTAATGATCTGCGTTGCAGTGCGATGAAATGCATTAGCAGTGACATTTGTGACAGTTGCACACCATTTTTTGCCCGGTCTTCTCCGACAGCAAGTGATCGCGGATTTTTTTCCGATTTTCGGAGCAAATACACATATAAGTATGAAATACCTCCCTCCTATCGACATATAAAAATTTGAAGTACTGTAAATACAAATATGGGTCGACATATATCGGTACATTTTATACATCTCTTTCAGAATCTTACATTTGTCGCATGCCGATAAATGCGTCATCGCATTTAATTATTCTTTTCCGAAATCGGATTCCTTGAATGTAATTAGGGTCTGCGACAGAGTTTGCGTTGCGGAGAATTTTCCGTTCCGACGGATACCTCGCTAGGGCCGACTATGTTTTTTAGTTAGAAGATTGAGAAGGGCGAAAACCTATTTGAGACCCCATCGATGCACATATTGTTGGCGATGTTTTTATTATGTTTTGCATTGTGACCTGGTCTTTCGACATGCATTTCTATATTCTACATTTTCTAATTCTATTCTATACGTAATTCGCACCACGTGCTTCAAGGTCACTGACTAACTTTCTATTTTTTTTTTATTAAACGTCAGTTAGCTAAAAACATTGCAAAACCTTTTGTAAAATTGTTTTTTTATTTATTTTTCTAGTCTAATCAGTTGGTGGTTTCCATTTCTTTGGTGATACTGTTTCGATTGAAAGCGCATGAACGGCTCCACTGTCTAACTTTGTTTTGACCAAATCGGTAACCAAACGATGGCACTGTTTAAAGGAAAATTGTTCTATGAAAATAAGTTCGTTTATCGAATTTCAGTACACACCTTTATTAAGGGAAGGTTTTCGAATTTCTCAGACACTACTAAAACTTTGAAATGTGATTCCGATCCATTTGACCGGTCTACAACTTCTAGGTGCACTGGATTCAGTTCCTTTGATAGAACTGCATGAATTTCTGTTCCAATTGGACCCGGCTTTGCTGTGTACGATCGTAGAGTTAGCACTAAAAAAAGACGATATGATTTCATTAATAACTTAAGGAATATTTGTAGGATTTCTTACCATTTGCAATTTTTAGAATACTTTTCCTAAACATGTTTGTGGTGTTAAATAATCAAAACAGCTGAGATGAAAATAAAATTTGACAGTAGTTTGACGCAATTTGAAGTGAGCTACTTTTTGAGCATTATTCACAATGATATAACGTGTTAAGGAATTTTAAAATTATTTTTATAATTTGAGAGAAAAACTTTTAGATTATCTTCATTTTACGTTACTAAAGTCCTTTTCCATTCTTTTTATAAAACAATATTTTATGTCCACATTTTTTTAAGAAAATTCAATATGCAAAAAAGAAATATAATCTATTTTCAGGCGATTTATTGTCATGAAAAGATTCAGACGTTTGGAATCGGCATTATACTGCGAGTCGCTTTAATTTGATGACTAGTTTGGCTGAATGTCGGTTTACAGCTACTATTCTTTTGCTTGATTTTTTGGTGTCTGCGCGGGCCTATTTGCTGACGATACAATATATATTTATTATATCTGTACTAGTATTCTTTAATTATCAGTTATTTTACTGGCAAATACCTTCTAGTTCTAGTTCGTCAATCGTAGTTATCGGTGGAATTGAACCGAAGCTTTCATTTACAGAACGAAAAAGGAAAGGCTTCTCAGACTCAGATGCTAATAAAAGCGAAAACTTAAATTTTATTATTTTGTATTACTGATTTCTATTGGTAGCTTAGTTATTCTTTATGTAAATTGCTACACTTCAAAAGATATATTTATATCTTGTCTTAGTTTTGTGCTTTGCAGAACATATGGAAAAATCCTTTTCATACAATTTTCACATTTCAACAATTCTATTGTGAATCACATCATTGTATCTAGCAAATACACACACCGCTCTTTAATTGGGACGTACTTTGTTGGTCCTTCCTGCGGAAATTGCCATAACAATTGGGCTATTACAACTGTCACCCAATTTGTTTTGTTTGTCTATTTTTAAAAATCGATTTTTATTGCCTCTTAAATAATTATCTTTTGTTTAATTGGATTTTTTTTTGGTAATGATTTAACTTAAAATGTCTGCAAGATTTTTTTACTGCGATGACAGTATACCATCTTCCGATTCCGACTCAGATTACCAGGAAGTGCAATACTCTTCGAGCAGCATCGATAGAAGTAGTGTTGGGTCTATTCCCTGGGCTGATGACGCCATAAAACAAAATCAACTGGACTGGGAACGTGTTGAGCGTATGTTTCGCGGAGAACAAGAACTATCCGACAGCGAGCCAGAGTTAAGAAACGAAATTCTTGAATGGCACAAGAAGTTTCCGAACATCCTGCGGCCACAAAGACAACCAGTTGGAATTGAGAAACTGTCTAGTCTCAGTTTTACCTCAGATGACGACCATGATTACAATTACGAAGAAGACGATGACGACGACGACGATGATGACCCTGAGGGTACATTAACCCCTACAAATAACGGTTCACGTTCCATGTATCAACCAAAACATTCTGCGAAATCCTTAGAACCGCTGCCTGCCAAGCAAAGGATAGCACACGAAAAGCTTATAACTATGCTCGCTAATGATCTTAGAATAACCTCTGTTCCAATGGCGGTGAAAAGACTTAGTATGGCTCCACCACAGGAACTTAAACTGAGCGGACGACGAGCTCCGATAAGAAGCAGAGCCAATATACCTGCCCCAGTTCCTAAATACAGCGATCTCTTTGATAGCAGCTCTACCAGCAACCAAGAGCTTAGTTTGTCGAAAAACGGATCCAGTTCAGCGACTCTTACCAGAATGCCGCCAATTCTTAAGGTTATCGAAGCAAAACAAAATTTCCGTGGAGCGCACACCAAACACCATGAAAGCTTTGTTCAACTTACTGCCCCGAATCAAGCCCAGTCGGCAGCTGTGACTACAAGACGTAGGCGATGGTTTCCACATCAAGCAGCCGCCAACAGCCAAATCAATACGAATGCCATTGTATTGCCAGCGATTAACTTGCAGAGAATTCATGAGGCTGTACCACTGGTGGGACGCTCCATTTCGGCTGCATTCAATCACCGACAGATCAGCTGGACTTATTTGCCGTATAGTGCTGCAAAATTTAAAGTTCACAAGTAGAAGAAGCAGTGCTTGATTATTGATCTATTGTTTTCAGTTAAGCTTCAATGTACAAATTAGTGGAGAATACAGTTTTTAATGCAAAGCTAATGTGGTTTTATTTTAAAACTTGCCATCAATGTGTTTGTTTGTTTTTGGAACGTTCTTAATATCTGTTACTTTAATGTGGGACCGTATTATGGATGTAGACGTAAAGTATAGCATGGGCTAAATTGCATGTGTAAAGAACCCGTGGTAGCAACACTGAACCGCGGACAAGTTACCTAGTAGTTAATTAACCCTTATGTAAGTATGGGTCTGCATATGGTAGCATATAGCCAGTGAGTTATTAAAGGTTTTAACCTTTTGTACTCTTATTTGCGAAAAGGGCCGAAGTTTTGTTACTTCATATTTTCTGGTGAACAGAACCTAACACCGTTTTGACGTTAAGCCAAAACAGTCTTTACCTCACTTGCTAAGAATTTTTTGAATTTTTCTACATTCAAATCTCAGACTCTTTGCGGCGTAATGTTGGTGTTTGTCCATTTGCTGTACCTGTGGTATCCGGTTTAGACCACTGGCCACCTTTTGCCGTAAACTTTGATGTGGCTTTTTAGCTCGTAGAGTTAGCTGTATATTTTCCTTCTCCAAAACCCACAAAACTGGAATAGAATATCTTTATCATTCATCTTTGCGCACTTCTATTAAGTGTGTCCTTGTAAGGCCGCTCTTTAGCATTCTTATGTAAGAGGCAGAAAGCTAACAACTTTACTTTTACTTCTAGTAATTATTATTACATCAATCTTTCTCCGTCCGTCCAAAAATTTACATTTGATTTACAGCTAAAAATAATTAAACAAGGCAAATTAGCCTTACAAATGGTAATTGTCCAATCTGAGTCTCCCTCGATTCTCTGTCAGAAACAATAAATCAGATAATGACTGTTCACTGATGAGTTCTTCCACCCGGTCAAACATCTAATGAAATAAATAAAATTAGATCTTACAATTAGCCAGCAATCAATATTCATGTTGGGTTGACTTACCCCTTTGGCATCGCATTCGGTCAACACCTCTGGATGCTTGAAATTAGGTCCGAAATTCACACTTACAGTGGCGCTCTTATAGATCGATATGGTTGGAAAATATGATCCTCCAAAGATATCGGTAAATGCGATACCCTGCGACTTTCCATTTTTGAAAAACTCAATCTTACTCTCGGGCAGGACTTTAAAATTCTTTAAGGTTTCCTGCACCCTGTCCTTGTCCTCATAGTACAGATGGCTCTTGAATTTTACCAGGGGCTAGGAGAAAGAGAATGAAAATTATTTTTTAGCGCATAAATTGGAGGAATTCAACTCACCCTGTCTTTGAATGTGGTTGGCATGTAGTCGTTATCTTCCATCTCAGGCAAATCGATTAAAAATCCCAATGTGTCGCCTTCGATGTATGCTTCGCTGTAATGTTTTCCATGACTTTCGTGAAATCGTGTTCCTTTGCGCGATCTCCACGAATAACCAAACTTATCATAGCCAAGCGGAGCCTGCAGATTGCCGTACTCTTGACCCCAGCCTAAACGGGTGGCCGATCCTTCAGGCATTTCTTCTATTGTCACTTCAAAATACCATTTACCACGGTTAACGGCTGGAAAGGGATATTATGACGAAGGATTCATAGTGATTGCATCGATTTACTTACAGTGAGTTGCCCGCACCATAGAATAGCCCTTCTCTCCGGTGACTGCCAGACGATCTTCGGCTATTTTCAGCTGAGGAGCTCTGTCGTGTAAAGCCAGCAGCACTGAGTTCGGTACGAGTGTACGGTACAACCACCCTGGAATGGGTTTTCCCGCCCAATCAGAGCTTTCGTCAAATTCCTGTCTGAATGGGGCATGTGGATCGGGTTCAGCTAAAATATATCTGTATCCGTCTTTGTTAAATGGGTGCTCTAGGGGATAGCCATGAGCTGGAAGCTTAAGATTTGCTGCAACATCAGCACTGGGTCTCCCTTTCTTTGTGGTTGTGCCGGACTCATTTCCGGGAAGCTTGCGCCGCTGCCTGTTGTTTTTAGCAAGAGAGGCTGAAAAGAAAAAAAACAGTTGCAAGACAATTAAAATGGAATATACAGAGTGTGAAAAAATCAGTAACAAGAAAAGAAAAAGTCCATCCGTGATAGGGATCTAAAAGAGATGTCCAGTATTAGAAACTTCAGCAGCCAGGGTTATATTATGGTTCGAGCAAAGCCACGACCGTCACAGAGAATCACTTTGTCTATACGCTTCCTACAAGCATAACAGATAGTCGTATTTCTTAAGCATTAAATATTAAGGGGCTTACCAAACATGAGGGCCAGTGGTCCTTTTTTAAAGCCTAATCAAAAAATTCCGCAAATTTTCCACACATATTCTCTTTTGAGTCTTTAAGAGACGCTGTCAGTGATGGAAGTCCTAACAAGGGGTGTCGGCAGTTCCACAATACAGGTACAGATTCTTCCTCCGTACCTGGACGAATTTGCTGGAGATCTCATTTTCTGTCATTCCAGTATGACTCGAAATGCAGGTAAAACAACAGTACAACAAACAGCAAGATTCTGTTACGCATTCATTAATTGGGCTTGACATTTCACACTTATACTCGTATATCGACCTTAAATCAAGTTTTTAATCTCTTAACTGAAAAGTATTTTTAGAAGAAACAAGGCAATCTAGGTAAGGATTATGTTTGTTTTTTTCCATATCCAGTGAATAAAGTAGCCTAAAACACGGTTAATGATATTATCTTTTATATTTAGACATTTTGGGAGCGTTAAGTTTCCTTAAAAGCATAACAGATCAACAGATCGATCGAAAAAAAAAATTCCCACCACAAAGTAGAATTTTGGGAAATAGAATACCTATCCACACGAAACATCTCGTCTACACATTTTTAAAGTAACAGTAATCACTTTTTACAGATCTATAGCGGTTCATATGCACGCCAGTTGTCCAGTTATCCACAGCAAACGCTTTGACATTCTTAATGGCTTGGTATTTACGTTCCCTTACAATCCCGTAAGAGAGGCAGCATTTGATTAGCCTCAATGATGAAGTGATCCAAAATCGGGAGGCCTGCAGATATTTTTTGAGGTCGAACCGGCGAACCCCACAGGTTGACCAGTAGGAATGCAGTAAAGTGGGTCCCCATAATTCTGATCATAATCTCATCGTTAAATGGAGAGAAGAAGAATAGCTTCGTATTTATAACGGAAATGCGGTCTTTCTTGTCGTTTTCAATCTAGGGTTTGCGATTCAAAGGATCACAATTCCCCATGATTTCGCTTTTTTCATTCACTTCTTGGTACAGCCCTTTCTGTCGCTCTAATGCCCTCACTATGCATGAGCATTGCATATTTCTTCTCTCTCGACAAAAATGTTTCACAAAATTCACACAAAATTTTAGCTTGCCGCCATTTGTGCAGTAAACAGTTGGCAACTAAAAACGAAATAATTTGAATTTGAAAACGTAGGTCGTAGAAATATGATTTTCGGTTTAAAAGATGTATTATAATAATCAACACAAAAACACCGTTTAGCCATTCATTAATTTATATTATTAGGGTCTAGCTGAACACTCGCATTTTTTAACAAAACGATAGCTCTTTAAAATTTATTTGCTTCTCTTTTTATTTGTAATAATTTTTGTGCCATTTAACAACATGTTTGCTCGTTTAAAGAAAATAAATCTTTTAACACTAAAATTTGGAGCCTTAAAAGCCCTTATTTATAGGAAAATGCAGGAAATATTCTCAGTTCCAAGTGAATCTAATCTAAAAGTATTTGTGTAATGGGAATCCATTGAAAAATTGCTAAAACACATCGTTATATCACCATCCTACATATAGTATTGTCGTTTTCGTTTGGTAATCCCGAAGACTTCCGGACCTTTCTAAAAGTGTTCGTTTGGTACTTGAATGACAGTTCCTCTCATGGAAATAAGAAAACTTCGCTTCTGGCTTTAAATTCAGAATCAAAACCAGAAAAGCACTATACCAAACAAACACCACAAACGTTAAAATCGATAGATGTAATTTTTGTTGCTGATACATTTAATAATTCTTCAGTTTTGACCGGATAAGCTGAAAGTTGTTACCTAATTTGATTAAACAAATAAAGAAATAATATTTGGTATAACATAAACATATCTCAATAGCTAATATTGCCTTTCTTCCATCCCCTTCATCGTCATCAGATTGGCAGTGAGGCGGTATACACAAATACAACGACAATAACATTTCAAAATCAAATGTAATGTGTTTGCTTGTGTTCGATTGGCATTCCGAATCGGAGAACTCTTCCGAACTACCAAACGAAAACGACATATCTCTACATGTAATAATTGTTTTTTTTTATTTTTGTATATTAACCGCAATAAATAGACTTTGGCTATGCGAGTGTAAAAGTGGATTTGTAATCGCGCTCCAGTACAGGGAGAGATAAAGCACAATCTGGAAGTGTTGAGCTAGCTGCAAAATGAGCAGCACGCAGATTGGCTTTATCCGAAGAGCTGACAGCTGGAAAGTCACAGCGTCGAGATAGATGACGAGGCCGAATTCTAAATATTCTTGATAAAAGACAAAAGTTTTTACTACCGGTGAGAGTATATTGATTTTTTGACTCAATTTTTGGTTGTAGGAGAACTTGATACGATTATTAAGGACATTGCAGTCACTGAATGGTTTTTTTAATATTTTTTTCCTCAGTTGGTTTGGCCTTGTAAGACAAAAAGCTAACCTCTTTCGCTATGATATCCTCTTTCCAACTCGAGTCAGTTTGGTTTGATACTCTTTATCCTGTTAGGGATAATTATGCTTTTCAAATAACCCCACAGACCTCCTCGCAGAGGTCATATCTGAACACTTTCGCCTTTTCTGAAGTCATATGGCCAAATGATGGCTTTGGCACAGTTTCCGACCCAAAAAGACACTAGCTTTGTTCAATGAGGCTGTCGAGCTCAGTACAAAGCACGTAAATTACAGGTTTTTGTGTTCAATGAGAAAAATGTCTGCCCAGCTCATGTTTGCTTTTAGTTCAATGACTCTGCCTGGACTCTGCTCCGAGCAGCATTTCTGCACTTGCTTTTGAGGTAGAACAGATTTGTGAAAAACGTCAAAATCAGTTGTGGTTGCAAATGAATTGTTTTGTCGTCGAAGTGAAAAGTTGTTTGTTGATTAATTAAATAGAAGAAATCGAATAATCTTCTGATAAAGGGCAATCGGTTTTTGTAAAAGTATTAAACAGTAAGTTCATTATTAATGTTCATTAATTCACGATTTATACTAAACTTGCAAATTCAAATAATTATCCAACAATCGAAAATGAAGTTGCTATTTTTGACAACTAATATATGGCTGTATTTTTCTGTTTTACCTATGATCTGACATTTTCCACAAATTTGTTCTGCTCTGGCTTGCCTTTTTTTCTCATTGAACAAAGCTACTTTTAGGTCATGTAATATTGTTTCATGGATCACGTTGTGGATTCTCCGTTCCCCAAACTGTACTGAATTGACGTTTCAAAAACATGTCTGATCAAATGTCAAACGGTTGATAAATGTCAAAGTTATTCAATATTTGCATTACTAAAATATAACATTTTAGCGTGTCATTACAAAAACAAAAAAGAGGCTTTCAATTTTTTTAACGCACTTTGAATGGGAAATTCTCCTCTGTGCGCTTCTTGCACATAAAAAATAATACTCAAATAAAAACAAGGAGTTCTTTGGTTTTCTGAATTTTCTTATATCCGTCACCTACTGTAGTGACAAAATGTGACGCTACACTCTTCACAGCAAACGACGCGAAAAAGGGCAAACAAAAACTAATTCGCAATGCACGTATGAAAATGATAAGCAAAATGCAAATATATGTAGATACACTTTTTTGCAATCAATATGTACATATGTATTCGTTTTTTTTTCATCCGCATATCGCACTACAAAATGATTCATTCATTCACAGAAAAATTAATGTCGCCCCATTAAATAATAGAAAACTGATGCGAAATACAATTAATGAGCAATGCATCGAATTGACCCATTTTTCGTTCCCCACTTGGTAACAGGTGGTAGTCTAGTCTTCCTTTTCATGTTTTGCAAAAGGTTAGGTATCGCAATTATGCTGCGCAAAAACACACCCTACTCCCCCACTCGAAACATGAAAAGAAGGGAATGGGTCACCGAAATTCATAAATAAAAACTAAATCATCTATAGACCCTTGAGGTGGTGGCACCGAGAGATTACTACTGCTGGGGGAATTCATTGAATCTTTTTTTGTTTTGGTTTACTTAAAAGCTACGTGCCAGGTAACATGCCATTCCCAAAGGCGTTGTGTAAATGATTTTTGTTGAGGCGAATATTCTATCTATACGAATGTATGAATGTACATAACAGCAAAATTTATTACAAATTAAACAACATAAACATACCTTCCGGCTCCATGGAATGGTTGTTCTCCATTTAATATGGATTTTTATTACAATTTGTGATTTGCAATAATGATTGCTTTCGTCGTTATTAACACAGTTCACACTAATTGTAAGTAACTCGAAACTGAATCCCTGTGCGTTTTGAATATAATAAAAAAAAATAACAACTAGTTGTAGTTGAAAAAAAGAAATATATATGTATATCAATAAATAAAATCAATGACGGAACATAAAAGTTGCACACCGAGAGCAAGAGAGAGATAGATGAAAAAAAAGATAAACAGGAAACGCTCTTCCAAAATAATTTCTTTTTTTTTTCAAAAAGAACGCAAAATTTTCTTTATTTGCATTCAGGCTATTACGAGAAACTAATTCCTCTCACATTGTAGATAAGCTCCAAACAAGTTATCAACTTGTGAGCAAAATGTACACATACTACCCACTAGCACTACGAGTGGCGAGTACGAGCACTCGTCTCTAGTCAGTGTGATAAATAATTCGAGTGGTTCGCTGCGCTCCCCCTCTGCCGCTGGCTGTGGTTCACAATTAAAGTCAATTTACTGCATATACATATATATATTGACGGGCGTCATACTAATAGGGTCTCACTAAAGTGAACTTCTCTAAAAACAATACTAGACCACCGACGACAAACAAAAAAAGAAAACAATAGCCAGCCATCAAAAAACATGTGCAACAGAAGAAACCAAATTATAAATTTAGATTTGTTAAAGCTTTTTCTTCAGTTAATGTCAAGTCCCGACCGATCCGATCCGATGAGAAATAAAACAAAACAAAACTGTAGTAGCGAGCGACAACAAATATTAAGTCATGCAAAGCTAATTTGTTGATAAAATAAATAAAAAAAAACACACATACACACACTCTGCGCTGATGAAAGGTGATGATAGAGTAAATATCCATTCTTTGTCGATTTGAGTGGAAAATAAAAACATTTCTTTTGATTGTAGTTTTTCTTCTATTTTTTTTTATATTGTGTAAGTCATTTTCCATCCCCCAACAACTGCAGTAGTTGTATGCCGTGGGAGTACTGGCTAAGTAGTCTATTTATAGAACATAAATAAGCTCCACTCGGACGAAGACGGAGAGTTGAAATGTGGGTTAGCAAGCACAAGCAAGTTGTGTGTTTGCAAACAACAATAAAAGCGTTTTTGTTCGCTCTTTTTTTCCCAATCTAAGTTTGTTTGAAAAGAAAAACAAAAAAATCAAAACAACCGGCGAAAGAAACACGTTGGCGGTGGTAAAGGTATACAAATTGATAGTGCAACATATTGATAGTGTCGGTTTGTTGTTATTGAAAATACACAAAGTAGGAGCAGCAATGTAGTCTTCTATTTTGTTGGTTGGAAAAGTTGCAAATTAAAAGGATGCCATTGTTTTTGTTGGAACAAATGCTTTCTCCTGACCACTACCGCAAGCGAATGGATTTTCTCCTTTTTTGTGGTTGAATATTGTAAATGCGGTCACGTTTTTCACTTCGACTATCATCATCTGGAAGTACTAGTTCTAACAAGAGATATTGTCTGCGGGCGCTTTTTGTATGCAGCCTGTAGACGCAATGTTGCTGCAACCAGAAGAGCTCCGGATCCATCATCTGTGTATTTGAAGAATAACTTTTGGTTGGATAGCCCGCGCCTTGTGCATCAGTCACTGATCTTATTTAAAAAGATTTGCATTTACACCAAACAACAACAAACTGATTCTTATGACAACCAGCACATAAGCCTGTCAAATAAAACAAGTCTCAGAGCAAAAAAAAAAAAAACATCCCGACATCCTCTATTAACGTCAACAGCAAAGTCTTGGAAATACATACTGTGAAATGGAGCACTTCCCTCATAAGCAGGGTTTGCATTACCCAGCCATTGTCATGCGAAAACGAAGAATTTAAGGGGGTTTCTCAACAAGAGATTTGGTAGGCCTAAAAACGCATTTTTTTTTGTGTGAATATACTCTGTAAGCTCTTGAAATCTTTAACTTGTGACCAGTAATTTTTTTAACGGGTGTTCTCGATTATGTTTGACATTATTAATCGACCCAACTCAAATTCTTCGCTTTCTTCATCTATCAAAATTGTTAAATCCTTAAAATCGATAGAGTATACAAATACTCCCCCGTAAAAAGATGGAACACGACAAAATTTAATACTAAAACCCAATAATCATTGACTGTCACTGAATTTCATTCGACCAATTTGCCCATTGTGTGGCGAGCTAATTTCTACCTTCTTTACAATGATATTGCTTTTCATCTTATTAGGATTGCAACTTCCGTAGGTCCTATTGAATTTCCCCGTTTTTATATAAACATACGCTATGGGGAAGCTGTGGGTCTCTGTTCGATTACATTACTTTTAATATGCAGCAGTGATAACTTCCCAATCTTTATCTTTCCGCTTAAGCCATTGTATGTGCAAATACTGCCAACCTTACGAAGTGTGTGTACAAGCAATCTACGAGAGAGGCTTGAAACAATCATGGATAAATTACTGCCAATCGATCGAAACTCTCAAAGAAAATGCAGGACTTAGTAAAATTCAGCCAACCGAATTTCCACGGTGCAATGACAGCAGTACAAAATTTTCTAGCTTTAACGATCGCATACATAGCGATGAAAAACTTGTTCTGTGCTGTTAACAGTTTCGCCGGGTTTGGACGGTATTCTGCCGATTATCCTAAAGCAATCGCAAAAACCTACCAACTACGTACACACTGAAGCAATTCTAGAGTCACGAACGGAGCTAGGAATAGAGATCTAAGTTAATGGACTGTTTCTTGGGAAATTACACTACATTATGGTGTACAGCTAACCGCAAGGCGGTGTAATTTCACATCTGATGTGGTCCATGGTAATTAGCAAGATCCTCCTTATTTTATATAGAGAAAGAATTAAGGTACTTTGTCTTGATACTTATATCACGTAAGTTTCCTTAGGTAATTAGCGAAATAATGGAAATTAGAGCAGGCTAGTCTGAGAGTGTGATGTGTTTTACCACAAAAAAACAAAATACTCGAATTTACCTTTCCTCGTCTAAATAGTTAACCACTGTCGATCGTACAGTGCTAGGTATTTGGGAATGGTTCTAGATCCAAAGATCACCTGGAAAACAACATAAAACCACGGGCAAAGAAAGAATTCAAAACTTTCTATGAATGTAATAAAAGGAAAAGATGGAACTCAACCAAAATCCGTGGATGGCTTGGTTCGTGACAGTAAGCTCGAAGTAAAGCCTTCAATATAACCAAACTAATTAAAAATTAGAAAACGGAATGCTTTAAGACAACAAGCGCAATACTACTGATGATACTGACTACAGATACCCTTATAGTCGCCTTGCACCTTTTAACTTTGGCTAAAGCTCCACGTAACAAACAAGATATGGCGGTCAGACTCCGAGAGTCTGGATGGTGGTATTCGAGGCATCAATATTCTGCTTTATCTACCAAGAGAACCACTACCACCTACTCTTCACCAACACTTTCAAAGCTAAATTCCTTAAAAGGAAGCCCACAGCACACAGGTGGCTGGGATATAACAATCTCCAAGCATTTTAAGCGTAACTACTTGCTACTCGAATTGCCTGAATGAAATCAAACACATAGACCAAAGGGGACATAATCATTGATAATGAAAAGCTATCATCTCAGTCAATATTATCTCAAAATAAGTGCTAGAATGTCGTGACGATCTGATTTGAGTTCCAGTAAAAATTATGAAAACGAACATGCTGACGATCTGATCAGATAATACTCAGCATTAGACTACTCACTGGAATCAGTTAAGTCTTATGTTTTGTATTCACTATCTTCACAGAATAAAAACTACAGCAACCAAACAAAGGACACACCTGGGTTCTTTCAGAGCCCCCTCCCAAATACTTACTATTCTATCTACAACCACATTTTTAAAGTTCTGAATCTCTCATGTAACGTAGAGGTCTCATAGCCCTCTTTAACTTGTTAAAAACTGCACGAGTCTGCTAAATTTTGTAAATACTCTTTTATCCCAACAGCAACCTTAGCTGAAAGGTTCTTATATCTTCTTAATTATGCCAACCTACCCACAACAGAAATAAATTTTCCAACAACAGCAATCTAATCAAGCAATTTGAAAGCTAATTTCCTCAATCCTACGTAGGTAGTCATCAAATCAATTGAATTTGAATCCACTGCAAACATGCTGCGAAACAAAATCGCACGTCAAAAAGCAATCAACACAACAATTCGCTCAACCCCTGCACTTGGGTAAGTTTTCTTTGTAAAGGCGAAGAGCGCAAGCTCGTCAAAAGCTTTAATCATAATTTTCGCATATTAAAATCACAATTAAAGTGAAATTTTCATTAAACAAGTAGTAGTTTCATGTAAGCTCGCCTACCTTGTGCATATCCATCCTCGGTTAACCGCAGTGCACCCACCTTAACCATGGCATCGTAGTTGGGTCTAATTTTCGTGAGATCCGTGTTGAATAATCCAAACATTGCACCGTTTTCCGCCGATTCCTCGTATGTGAAGACAATTTGAATATCCTTGAGTAGTGAACGTTGCACGGTTGAGTGCCTAAATTTTAATTTTAATTGCCATTCTATAATAAATTGCTATATCGATTAAATTTACCATGATTGTGTTATTCGTCGAGGCATCGTAGTCATTGATTCCCAATAGTGATCAATGTAGGCTATAATGTCTTTGTCTTTACCGAAGAGCAATTGATTTTTGCCCTCTTTTGCGGAATTCTGTTGCATATTGGCAATGGCAGTGACACACATTTGTGGAATTGCTATTGAAGGAAATTATTGTACATAATTAATTATTTTGTATAAAAACATAAGAAATGTGACATACTGGCTTGAGTTTTCCGGAAGCTTTCCAAACCACTCGGCGAACAGTTCTTGCAAATGAAGACATAATTAGTCACGAAGGGTACTAGCCTACCAAGTTGATAGCTTATACACGATTCATGATACCATCGATTACAATTGGCACATAGAAGTTCTACAATGTTTAAATTGCGGTCTTTGCCACTGAAAAATAAACAAATTTAATTGACCTGTTTTGGTAGTAGAGCATGCTCATTGAAGTAAGACACATACCAGTAGCAAATGCCGGTTGGTTCGTCTTTACATTTTTCACTTTCTGTGGAGGGTGTGGTATCCATTTTTAACTTCTTTTCTGGGTGAATTGTATCCATTTTAGGATTTTATTAGGTTTATATGTGATTATTTTAAATCTTAAAATGCAATTCCCTAATACCGGCGGGATTTTGTTCACAAAAGAGGTAAACTATTTTTCAAGTGACAGTTGGAACGTCAGTAGTGACAGACGGCAGTGGAATGCTGGTTGCATTCAGTCGATGAATATTGACTTGGAAGCTCTGTTGGATAGGAAAAACTGGGTAATGTACATTAGGGTGGAGTGAAAAGATTGTTTCTATTTTTTTTTTCATATACACATGAAAACTTAGAAACACCTTTCCTTGCTAATTAACTCGTTAAGATGAAAAACAAAAATATACCGAAACTTTTGTTTTGATTGGAATAAAATACGACATTGGGGGTAATAAATAATATTGAAGATTTAGTTAGATTTAAAGTACTTGGAAATAATAAGCATTAGAAACAACGTAAATCCACTTTAATTTAATGCAACGTCAACCGGTTTTTTCTTCATAATGTCTATAGTTTCTCTATGAATTTGTAAGCATGTATGTCCTTCGCGTTTACAATGTCAAAATCAATTAAAATTCAAGACTGCTCTGTTATTCCGGCTGATGACTTTACTATTTGCTTGCACTCGTTCTTCTTTTAAGTGTTGTGGCTATTTCTCCTATATGTTACTCTAACTTTAAACCAGTCGATTTTAAAATCTCCCAATATCACAAAATCTTTCTTTACTTCAGTTTATTCATATTTACAAGGACAATAAGAACACTTCACCATATGTTCATATGCACGAACATTTTTATTTAATTTACTTTTATATTCCTTTCTTTGTATATATTAATATATCATATTAAATCTGCGAAGATATTTCAAACTCAGATTTCAGAACACTATGTCACACTCTTCATCTATTATAAGTGCAATCATCAGAGTTGTTTATAAGCCTCCCGTGCGAATACACTTACGTGTTTTCGTTGAACTTAAAGTTTTTTCACTTCACATTGGCAGCTTTGACAGCCATGACATGCATTAAGATTAAAACCTTAATGGTGAACAACCAGCCCATAATTTATAATGAAATAAAATGTGTTTAAAAAATAGGAAATTCTATTGACCCGTTTTGTTTTTATTGATATCGTTTTTCAAACAAGTCAATCCGATTCCCAGAACGACAAAATAGGATTTGAACTAATTCTTGTTTGTGTGTGTAACATACACGGATTATTGTTAAAACATATATTTCCACATTAAACCTACCTTACTCATTGTAAAAAAACTTAAACCGGACCACAGAATACAGTCATTCTTCAGCTTCAGCAAGTAATGCCAAACTTATTTTCAATTCAATTTTGACGTTTTAAGTTAAAAATTTAAAATGTTGCAGTTGCACCCGTTCTTTGTGTTTCGTTTGTATATTGTTCAGTCCTCCTAAAGTTTATAATTGTTATCACAGCAAAATGGATCGAACAGTAATTGATACATGGAAGGCAGAAGAAAAGGAATTTGGCGAAAAACTTCACCGAAAACTTACTGCACTTACTACAATGATTCAGCCGCCCACAGAGGATTTCAAGAAATGTTTTGCCGATGACATGTTCCTGAAACCAAACCAAAAGGCATTCTTTCATGTTATGCATTATCTCTTCAATCTACTTGATCCGTTGGAGTTCAAAAAACGCTTCTACTGGCCCATTGCGGACAAAAAATCTGAGGCAAACTTTCGTTCATCCACCATACAGTATTTGACGCACTTGAACGAGAAGCACAACCTCCAATGGAGCAATATCAAAAGTTATCTTGTGGTTATGCCGGGTGGCATGAAGTTTATTCTCTTTCTTTTGGATTTAATCGACTTCATCACAAAGGAATTAATCAAACAGCGTGAGAAATTGATCACCCCGGGCAGTTCTTGTCCGCTGTCTGAGTTTAACATCAAGCGAATGCAGCAGCAGAACAAGTCGCACAAAGAGTTTGCTTCGTGCTATATCAAAGCTACTGATGTACAAATCGCTAGCTTGAAAGAGAAGGTAGAGGCCTTGAACAAACACATGAATTCAATATCGATACCATGTTGCCAGATAAAAGAGTTGATCGATGAATCTGTGTTGGCAGACTTTGCAGCAAGTAATCGAAAGCTTTTTGAAAAAAACCTAAAGCAGAAGGTGGCTACAGTTGTATCGATTGAAGAACCATTAAAGGCGCTCAAGGAAAATATAGATCGTTTCCAGAACCACGAAGCTGGGGTAAAATACGACAAAGAAATGGTTAAACGTTCGTTGTTGAAAGTTAAGCTTGCATACCCTGACTTGGACATTGGACAGCTGTTACACGAAGGGGACCTGCAGTTGGGCACGCTTCTGCCTGCATTTAACCGTATATATCCAGATGTCGAGAGCAACATTGCGGCTATAGATAAGCAAAACAATAGAACAGATTTTATTGGCAATGCGCTGAGTGCCCTTAAAACAGATATTCTTCAGATTGAAACACAGTTAACCAAGTTCCAGTCGACCGTTAGCGAGGACGGTCGCATCCCAGTAACGAAGATCTCACCCGTGCGTTTGAATGACTATACTTCCTGCGTGACTGATCTCTTTTCAAAACTAATCAATACTCCGCCGATCAAGGTCGACATGATCGACAATAAAATGAATAACAATCCTCGTCTGCCATTCCTCGACGACTATGGGTTGGAACGTTCAATTGAATCGTTCTGCATTGTTAATCAACAAAATACACTTTTCCCTGCTCCTGGATCTGCGAGGAAACACTTTGATCGCTCGTTCAAACAACCACCTGGGTCAGCAAATAAATCGAAAATCGTAGATCCTCTACGTCTGTTGCGTACCCTAAACAAAGACACTTCAAAGTCTCGTAACGTATCGCGTAATTTATCATCTCTCGCCTCCAGATGGAAGGAACACGAGAATCTATTTCGGCCAGATGACGCAGACTCATCGCAACTGGTGAGCGGTGAAATCTGCCAGACAATGGTCACTCTGACTGTGGACTCGCCGTTTAATTCGAACGAACAGACTACAGTCGCAAGGCAGAAATTCGATTGTTCCCTCACGCCAAAAGTACTGGATACTAGCTTTGTGTATTCGAGAAAGGCTTCAGCCGTTCAAAAGGTGCAGGATGCTTCGTTGAACTTCCACAATCTAAGTACAAGTCCTTCGGGCAGATTGGATCCGTTGGTGCCATTTGATCCAAAAGAGTTTCCTAAGATTCTTCTAAACGACAGGTCTCTGCTGGATGCGTCTCTAAATAAAAGTGGCCTCCTGAGTGTAATAATATCGATAGTCAGTCCCGAAATCTTGATAACAGTTTTTTGTCTTTTAGGTGAACGGTACTGAGAGGTGTAACTCGACCTATAGCGATCTGGACCGCAGTTTCCAAGCAGTCAAGAAGCAAGTAGTTTCTGAAGAAAACGATCCCAATTTAATGAACGGTGTTGGTTTCAATTTTAATATTAAAATGCCAAACATAAGTTCGGATGCTCTTTTCGATATCAGTGATGGCTGTCTGAAGGATGTTACAATGTAAGGAGGCATGTGTCACATTTTAAAAGTTGCTCGCATGAATTATTTGTAATATTTTTTTTTTATTTAATTTCATAAATTCTCTATTCGTAAACAAATAAATATTTACACACCTACTACCACAGTATCTATTTAATGAACTGCAGAAACCTCTGTCAAACCTCTTAACTAAAGGTTGGCAACTACCAAACAGAATTTAAAATAATAGAATCCCTACCGAATTTGCAACTAAGACCATGAAAAAGCAAAGCGCAAGCGAAGCGTGCTTATTCTGAAGAACTCCGGAGTAACTCTGGTAATAAGCTGAAGAAGACAAGTCAAGACTACGCCGAAGCTGCTGATGATCTTGAGGAAAAGTCCGATCTCTAACGAACGGTGGCAAGTGGGTCCAGTGAAGACAGTACCTATGTAGCTGTCCTTTATGATGCATAACCCCGATCTAGATATAAGCTTGAAGACAGCTTGGATAAGTCGGCTGGTTGAAATGCTCAAGTTGGTTACAAAGGAGAATACCCCATATTTTTCCCAACTTACTGAGCATTCAAGGACGAAATAATGGGCCTTTAAATACTTTTATCGTGGCTAAAGTGAAACGTTATATCTAACAAGGATAACCAAATCTTCTCTAACAGTCCAGCTGCAATCAAGTCATTGGAATCCGTCGCCATTAACTCCCTCCTTAGCCTAAACTGCCGATGGTGAATTTGTGAGATGACAGAGTGGTTAACCATTGACCTCTAAACCCAGTAGATGTATATGTGCCGCGCCATAAAGACATGGGAGTTGCAAGGCCGATAAACTCGGCAAGTTAGAAACCACTCTTATTACTTTACGTCTCTTATCTGAAAAATGTGTTTGGTATACCAGTGGCTTCTTCTTGCTTAGCGGAAACACAGGTCCAGCAACTTGAACAGATCTGGCCAAACCTAGACCTTAATCGTTCTAATGACTTGATCTCCCTAAGCCAGTTGAACACAATCACTACAAGAGGCAAGCGTGCAACAATTATTGGCGCATTCTCATCAAGCAATACTCTCAATTTGCAGAAGTTGAATGAACTAACAAAAAGAGTAAATTAACGTTCGACTCCTCTGTAAATGTTCAAGTCTCTATAGAAATGGGAAGCAGCTTCATCTTGAAGATTTTGTCTTGCAAGATCAAAGTTATCTCAATTCTATTGCCTTTAAAAGTCTCCCTTGTTTCATCAGAGGATCCATTTGATTTAACGAGTAAAAAAAATAGCCTCTTCCGCATAACCTAACCTAACTTTAAAAATAAGTTTCAAATATTTGTTTGCCTTATGGAAGCTACGTGCTGCCACCTTTAATTTCTCAAATATCCCGAGTGCACGGCTTTAGTATACCAGATCTGCTCTTCTTTCGTAGTTACTGTCCAGTACTCCAGTACCAGATTTAATTTAGAAGTTGTTCTATAATTTATCATCGATATGTTTCGCACCTAAACCGCCTAATTCGGAAGTACGTTACAACTCGCAATAAATATCCTACGGGGAATAACAAAGTGCTCCATCTCTTAAATGAAAAGAACAACAAATGCTTCCTAAAATGTTCTGCCTTAAAGTATAATCGCCACAGAATGCCCTAAACAAAAAAAAATCAAATTGTTTGCACAAGGCTATCCAGATATTTGATGGCTTCGCCGGGCTTACGTGCATCAAGGGTGACATCAAAAAAGCATCCCTACACTAATTAAACTGTCTCTAACATTCGTTAAGGCAAACTTTTTGCATCACTGCAAAGTCATTGCATTTACTTATTCAGCCTAACTGATGCGCAAAAAAGCATCAAGAAAATAGCAGCGGCATGAACTCTGTTGCTTTGTTGACATTTCCGAATACACCCTCGTTGTTGCTGTTATCAACTAAGTGATTTCCATCTGTTGATCTGATCTGACGAAAATAATAAAAATAAGGTCATCCTGTGTCACTCATATGTATTTGCTGAATCATCAGATAGTGCGCTGCACTACCACCCCCTTTGGCCACGCTCCAAAAACTTTTCTTAAAAGCCCCCTCAAAATAAAAAGCCGGTCTTTGTTTAAATAATAGGTATATATTAGGAGTATCTCCAAGGCTTAACAATAATTAAACTGAAGAATAGTTTTTTGTTTACGACGTACAGTCCACCACCAACAGAAAAAAAAAAAAATTAAAATATAAACAAAACAATAAACACTAATAAAGGTTTCAACTATTATTACTTAGGAAGTAATTCCATAATGGAAATTATTATACCAGCACTGCAGATGACAAACAAAAAGAGTGAGAATGATCTTAAAAATGTTGTGACTCACTCTTTACAAGTTAAAACGTTAACTAAGAACAAAATAATACGCAAAATAAAAATAAAATATGATGTTGGAGGTTTGCGCACGATTGTGCGTTTATCTTTAAGCCGAGTTAAACTCCTCGTTTTTAAGTCAGTCAGATGTACATGGCTTCGATGTTTTGAGTAACATCAAACTCAGCTCTAGATTTGCGTCACAATAAACAAAATTTAATTTATTTGTTCTTCAGTTAAAGTTTTGACTTGGTCGCAGTACTGGGGGCTAATTGTCAAGATGAACATTCCAGGCTAAACGTATTGTTTGTGGGATTATGGGCGCTGTTGGTGCTGGGAGTTTCGTCGTAACGAATTGTCATTGAATTGGAATTTCCAGGAATAAGAACATACCCAAGTGAATTGTAGAACGGTATAAGTTTATCTTTGCAATCAAGTGACATCTTGTAGCAACCGAGATGTGCTGCTAGTAAAGAAACTGTTACCACAATCCTAAAATAATAGAATAGAGAGTCATCACTTATTTATGAAATAAGATTTTACTAACAGTTTTCCCAATTGTTTCCCTCTGTATGTGTTATTAACAACGACATCTTCAAGGCGGCCTCTCTGCAGAAGGATACAAAAAATTGAATTTTATACAAAATCTTAAAAAAGAAATATGCTTACGATTGCACATCCATGAATAAACTTGCGTTCAATGATTAGAGATGCTGCTCCAATGATTTCATTTTTCCTTGTATCCTCGATGACAGTAACGAAATAATCACCACTGGCCTTCATTTGGGAAAACCTTGCTGAAATAAGAAATTTTATTCAAGTCAAATGTGTGCTGTTAAAAAAATCTACTTACTTAGAAACTGTGTCCTCGAAACATCACCCACAGCAGTCAGCTGGGAGAGCAACTGCAGAAAACCTCTATCGTAGTCACCATCCTTAAGTGGTCGCACCTTCAACCACGTTTCGCCGGGAGTAGCCGCAGATATAAATGGATCAAACTTGGCAGGACTACTGTAGAAATCCAATTGCAGCAGCACCCTAGGATCGTATAGGTACACTTCTTCCTAACATAAAAATGCACAAAAGCAATCTTTACAAATCAATTAGGCGATAACATTTTCTACAAAATTGTCAGTATTCTTATCTATTCTAATGCCATCGCACGAATTGATAAGTACTGATAAGTACCTACTCTGAATTAAATTCAGAAATACATTCCAACAGGAAGTTAAAGGAACAATATATGTGAGTAAATGCCACATCTACAAACCTTGCTGTATCCCACCATTGTTATTGTATGTTGCGATGTTTACTTGGCAAGAAGCTAAAAGCAACTATAGCTATTCGACTTCTTTTGAATGGCTCTGTGTAGAGTAGCAGAGTGACTGCGACCAACAAGACCAACCACTTTCTAGTTGACATTTTGTGAAGACTGGTAGACCAAAAACAAGATCAAGCGACAGGTTTTGAAGGCATATAGAATGCTAATAGGATAGGTGAAAGAAACAAACCGGTAAAGGTGAACATGAAGTACTGCATTCCAGTATACTGAATACATACCTAGATAGATATATATTTTAAATTCTAAATAGGTTATGCACTTCAAAAATAGAATATAGAAGTGGGAAGATACTTGTTTACAGTCAGTTGAAAGTGTCATAATCGGACAATATTTTGCGAAACCAAGCGACCTTGACAAAAGGTTGATTTTTTTTTTAAGTTTACATTATTTACATACGTAAAATCACAAAATCGATGTAAAGCTACATGTCGTGTTTTGCCACTCTGATTGGATTTCTATGTTCACCACTTCATTTACAAATTTATAGGAATCATACAATAATTAAAGGAAATTTCATCAAAAATCCACCTAAATATATAGGTACTAAGAAGACTTGGATGTCTAATCCGTTTTACCATTATCTATTTCAATAAACCCGTATTGTATTCATAATCAATCGACTTACCATTGCTGAACAAAGTAAATAAATAAAGTAAATATAATGCAGGCAGACTGCAACACGTGGAAATAAATTACGTAGATATGACCAACAACCGGATTCGACTTGTTTTAAAAAATTATGAACTACCACCTCACTGTCACATATTTTGCCGAACTAAAAGTAAAAAATTTCTTCAGTATTTATTCGCCCTTCGTGGCATAGTAATTTTGCAGAAACATTTGAATTTCTCATAAATCAGCTGATTTTAATTTTAAACGTCAAACACTGATGTCGGATCTCTGATGGATGGTGTTCAGTAGGCATTGCAATATTTTATTTGAATAATATACGTTTGACTTTTTTTCGACCTAGTATAATTTAGTTTTATCCACACACTAATAACTTTATATCAATACAATAATAACTTTATATCAATACAATTTGATTGTTTCAACGAAAAGGTATAACATTTGGTGTTTTGGGAATGGGAATTTTGACCAAAATGTTCTTCATTCTTTTTTTGTTCTTTTCTGTTTTAAATAAAAAAACTCTTATTACTGTCATATCTGTCGAATTTAAACTGGGCATCATACCTGTGACATACACCAGTTTTGCGTGAATTGAGTCAATGGTTTTCATGAAGCATAATAAGCTATCAATATCAACCATTAATGTGGGTGGTATCTTTGCTTTCTTTTTCATTTTGTTGTGTTACTCAGATCATCACATCAGTCAAAAAGCTTAATTTTGACTTATGCTACGTTTCCACCGAGCACTAAACCGAGATTAAGAATCATCTGCCCTTAATCTACTTTAAATCCTAAGATTTACCATATAAATTTTAACTTGCTAAACACAAGATTAAAAAATAATCTTGAAAGAAACTAGGGTTGCATGTAAGAATCGTCTTGTGAACACACTCAATACCTATTTACCATAACTGGATATGTGAAAAGTGACGGTACTTGCTGAGAATTGAGTGCGTGAAAGCAATTTGACAATCAGATATTGGGCATTTTGTGGGCAAATTTGAGAGCCAGAGAGCGCGTTGAGATAAAACCCCTATGTTAATCTTCTTTTTTGTTCAGTGGAAACGTGTAGAGATTTATTTATAATCTTATGCCTTAAATCTCAGTTTATATTGGTAAAAATGCAGCATTATGCCTGGCCTCATACAAAAATTTATAAAAATATTTCTCAGTAGAACTGATTTGCATCCTTGCATTTTTTAACGCATTCTAGAAAATGTTTTACAACTTATTTTTTTTTAAATTATGTATTTAACTACTTTTTATTTATCCTGCAATTTTTTATTTCAAACTTCATACAATTTGTATAGACCGTGTGCCTGGTCTAATAATGCATTTCTTATACTTTTACAATTCCAGTTCACAATCACAAAAACAAAAAAATACTGGTGACTGTTCATCTGAACTCAAATTTGACATATGCTTTTGTCAACCTTCGGCCAACTGTCACACGGTCTCATAACATAATTTTCTGTATTTTTTTTTTTTAATAAAATCCCAAAATGAATAGATTTTGAAATCAACTATGAACAGTTTAGTACGAATTTGTTTACAAAGTAGATCTTCCTGCTTACGATTGACATCATGTCTTTCGAAATCACCTGCAAACGCTATTCACACTACCCAAGTTCTTGGAGAATTTTGGGAAAAAGAAAAAAAAGGTGGTTACCGCACCGAACTTCCACTGCCCTCAAAAAAGCAACTTATCCTCGATGGAATGAAGGAACTTAAACACGAAATCGGCCTGTGGAAACAAGAAATGAAGGAAAAGCTAGAGAGTGATCTAATTCTTGTTTACCGACCCGGTAATGTTGCTACTATCGGATAAAAGAGAAAAAATATCTACTATTCCATTTCAGGTGAAACGGATGTTGTATTTCAGTTTAAAAGTGAAGAGGATATCGACAAATGGGTTGTAACTTCCGACAGTGACCATGCCGAGGGAAAAAGTACAGCCAAGTTTCAATTGAGTGATGGTGGCGGCTTATTTCATGGCTACGTAAGCGGCGATTTTCTTAAAGATGGAAAGATAAAACGAACTGGCTATGCTAACGTTCGCACCAAGAGAGTTCGGGTAAGGGTTGCAATGTATGAAATCTTTTCCGTCTCTTTTACGCTGTTTGTCTGTTTCAGAAATCATTTAAACGAGAGACCACTTACGACTGGACACAGTACAATATTCTGGTACTTAAGGTGAGAGGTGACGGTCGGTCGTACCTCATTAACTTGCACACGGAAGGCTTTTTCGATCTCCTATGGAACGATGCCTACCACTATGCGCTTTACACCCGAGGAGGCCCACATTGGCAAACCGTTCGGGTACACAAAGCAACACATTTCACTTATCTCTAACCTAAGACAAATGTCTCTTTTTAGATTCCCTTTTCAAAGTTCTTCTTCGCCTCGAAAGGGCGCGTCCAGGACAGACAAAACGCCATCGTGCTGAATCGCGTGACGCACTTGGGCTTTTCAGTTGGCGCCAGGGCCGGCCATGATGGACCGTTTAGCTTGGAGATCGGCTACGTCGGCTTAGAATTTGATCCCAGCCACAAGGAAGAGTTTGCCTACGAAATGTACCAAACTCAAAAATATATTGTTGCCACCTAGAACCTAGTTTTGAAGTTAATAAACATGAAAAAATCCCAATTGTTTTTTTTTGCAAAAGTGGCTTGCGTCAGTCGTTACATTTTATTTCTGTTACGCGTCTACGGTAATTGAAAACGAAGATAAACCTAAAGCCAGTCGCTTCGTTAAATCTTAAAAGCTATGTAGTTGGAGGAGGTTGGGGGATGCATTGTTTGCAAATTTTGGTGGCGGGTCCTACGTTTGTTTCTTCAGAATCTTGTATGTATTTTTGTTGAGAACATAGCTCAGAGCTGCGGCAACAGTTGTCGCTCCAGTTAGATACCATAGTCCATGGAGAAGCGAGTGATCTGTTGAGAAAGATTTGAGTGGAATTTAATGCGTTGAGATGGGATGGACATGATCTTACCGAGATAATTCCAGACAGGAGCACCTAAGCTCAATCCGATAGCAGTTAATTGCACGAAAGTGTTTACTTTGCTAATAAAAGTTGGCTCTAGTTGGGCAGTTACATGAGTGGCGTCAAAGTAACGACTTAGGGTTTTCTGAAATGACCATTTTGGACCCTTGAAAATAGCCCACCAGAAAGAGGGGAGACTTATTTTCAACTTACCGGCGGAGGCAGACTTATGTAACGAATAACAAAGCCGGCTCCCAATAGGAAGACATCACGAAAGAGAATGGTTCCCGCCAACCATAATGGCAGCAAGTCACAACAACCCATTGAAATGACCAGCGATCCAACGAGTAGCTTATCAGCCATTGGATCTAAGAAGGAACCAGCCTTACTGGCCTGCGTCGGCCAGTGTCGAGCAATTTGTCCGTCTAACTAAAATGGGATTGAAATTATTCGTTGTCCCATTATACCATGATTTCGCATTTACCAAATCGGTTATTCCAGCAACCACAAGCAAACCTATTGCGAGACTAAAGTTCCCGTCTACGATTACGTAGCCTATGTACGGAGCGAGAAAGGCACGGCCCACCGTCAGGAAGTTGGGTATAGTCATAATGTTTTCCCGCTCGATAACTTCTTCCATTTTTTCGCGCACTTTCTCCTGGACCATGGACTTTGTATCGCGAATATCCTTAACCAGCACATTTTTGCGTTCGATGAAACTTTCACGTTTCTTATCGATGACATTCTGGATAAGGTCACGACTCTTGATTGTCTTCAGATGGATCGAGTGCTTCTTCGAGTCCGCATACAAACGCAACGAAACAATATCCCATCGTTGGTAGTCCAAATAGGAAGTCTTCAAGAATCCAGTAGCAGCAGCATAACGATTAAGGCATGTGCTATCTCGAGTGGTGCGCAGAAGATCGGTGAACCCCTTGCACATACCCGGCCGGTACATTTGCCGAAATATCGTGGTTGGCAGCATTTTTTATTTTTATGATTTCGTAATTTTGTTTGTTTTTGTTTACTTCAAATTGGGGCTGGCACTGCAATAAGGACAATGTTTTTGAGGGTTGTGAATTGTGGTAATTGAATTATGAAGAAAATGTCGTTCTAAAAATAGTCTCATCACCTTGTGCTGTAGTCGAATGATATGAGCTAATAACTTGTGCTTGTATGTAAGGCAAAACGCCTGACTTACCCGTCAAATGGATTGGGAAAACCAATTAGTGATTTCCAATTCAATTGCTCGTAGAGAGCAATTAATGCGGAGTTACTAGATGTTTGTTTTCTCCACGATATTTCTTGGAGCGGGATGAAGGCCAGGGGACGGCAATCATATGGGAAACTTCATGTTTTTATTTCGTTCAGCAGCTGTCAAATATTTTTTTTTGTTATCAGTTGAGTTTCAAAGGCTGACATGTAGGTTGAGTAGTAGTTGCTGATAAGAAATTTGACGGTAAGGTAGTGTGAAAGTCATACCAACTTGGGAATTTTATTTTATTTCATATTTCAGTTTTTTTTTAATGTCCAGTAATGCTATTCAATCGGTAGTTTTTCAGAACTTGATATTCAAAAGCAAACTTTTTTAGATCTTGGACAGCTTAGTTTTCTATTGGGAAAAGCGAGAATTATATTTTTTCTTCAGCTAGTCTACGTGTAGGTACACCTATTTGCGAAAAGTTTAAAAAAATCCCAGGGGGAATACTTCTTATAGAAAATTAACTGTAAAAATTGAATAATGCAGCTGGTAGTTGTCAGTAAGAAATATTTTCATTATCTTCGTCTCAATTCAGTGAAATTAAAACTTTCAGGTGGTGCCCTTGCTTGGTAGTCTTACAAACTTAACCATTAACCAGGAAAAGTTCTTGTGAAAGTCTGGTAAACATCCCGGAGTAAGAACTGTCATGAGAAGCTACTGAAAATGCAGCATTTAAATGGAAGAAAATATCTTAGAATGTTTTCTTTTTCATCAAACGAACAATAAGCCTTGTTCTCCGTATATCAGCATAAAGGCAGTAGATGCACTAAATAGATGTTTTTTCGATGAGTGTTCGAAATGATTCTTCATATTAAGTTAAGATATAACAAACCCACCAAAATATTTGTACTATTTTCAACTTCAAAGTTTTCGCCCTCTGCCTTTCGCCTTCCCCTAATTTCGATTTATCCATCATATAATTCCATCGCTTGCAATAGATGTCACGACGATTAATAACAAGTCGCATCGCATCACACGAGCTATGAAATCAAAAGCTACTTAACTACTTCTGCTGCGAAATTATGGAGTTTGTTTTTGTTGTTTACATTTGTTGCTACAACATAATTGTCGCAGAAAGAAATTTTGTTTTTCTTTAATAGTTTCAGATAAAAAATAAATAAATATTAGGCGTAAACGGCCCATACAGGACCTAAAGCCTAGCTTCTCCAACCATTGTGTGTGCGAAGTTATATTTTTGACACGAATGGCGGCACCTACAGTTTAATGCCGATTCCGAACAGCAATTTATTTCTGAGAAGCTTCTCATGACATTTCTTACTCTTGGATGTTTGTCAGACGTTCGCAAGAGGTGGGGCAGCAAATAAAAACTTTCAGGTGTTACAGGTCGGGATTTGAACTTGCGACCTCTCGCTTAGTGGTCCAAAGCACTAAGCCACTGCACCCACGAATAGTTTCAGATTTTATTCGAAATATTGGTTTGCTAATGAACTGTGATCTGAAATTGCTTACATTATTTCTCTTACGAAATAAAACCGGTTTAAAATTCTTCATACTTATTTAATTTAAATTTTGCGTTTTATGGTTAAGCTATTATCGGCATGCACTAATGTCAAAATTGAAAGCAATACGAAAAAAAATCTGCACAGAAGCAGGTGTCAATATTTAGCCGTGTGTTGTTTTTTTTTAATAAGAAATTTAGGTTGTTTATATATTCAGCGATTTGATTCGTCACTCGAATCATTTTCAACAAAAAAAACTATATTTGTTCTTAGACATTAAAGGATTAAAAACCACGTACGTAGGCGAACACACTCGACATCTAAATGTTACAGCCATAACTGCAGTTCGCTACGTCGTGTCTTTCACTTTTGCACTTTTCGTACATACATAGATTTTGACCAAGCTTCAGTTTGCTTACGATAAGTGAAAGCAAATTAAGTGGCTTTGTTATTTTAATCATTTCAGTGTATAATTTCCACAAATAAAACAATTTTGACTACGATCTAAATGATAATTAAGATTTAAACTTCTCAGCATATTTCGATATTTCATACGTTCAATAGAGTTATTATTTATAATTATTAACAACTTTATGGTGGGGCTCCGTGATACCTTTCATAAAGTTTATTATAGGTTTATAGCCGTATTCTAAAGGATTTGTGTTAAGCCTTCGCGTCCGAGCATTCGATTTGAAAATATAAGCCCTAAATATTTTTTACTACATCAGATTTCATTATCGGCAAAAAACATCACATATGCTGCTTAAATATTTACTGTTCTTCAGATTTTGACCACCAACCAAGAACCGAACTTGAATAGTTGATAGATTTAGATAAGATAATAGTGGTAGAATATTAACGTACCATTGATTAATTGAGTGGGATAATCTATTGATTATATCGGCGTTTAATAAAGAATTAACAGAAATATAGTAGCTGCTGATATCAGTAAAAGTTGTTTACAAATAAAAATCCAAATTATGAGGTAAATATATTTGATGGCATTTTCAAGTTTACTTTTGGTTGTTGGGGGTCGTATTTCAACCCATCGGTATATTAGGTGAATCGTTTGACGTAAGTTTTTGTTTTTTAAAAATAAAACATTTTAACTATTAAAAGTGTCAATTCATTAATATTAAATTAAAATCTTTTCAATGATGTCAAATTGATAACAATACGTAGACATGATAATAATAATAATAATAAAATAATAGCAACAAGTAATTTTTCAACACAAAATATAACTAAATGTACATCAGGGTGTTTTAAGTTATTTAATCCGCTAACATGATTTTATCTAAAATAAAATAGAATTTTTGTTATGTTAATTTAATAACGATCCAATTCAGATTCAATTTGAAATTAGTTCCATAGATCAGAAGATATTTCTTTTTACCGAATCGAAAAAGATCATGTAAATGCGACTTGGACATAACCTCACTATTGATAGCAGAAACTTGGTTAAGGAGTTCATATACTTCAGTGTATATATCAACTCTTCGAATGACATCTTCTGTCGTTTTCGTTAGGTAATCCGGAAGACTTCCGGACTCTTCTGAAACTGTTCGCTTGGTACTAAAATGACAGTTCCTCTTCTGGATAGAAGGGAAATTCGCTTCTGACTTTGAATTTAGAATCACAACCCGGAGAGAACGGAGAACGGAGCAGTAAAAAGCTGACAATGTTAATCTGAATTTCGCATGCAAAAACTGAAAAAACAAGGATTTTCCGTTATTAAATTTCAATAAGATCTTTTTTAGTAAAACTTTTATCTCAAAAAGTTGGCAAAACCATTTGACATCGAAATAATTCTAAAACAAATATCATTAGATGAAGTCTATACATTCGCAACAATATTGCATCATTAGAAAACTACATATTATTAGCTATCATATTTTTATTCAGAAATGAGTTCAAGGTACAATATCATGTTATTTTGTACAGAAAACATAATTAACATAACTTTATATTTTAATACGCGTACTGAATGACAATAATTTTATAAGCGTAGGTAAATTGTGCAATCATTTAAGGATTATTTGTGCTATTTAAGTAAAACACAATAGAGTGTGAATGCTGCGTTGGTAATGTTCTTGTTTATTAATGAAGTGCCTAGGAAAGAATACGTAGTTTTTGCATATGCGTCACTAGCACACCTATTTAGAATTCAACTAGGATCATGAGTATGACTATCAATTCGTTAGCAGAATGTAGAAAAATATATCTATCTATCTATATCTATAGAAATGGGATTTCATATAATCTTATTAGTCCCTAAACTTGGCATTTTAATTTTGATACATACAAATTAGAGTGAGTCATGTACCTATAAATCTGGTTACCGGTGCAAAAAATTAAGTTATAAAAAATAATATATCCTGCTGGCGCAATAGAGGTTTTGTTACTACTAACAATTAAAGAAACAAGTAGGTAGTTTCTAAATATATATTTTTTGAACATCTGCATCGTTGTGGAAAATGGTTTCATTTTTTGTTAACATTTTTTTCTCACTCATATTCCGTGGTAGGCTTATTACCATTAAGCAATAAGGAGTGAATATCTGCTCCATATTCATATCCATAGGTAAAGGTGAATTAATTTTTAGATAACCATTGCTCAGTTAGTTAGTTTATTCAATTTGGTATATTTCTTCTCTCTCCACTTTCATTCGTTGTTGAGATATCCCACTTTACCTTCTTCTCCATACGCCTTCCCTGCAAACAGGACCAAATATCCGTAAAAGAATTTTCTTTCGAAGGAGCCGAATGTTATCTCTTCTTTTCTGGTTCTCTTTCAGCACTCGGCGCCGTATAACAGAACTGGCGGGATAAGGGTTTTATAGAGTATACACTTTGTCCTTCATGTTAGGAGTTTTGAACTCATTTGTTTCGCCAAACCGAAGTACCAGCGGTTTCCTAGGGTAATTCTTCGTCCGATCTCCATAAAATGATCATATCGAAACGTCCGATGATGTCAATAACGGCTGCATATCCCAGTTGCTGGACGGATCTGTTAAAAATAGAGCCTTCCGTGTTAACACCTGCAATGCGTATTATCTGCTCAAGAACAAGATTTAAGAAGTCACATGATAGTGCATCACCTTGCCGCAATGGAAGGCAAGGAAAAAAGTTTTTGCGTCAGAGAATAATTAACAATTAATATTATACGGTTTTTCAATTTGTTTGAAAGTGGCTCAGGGTTTACCACTTTGATTTTGATTTTTACTAAAATTTTTATTTTTAAGCTAAGACGGTAAATTTAAAGTGAAATATATATAAGGAAAAACTGTCAGTATTTCATTGACTTTGAGATTATGTAAGTTTTTGCTTTCATTCACATTAATGGTTGGTTTACATGTCCACGAAAGGCTATCACGCAAGATGAGTTGAGTGAAAGAAGGAATTTGCGTGATAGCAGCTAAATCTAGAATGTTTGATCTGTTATCTCATTCTTTAAAATCATTGACGGCAGAAAAAGGAATCATTCAGCTCTATCGTGGAATCCGCCGGGGGGAACTTTTCACTCAAATTCATAAATCGTCATCGTAGAATACTTTCGAGATGAAACATTCACCTGTCGGCAAAATGAATGCGTTTCACACCGTCGTAGAAAACGTACCGGGGAACACTCGCCATACAATCGTTGACATTTCAGATACGCAGCTAATTCATTGCGTATTTGGTACTTCTTGGCTGCAATTTCAATTTGATTTTTCTAAAATGTAAGTATTCTATGCATTTATTTTCAGAAAATATTTTTTAATCAGTCCTGGATTCGTTGATTTGTTGCATCCTGCATCAGGTAGCAAGAATATTGATAAAGGGATGAAAATTATTTTCCAACTTTCACCCCTGTCATTTAATACAAAACAGCTGTTTACCGACCAACTTCAATTTCGAAATTCACATCGATAAGGAAGTTTCCCCGGCGGATTCCACGATGCATACGACAAGGGAAAGTGAATCGAGAAGGGAATCTCAGATACGGCGTTTTCCACGACATGGGTGATTCTCTCTAATCTCGTGAAAATTGCATGCGTAGTCATGTAAATAGGATAACTAAGAAATGTCCTCTTCCTGCTCATCATCATTAAAATCGAGGTGCTCTTTGTAAATAATTACCAACTTTTCGGCAAAGGGTTTCGAAGAAGTTTTTAGTATGTGAGCAAGAAGTTATCTATAAATTGACACTTCAATTGCTTTCAACCTTGAAGACCACTTCATCAATTTGTCGGAATTTAAAAAAAACGAAAGAGAGATCTTATATAACAATTCTAAAGTTTATTACGTGCTCTACACAGTTTAACTTTTCAAGGTGTAATACGTTATTGCCGAAATAACAATAACTTTAAATCCAATAACGTTTTTCTATCAGTCGAATTTCAGTTTGAATAAAAATTAACAGAACTTTACTTTATTTTACACTTTTATTTTGAGGTATATATTATTTGCAAACTTGAAAACGACTTGTTTCTATTCATGTGCGCACCACCGTTGGTAATTCTTATTCTTTGGTCAAATAAGCGTAACCAAATGGCATAACGGAAAAGTATTTGCACAAGCAAACCAATTATGAAATCGTCCATTTTGTTGTAATTTTGGTTTTAATTTACTAACTTTACTAAAAACAAACCTACATTTGATTTACTTCAAACAGCTGTTTCACAAAGTGCCTAAGGAAATTTAATGAGCAGAAATTCGTAACTTTTTGAGATTTTTTTCGGAATTTTGGAATAACTTAAACTAGGTTTTAGTAACTGTGAATAGATTGAAGTTACTTCATAGGTAATGCAATGTGTTAGTAGCTCGTATGATTTTTCCTCGTCTTTCGCCATCGTCTTTTTTGTCATTGGTTGTTTTTTTGTTTTTTTTCGTCTCTGCACGGGATTAGTTGCATAACTCCTTAGCGTTGCATATATGTATAAGTCAGTTATCGGCATCGAACGTAATGGCGATATTTTTAATTCCTCCCTAGTCTCATTATTTTTAATACTTAAATTACTATAAAAGAAGATTAAAAAAATTTTTCAACGAAATTGATGGTTTTTGTGATTGTTTTACTAATATAATAACACAGAGAAAATACACGAAAAACTTCCATAAAATCTGCGTATTGTGGACCTGAAATTCAAAAGTCACATGAAACAGCAGCTGGGTGGCCTGCATGCGAGATTAAGAGATTAAGGCTCTCTCCGCAACTTTTTGCAAAATGTTTTTATGCTTTGTTCCTTTTTCTTTACCAAAATGTAATACTCGAAACGATGAACAAGTACTCTTTTTAATTTGTTCATATTTTCGAGATTCTGCTGTAATTTATTTTGCCGTCATTATTGTCATCGTCTTGATGCTTCATCAAAACGAAAATATAATTTAAAAACTGAGCAAAACTAATTTTTATTCAACTTGATTTCAGAATAAGTGCCTTCCGGAGTGAAATAATTTAGAAACGTCATAAGTACCAACAAAGTGACAGAAATCCGTTTTCATTGGTTTTCAGGGGTTCCATTCCTTCGAATTTTCTTATATAAGTGCGTGTAAAGGAAGACAAATTTCTTATTGGAACCAAGCATTGAATATAATATTGAGTTGATTTTTGATACAGTCTCAAAAAAATCACTCAAACTAACCCACTCAATCACAAAGCTACAGCAATACTGTAGGTCAACTGCCGTACCATTATTGCCAACTTGTTGTTTACAGCGTACAAGAAGCCGCCTCTTGAAGTTCATCGGTATACAAAGCCCAATTTATGCAATCATGTATCAATCGAATGTGCGCTAGTTGCTGAAGCCAATGTGCGCTGTTTGCGTCGTAATACAATTTGCTCCCGCGCTACACCTAATTCAAGTATGTATAATAGATATGATACGAGTCGACCACTTGGTGTCTCTGCCTCTGGAGCTCTTGATTACATTTGCAACCACCCGGACCCAAGTGATCAGTTTCAGTCTCATTCGTCTCAGTCCACGATCAGCGCGCGCTGAAGTCGAAGCTCACCAGTGGAGAAACTCAAAGCGACGATCAAATTTGTAGAAGAAAAAAAATTGTCGAATTGCTTTATGAAAAGAGAGGAAAAAATGGCTAATCGCGAGCCAGCCTAAGCGCAAATCGGATGCATGTCGGTTAGCAAATTAAAACTTAGCTTTGACTGTGCGGTGTCATAATTAGGGTGCAAGTGTAAACAAACAACAAAGTGCTCTGCCACACTTCGCACTTTACCACCAAGCTCCGTTAGATAGTGTAACAAGCCTCGCGCGAAGTTCACTTACATTGATGTTTGTGACATTGACCTAATAGTCGGAAAATTTATTTTGATTCAAATAAAACATGTTTTATAATAAAGTGACGATTACGAAATGTGCTCACTTTCTCCTTCCGTCGCAGTGAGCTAAGATCATAAATAAAGACCGAGTTTTGGCGCCGAAATAAGTGCATTGAAAGTGACGTAAATTCCAGTTGCACTTTTTCAATTCCAACAAAAAAAAGAATAGAAACAAACGGAATTATTTAGCAATTATGCTATGTACCTCTCGCACTTATTAGTGGTATCACGGAGAGTGAGTTAATTACATAATAACCAACTCAGCAAATAACTAGTGAAAGAAGAAGAAGGTGCTCAGTGCATAGTGTAATATTAAACAAATCACTGGACTATCTGTGAACTCGGCGACTGTGAGATACATTTCGCCAAAAAGACGCGCAAGAGAGTGTGAGTTTTTAGTCGTAGATCCATTACCATTGTCGATTCGATCGTCGTTATTGCTGTTAGTTGTTGCGGTGGCGTGCGGTGTCATTCAATGAATTGAGGGGGACTTTGAATGGCTCATGCCTCTTCTCCATGTTCATTGTGACATTTTTTGTCTGTTTGTCGTTATGATATTATGTTCGCTATAGGCGCACAAAGCCTTACATACATACATACATATACTATATGCAAATTAAATTTAAATTTAATTTTGCTCTTTTTTTTATTTTGTACCATCTCCCTGTTGTAGGTACTATTATGGGGTTTGCTACTGATTAGCATCATCTTTGCAATTGAGATACGTTTGGTGTATTTAAGCCGGTTAGGCAAACTGCTGGGTCAGCGAGGAGTGTTTACTTTATGGGACTATTTTTAATGTCTCGCTAGAAATATATTTTTGAATATTTTGAATATTTGTGCAGGCGCAAGATAGATAGAGAGGGGGAGAGAGAGAGAGAGAGTGATGCTAATAAATGTGGTGAACGTAATCTATAAGAGTACTCGTATTCGTCGTCGTAAGTAATTTACGTGATTCACGTGTAATGTGTACTCTGTCTGTTTGGGTTCTTCTTTGCTTAATTGATTGATTGCCGGCAAAGTGGTATCTACTCAAAATTGTTGCCATGTGTAGACATATAATTGATTGAATGAAGATTTGTCAGGAACGTACATATGGATGTGTGTTTTATGTATACATGTGAGCGCCCTAGTGACCTTCAGTATGAAGGGTGGCTTCCGTTAAGCTATTGTATGATAATTTTTTTTATTTTATTTTTGTTTGATAATGAGGAAGCTTATTTATCGTCGTACTCTATGGCTTTTCACACATTATTGCAGACATTTTATTATCTCCTCAAACTTTCTATGACAAAGGGTTCTCTTGTATAGAATTACGTACAAGTAGTTTGAATTATAGATTTAACCATATGTATGTTTGTCAGATGTTACTCACATGTAAGGCAGTAAAATAAATCAAACTCAGTATTACGAATTACGATAAAGCCACTGATAGGAAATGTGTGTTTCGAATAAAATTCTACCGTTTGCCTTTTAAATTATTTTTAATGTGAACTTTACAAACTTGCCAACTATAACTAGGCTATTACGAGCAAAGAATATAGAATTAGTTTGGCAACTATTCAGAATTGCCATAGATTTATTAGCTTAGCTCTCTACATATGTATCTATTTATTTCTATTAACTGAATACAATAATTTGTATAATTAAATTTGAGAAATATTTGAGTAATTCTTGGAATTGACATTTCTGCTGTGTCAAATATTTCTGTTACAAAAACTGATCACATATGCATAAGAGCTTTTTGACAAAAAAAAAAAACTGGACGTGTCTTAAAAGTTCTCTTTGTGATGGTTCTCCCGATAAGTTTTAGAGGCAAAAGGACACAGTCTAAATTTTTTAAATATATGTCCAAATATGTTTTTCTTTAGCAACATTTATTTTAGTTAAGCAAACGAAAATGTTTACTCTTTAATTTGTATCTTCTTTATATTCAGTTTTGATTTTTTTATATTTGTGACAAGTTTTTGTCCCCATAGAAAATATTTTGTTAAATCTACCGTGAGAAGTATACAATTGCTAGCATGCTCAAGGATTTGGTGTATGCTCAAGGCAATAGAAAAGAAGGAATTTTTTAAAATCCTAAGGGATAGAGAAAGATGTGTAGGGTTTAGTTTGACTTCGTTTCCTTTAACTTTGTAATTATAAATTAAAACCGAAAATGAAGGAAGTAGGCATCCTGACTTTGTATATATAATTCATCCCTTTCCTTCTGCTATTGCATGAGAAAGTTAGCATGTGATTCACCGGTTTATATCAGTGGCCCGGAAATTTAAATTTACATTTTTTTACCAAACAAGTTATAAGTACCTAGTTTTGTTGGCCAGAAACCAAAAAGAGTTGGTATTTTAAAGAGAATGAAAATGTTATAGTTGTTTTATGAATGAAAATGTTTTTGCCTGAAAATAGCTTATAAAATAAATTTATGCCAACTATGAACTCAAAACCGCACTCTGATTTATTGGAATAAGAATTTACTAAAACCGCTCCCAGTATTCAGCACCACAGAGCTAAACTGGTAGGATCAGTGTTTTATGGAGTTCATTTTAACCCCGAGAAACTTTGTCTTATGGTTTAGGAGTTTTTTTTTCGCGGTTTCCTAAGGTAATTGTTAGTTAAATCCTAACTATGGTGACGGCTTAGGAGTTTATTTTAACCCCGAGATAGGTAAACTCCTTAGCTAAACATAGACACCTCCGCGTCTTCTTCAATTTCCGTAAAATACTTACGCATATACGCCTGCCCTACGCATAGATTCCTTGCTGGGATCCGGCACTTGGTCGCAAAAGTTCAGATGAGCTGCTCCCAACTGCACATTGCACCGTATGTTCTTAGAGTCATGCATCGCCATGTACAGGTCCTGATGATGAAGCTATCATATACGGCTTTAAAGTCGATTAAAGATTGTGTGCCTCGTCTTGAAATTCGTTGGTCTATTCCAGGTTTTGTCATTTGTGATCATTTAGTCGATTATTGATTTGCCGGGCTGAAAGCTGATAGATGCCACTGTGCTTGTTGCAAAACGGTCGTTTACACTGACCTTGATTGAATATGACCTTTTCTTTCTACACGTAATTTTTTTCCTCTTGCCTTCCCTTCCTTCGCAGCCCTAGTTTTGCGCTGCAGCGCTTATTCATCAATTTCCTGGTGATCGCAATCATCATTACGGTGATCTCGGTTACCTTTGCAGCTTTTTTCGCTAGACAGCCAAACTCAGGGGTTTTTTACCAACAAATATTTCGTATAAAATTCAAAAACAAGGAACAAGCATAAAATGAATTAAGGGACCATATATCACTTTCATAACCCATTCACTACTTCATAACTACCATCTCAAGGTCGCAGAATCAGAACACGCCTTTTCGAAGGCATACTAATGCGGCCTCACACCTTCCATTAATAAAACATTCTTTTTCACTTACTATTCAGTACACGTCTGCACTGTCTATTTCCATGCCGGCATCAATTGGCACTCAGTCTATGTGAATCTATGCTTCAGGTTTACAGGGAATTAGGAAAAAGCTGAATCACATTTTTCAATATTATATCTTTTTGATTTATACGAGTGTAGGGTTGGTGCCGTCGCGACTTCCTCCTTTAAGCATAAGTTTTGGTTTGCGCTGTCAGCGCATTCGTAGCTCAATGCCGTCATTGACTTGAAACATGTACGTGGATTGTTTACTAAACATCCACCAAAGTCATTAGTACAAGTAGTACTATTCCAGAAGGCATTGAACTTTACAGATATATAGATAACTCAGCCACTTTTCGATTAATTTTTCCGGCCGCATCCACAAAATGTAATAAGAACAAAATTTCATAAGATAAAGATGCTTTCCGTCAGAGGCTTTTTGCTTTGTTAAGACAAAGGGAATGGAATTTACTTTGTTGTCCAATCTGCCGAGGGTTATGAGTCCAAGGCTAAGACAGATAGCTGAGCTTGGCATATTTAATGTGGCGATGGCATCTATCAATGCTCAAACGATACAGTTTATTAATCTTCTTAAATAAGTGCGATTATAGAAACAAAATTAATTCAATGCATGGATATTTTTTGCGGCGAATTTTGCAGTCAATTAAAATTTCTTGCAATTGCATGTGATGTAAGATTTAGTTGTCCGATCTTAATCATGCTTTTTTTTTTTTTGTAAAAACGCATTCAACTTGTGATATACATTTTTAATGATTTTATTACATTTTGATTCAAACTATGAGTATGTATATAACTGGTGCAAGTTGAAGGTCGAACAAAAATTCGACTGAAAAACTTTATTACTTTGTATAAAGTGTGTCTTATTGAAGGTGGGGCAGAATTAAGCTTCCGTTTACGAATTCTTTCCTTTTAAGATCCACGAGTGGACTGTATAAGTTTTGAATATTGATTAATTAGAACCCTTGTCTTGCTGTCGGTCGACATTAGTTTGACTAGTTTTCAAATTATTTGTATTCAGATATGAAAGCCTGGATTAATTGATCAAATTCAGCCGGTGATCTACTACTTAGCTGAGTCTTTGCCTGAGACGACTCCATTTTTTTTTCAGTGGCATGAAAGGAGTTCTTCAACTAGTAGCGCTGCAATTATCTATATAGTTCTTCCTGACTGACTGACTTAGCAACGCACTGTCCACAACGCAAATCTTAGAACTATAGAATTTTTAGGCTTTGTTCCGTTTATTCTGTAAATGCGCACTAAGAAGAAATTGTTTTGTAAGAATTAGGAATCTGAGTCCTGGCAAAAGTACCCTCCGAGAAATCTGTTCCCGTTTTGCAGAGTTCTGGGCAGCGTCTTGTGGAGTGTCCTCATGCAAATCTTCATCACAACATCCTCTGCGATGACATAAAATTTCGCAATTTACTTTTTTTATACACTTTTCCGTGAGTATTTCTCTCAAAAGGATACGGTGTTGCCGTGTAAAAAAAAATGTACGCGCAGCGGAACCTCCAATAAATGGCGCTTGTTCTAAGGCCAACTAAAGGCGAAGTATCTCATCTAACTAAGCAACATCCTAACATCTTGAGTTGACACGAATCATCGGTGTCATTAAAGAGAGATCAAAAAAAATTGTACAACTATGTACGTGTTGACTAAAAAAGAGTGGCACCAACTTCATTCAAATGTGAAAACTCTGTGATTATGATTGGTCTTTTCTGATCAATAACCTTGTCGACTAATAATATTCCTAAACTAAACTATTCCAAAACTCGCTTTGCGTCAACAGTTTGAAAGACTTCAAACGGTCATTGGCCGCAAGTATGACACTAATAGCATTCTTACCTGTCAGTGGTGAACATCTTGTAAGTTGAAAAGCAACGTAGTAAAGCTTACACCCTCCCCAGTATAGATTACTTAAGGGGAAGGCGTGAATATATAGAGGGGGTAGGGATTAACAAGGGGAAATATAAACCGCAGAAAAGTTATAAGCTATCTCTAAAGCAACTCGAATGAATAAGAAAAATTCGTTCAACATTATAATGGTGACACCCTCCGGATCAGTAGAGATTGTAGTAGCTTACACCTTCTTCATCGATATCACATTTACTGGAGGCGTTTGGAATATATTTTCAGGAATACAGCGACATGAACATAAACTTTAAATTCTGCAAAAAGTATTTTGCAAATGAAAAAAGCATTCCGGATGGGACAGTTCTTCTGGACGAAATAATTCAACAATTATTTTTATAAATTCTTTTCCAGTATGACAGCAATTCAACTGCAATGTCTTCATAATGTGAGGAATGTGTATGTATGTTTGTTTATTTAGCATATAATACTATTAATTACATGTATTTAAAATTTAACTAAGTTAAATTTAACGTTAATATGATTTAATGTAATAATAAGATACTAATAAAAGAAAAAGAAAAAAGGTAATTTAAATATGAGATCTTACATAATTTGAAAGTAATTGTTTAAACCTTCTCAAGACTGACTCATTTTGAATTTCATTAGGTAATTCATTGAATAGTTTGAGTCCTTTATACATAAGCATATTTTGAGTTCTTTGGTCTCTATATAATTGCAATCTAAAATTTGAATTTGATCTTAAATTATATGGTATTGCAAATTTGAATACAGGTAACTAGGAACCATTTTAAACTTTATTTTAAATACAAATAATATTGCATTGTAGGTGATTCTCTGCTTAACACTTAACCACTCCAAGCATGATAGCATCCACTGTATCGGCGTATAAAAGCTGCACTTCAGTATTATCCTCATAGCCCTGTTTTGTAGGAGCTGGAGCCGGTTCATATTTGTTATATTTCCCATGTATAAAATTGTAGAGCAGAATTCGAAATGGGGTTTTATAATCGTGTTGTAAATGTTAATTGCACACATTGTTGAAATATTTCTTCGAATTCTATTTAGAAATCCAATTTTTTTAGATATTTTTTTGGTAATGTAATTTAAATGGCTGTTAAAATTTAGTTCATTATCCAAGATACTTTACTTCTTGGACTTGCTCGATCAGTTCATTGTTTGTTATCAAGTTTACATTTACTTTATCATTTATTACCATGCACTTTGATTTATTAATATTAAGTTTTAGTTTATTTACACTTAGCCATGAACAAAGATCGTTTAAATCACTATTTATATTGTCCCGTAATACGTCGATGTCTTTACCGCACACGAACATAAGAGCATCATCGGCGAACAAAGAAATTTTGCTGTATTTCATCACTTTGCTTATATCATTTATATAAATTAAAAAATAGCAGAGGACCAAGAATGGTGCCCTGTGGAACGCCAAAAGTTGTTTGTTGGCTATCTGATATACATGTTTTTATCTTAGTTCGCTGGCTTAAGTATGATTTAAACCATTCAAGTTCTATATTTTTTACACCGTATTTATACAATTTTTCTACTAGCAGTTTACGGTCTATTGTTTCAAACGCTCTTTTAAAGTCTAAAAATATCGCGATTATTTTGTTTCTCTCATGCCTTTGTTCTTTTAGTGTCATAATCAACCAATTTAATGACGTTTCACATGAGTGACCCGGTCTAAAACCCGATTGATTTTCCACTAGGAGTTTATTGTTTTTCACGTATTTATAAAATTGATCGTACGCGGCTTTTTCGATAATTTTTTCTATTATTGGAAGCATATTTATGGGCCTAAATGCATCACAATTTGTTGTACCACTCTCCTTCGGAATTGGAATTATTATAGACTCCTTAAGATTTCGAGGAAACACACCTTGAATGAATGATTTGTTTATAATTTTTATAAGTAATGGACCTATTATATCATAGCAATCTAACACCATTTTTATATTTAAGTTCATTGTATCACGTTTTTTATTAATTTGTTTGCATATGACTAATAATTCATTTATATTTATTTGTGTGAACTTGAAAACTGTAGGTAGCTCGATTATATAACTGCAGTTCATATTATTGACTAAAATCGAATTGCTTATAATATTTATACTGTCTATAAAATAAGAATTAAACTTATTAGCAATAATCTGTTTATTACTTTCTTTCCCGTCCAAAAATTGCACTTCATTTATATCTTCTTTTTCCTTCTTTAACACTAACATTTTAATAGCTGACCACATATCCTTCTGACTAGAGCATTTATCAATTTTATTGCACATATAATTCTTCTTCGCAACTTGTAATTTATATTTGTACAGGTTTCTTAATCTTCTATATTCATCCCAGTCCTCTGGCCTATTAAATCGAATTGACTTGTTGTAGCACGTCACTTTATGTTTTTTGAGTAACTCAATCTAATGAGTAAACCACGTATTATTGCACGAAAATATAGGTTTTTTTATAGTAAGTTCACCGATGGAATCGCTAAGTACTTTTAGCAAACCCTCTGATAACTCATTTAAATCACTAAGAGTATTTAGGTTTAGGCATTTATCCCGAATTAAAGACTTGAATTCTGTTTTTTTATATATGAAAACGTCCATGTAATTAATTTTACTAGGCATTTCCCTTTTTTTGGTAGGAACATTTACAATAATGGATTCATGGTCACTGATTTTCAGATCTGGGATTGTGTCAGCCCAGACTTCCATTTCGGAAACGGTAATAACGAAGTCAACTAACGTACATGAAGTCGCGGTTATTCTCGTCGGTTTATTTATTATTTGTTTGCAGTTATTATTCGTTAATATTTCGTTTATCCTTGTTTCATATGTATTTTTTGTTAACAAATTTATATTAAAGTCACCAACAACTATTATATTTGAAGTCATAAGTAATATCTGATCGATCCATTCAGAAAAATATGAGCAGAACTCGCTTTCAGAACCACTGGGTGATCTATAAAAAACCGCCACAGTTTCATTTACACCCTTGGACAATATTTGGATACATAAGCCCCATACTTTCATCTGAATATGCATTTTATTTATTATCTTGTAGCGAAAATTGTTCTTAAGATAAAAAACTACACCGCCAGTATAACTGCTTGTACTATTACATCGGATTAGCACATAATTTGGTAAATTTATTTCACTATTTTGTATATCCTTCGTTACACGTGTTTCTGAAATAGCTATTAAATCAAATTCATTGTCTTTAAGGATAGCTTCAATCTGGTTAAAGTTATTAATTAAACCCTGGGCATTGAAGCACCAGAACTTTAGTTGCTAATAATCTATTGTCTCTTTAAACACTTTTAATTTTCTAATGAATACTGGACATGATTTATCTGTAGCTTCATGCTCACAATTTGAATCTTATCCTAACAATTCATTATGCTTTAAACAATTAATACATTTTATCACACTATTTTTGCATTCTTTTACACTATGTTCTTCACCACATTTAATACAAGCAATTTTATTTTTACACTTATCTGTCTTATGGTTAAATCCCTGGCAATTAAAGCATCTTGTTACGTTGAAGAATTCTCTCACGAAACATTTCACCCATCCAACTTTGATTTTGCCTAATTGGAGTATTTTTTTATAACATTCACTATCAACTTCAATAACAACATTTAAATTTCTCCATTTGTTTTTATTGATGAATGTTCTTACTACTTTCATTTCACAATCACTCAGTTCAGGATTTTGAGGTTTCACCTTTTTTAAGATCTGGTCCTTATTTTCGTCACTCTCCAAATTCATAATACACACTTTGGGTTTTATCATGTCTTGTATTTTTACTTTGTAATTGTCATTCAGTTTGTTTTAAATCTCGGATTTTAATTTCACTGACGAGTCTTTGTCATTACACCGAATTGCAATGCCTCCTTTATTTTTATTGATCATGCTGTTTACATTTATATTTGTCGGATCTATGTTAGATTTTATTTCTTTTCTTGTTTCTTTTGATTCCTGATTCTTTTTGGGATAGACAAGAACAGAAGGTTCGCTCTTCTTCAGAACTTCTGAGAATAGTTTAACATTCTGTCTCTTTCCATCACATTCTGTCACACTTTTTGTATTTTTTTTCATTTCGTTTTTAATTTCATTCACCGACTTTGAAATATATTTGACACTTTCTTTAAGATGATCATTTTTCTCACTTGCATCAATTGCCGATTTTGTTATTATTTCATTTTTTAGCTCCAGAACCGTTGAAGAAATCGTTTGCATTTCTTCTTTCAATTGATTATTTTGTTCATTCTCACTTTTTTTAACAGTTCACTTTTAATTAGCTTGTTCATGTTCATAACTTGCTCCGTTAGCATATGAATATTTTTATTTAGCACTTCAATTATTTTTTCATATTTTGACTGTTGGGATTCCAACAAGCCATCGTATTGCTTTATTATTTTGCCCGGTATTGCAACACAATCACTGCAACTATAACCAAGGTTTCGATTTTTGTTTAACAACGCAACGTCATATTCCGTCAATTGGCCCTCACAGCACCCACGATGAAAGAACCTTTTGCAGAATCCGCTACACGGTACAATATAACTATCCCCGCGACTAAATCCTTTATCGCATTTTCCGCAGAAATTATCCATTGGAACGATTAATTAACGTGTCCAATTGATAACAAATTGGATCCTGAGGAATTTTAAATAGAATTTATTTAAACCAATTATGAAAAATTTGATTTTTTCAAGAACGGCACCTACGATTTTGATACAATTTCGCACATTTAACATATTTGTTCGAAATACAATAAATTATCAAAATTGTTAGAGCCGTTTTTGAGAAAACGAATTTAATTTAAATTTAAGAAAATCATTATATGAAAAAAAAATTTAAAAAAAAATTATTTCAAAAATCGAAGTATCCAAATTTGTTAAAAAAAAAAACATTAAAGTTTTTGGAGTTAGCTTTGTTAGTTTTCGAGATATTGGCGGTTTTATAATTTACGGTTATTCGAATTTTTTTTTCAAAACTGAGTATGCAGTACTTTAGGCCCCATCCCAAGTATCCTTAGTAAAAAAAAAATAAATCTTTCGAACCACTTTCTAGAAAAATAGTGATAAGTGATTTTCAAGAAAAACAATGTATGGCAGGTACGGTTATTTCAAACGAAATGTAACCCCAAAAAGCTTATATAAGATTAAAGCAAATCTATCGAACCGTTTCGTCATACGGCGCCCGGACAGACAGACGGACGGCATTGGCGGACCCACTTTTTTGGACTTCTCTATAGTCGTAATATCATCCCTCATATTCAGTTTGAGTTCGAAATTTCCGCACGATCGCAATAACTTTCTCTTTAGCATACTAATGTATACGATAAAGTTAAAAATACGAGTAAATGCATTTCCTTTCTTTCAAAGCAAACCTCCTATTAATTGCATATGTATTTAACGATTACGCCGGCTCTTTTACATCAATTAATAAACCAAAACAGATACTAGATAAAAGATACACTTGTACTACTTCTATGTACCTTTGTGTGTGCGTTTTATTGCATACCTGGTCAGAGAGATGCAACTTTTATCTACAGATTAAAAAATCAATTACATGTAACCTTCCGTGCATTCACATTCATTTCCACATTATAATTTCAATAGCCCTCAGCTGCGACGTTACTATATCTGTGTCACCTCAGCTGAGTGATTTCGTTTTCTCTTGCATTTCAGTACAGAAAGGAACCTCTTTAGGATCGGCGGATACTACCAGTTGGTCTATTAGATACCCTTAGTTGCAGTATCTATGTAAATCGGTCGCAAAAATGAAAACAAAGACAATTATTTTACTGGCTGTGATGGGCTTTATCCTGTGCAACAGAGTGGAGTCGTACAAAATCGGTGTTGGCCGCGGCGATGTAACAGGACCTCCAGTAGAGATCACATTTGTATGTTATTTATTTTGAAATTGAGAAATGTAAATAAACAAAATATTTTTAATTGGTCTTCAGATGGGCTACGCTAATCTGGGGCAGCGTGGTAAAGGCATTCATTTGCGACAATTTGCGAGGGCATTTGTAGTGGAAGACGACAACAACCGACGAGTGGCATTTGTTTCTGTCGATGCCGGCATGATGGGCTATGCTGTCAAGAGGGAAGTTTTGCGGAGACTTCACCTGCGGTATGGAGATGCGTACACGGAAGATAATTTGGTTATAAGTGGAACGCACACGCACAGTGGTGTGGGAGGATTTCTAATGCATCTTTTGTATGACATTTCAATTTTGGGCTTTGTGCCGCAGACCTTTGATGCTTTAGCATTGGGAATTTATTTGGTTTGTACAGTGAAATTGTTGTGTGTCTTTTAATAACCAACTTTCTTTCTAGAGTGTCAAGAGAGCCACCGATAATATGCACGTGGGACGAATGTTCCTTTCACAGACAGTTGTTTTAAATGCCAACATCAACCGATCACCAACTTCGTATCTGCGGAATCCCGAGGAAGAACGTGCCCAGTACGATCATGATGTGGACAAGACATTGACGCAGTTAAGGTTTGTTGATATGGAAGAAAACCTTCTCGGTGTCTTCAATTGGTTTGCTGTGCATCCGACTTCGATGAATAATACAAACCACTTAGTTTCGAGTGACAATGTGGGATATGCTTCGATATTGCTAGAAAAGGAATACAATCCAAATAAAGTTCCAGGAAAGGTAAGAATATGTTTTTATTTTCAATTTTAATGAACACTCTTTCGCGGAAATCTAAACTAAAGGCTTGCATTTTTAAACATTGTCACTTACTCCAGGGCAAATTTGTGGGTGCTTTTTGCTCTACAAATCTAGGTGATGTTTCGCCTAATATAATGGGACCAAAATGCTCTATTAGTGGCAACGAATGCGATGTACTGACCTCTAAATGCGGCAAACATGAAGGTGCATGTTTCGCATCTGGACCTGGTCGCGATATGTTCGAAAGTGTGGAAATCATTGGAAACAGATTATACGAGGGTGCATTGGTAAGATCACTAAATGTAAAACAAATAACTCGCCCTTTGCTAATAAGCTTGCATCAATAGCGACTTTTACACGATAATGCCGGTCGAGAGGTTACAGGTGACGTAGCCTTCATTCATCAATTTCTAGACATGCCCAAGTACAATGGATCAACGTACAACTCCCTCACAAGAAAACTGGACAAAGTTCGTGGCTGTGAACCAGCAATGGGATACAGTTTTGCAGCTGGCACCACTGATGGGCCAGGGGCATTCAGCTTTGAGCAAGGAACCATCACAGACAACGCCATGTGGAACGCTGTACGAGATTTTATTGTTCCCCCTACAGAAGTGGATATTATGTGTCATCATCCAAAGCCAATTCTATTGGCAACTGGAAGGGTAAATTGTACCAAACCGTTCTACAACTTACAACTTCACACGTCCTTCCATTTTAGGCTACTTTTCCATATGAATGGCAACCAAAAATTGTGTCCACACAAATTCTTAAAATCGGTGATCTCATAATTACAGCGGTACCTGGAGAATTCACAACCATGGCTGGAAGGCGACTACGAAATAAAGTTCGAGCTGTTGCTGCCGCTGCTGGGGGTGCTGAAAATGACGTCATACTAGCGGGCTTGTCAAACATGTACACAAGTTACATAACCACACCTGAGGAGTACCAAGCGCAACGGTATGAAGCTGCTTCGACAATCTTTGGGCCTCATACGCACACCATCTATATGGATCAGTATGAGAAATTAACAAAGTCCCTCATCAAAGGTGAAATGGTTTCGCCAGGACCTGATCCTCCATACATGAATGACCGAATGCTGTCACTCAATACAGGAGTAATCTTCGACGGTCATCCCATTGGCAAGGATTTTGGAACAGTGAAAATGGAACCAGAATCTGCATATGGGGTCAATGACACTGTTAAGGTGACCTTCATTGCAGGCAATCCCAGAAATAATATTTTTCATGAGAAAACCTACTTTGTGATAGAAAGGAAGGTCAACGAAAAGTGGAAAGTGGCGCTTACCGATGCCAACTGGGAGACCAAGTATGAACAAAGTTTTCATGCATCTAAATTACATACGTTATAACATTTTTGTGTTTTATTTTTTTTAAAGATTTATTTGGGAAAGGATCTCCACAATATTGGGATTCAGTGACTTTCATATCTTTTGGAAAGTCGGGCCGAACACATTGCCGGGAGAGTATCGAATTCGACACTTTGGTAGTTATAAGTACATTCTTGGTGGCATTTTCCCCTATGAAGGTATGAGTCGCACGTTCACTGTGTCAGATGAATAGAAACCTAGTCAAGAGACTGAGAAGTGGATGACGCCACTTGTATTTAATGAGCGAGACCAAATTTTAGAGCAAAAGTTATTAGACATAATAAAATTAATATTTTGCCGACATTTCATTCCTTTTAGACACGATACAAAAAAGTATGCCAATATTTAGAGTTCTGGAAGCTTTAATTATAATTTTATTGACGATCGTTAATGGATGTGTTAAGAAATTATTATTTAAGAAAATAGAAATAAAATAAAGATGACCATAAAAATTGAGTATTGTATTGTATCATGTTCAAATTAGGATGCACAATAATAACAAACATCGTAACTGGAAACGTCCTGACTGGTTCAAGTTAAAGTGGTCTGAGCGATCACCCAGACCTATAAGAATCCTGGTCTTCAAAATCCCGGAAATGTATATGCGATAAGAGACCGTCTCCAAACGACCCATACAGCTCACTAACAACGATGCCTATAGGTTTACAAGTCTAAGTTGACATGAGCATGGACAAAAGCATGGTAAACTACGGCTCCAGAAAATAACCCCCAAAATTGGGGACTTATTTCATGGGTTTTTGGTGACTTATTTCATACTTCAACTTGGGGGGTTATTTGATAGTGACATAAGACCCCAAATTCAACTATGTCTCTTCAACTCTTCTATTTTTGTCGCGGAATTCAATTTTCATTGATGCTTGAATTTTAATTTTTCGAAAATAAAGCGTAGGTTCCAGTATTTAGTGAGCAACATTTTTGTCGCTTCACCACAATTTCATTTGGAAGTAATTGAGGCTTTCCAATGAAAATCTATTTGGAATAACTTTGAAAGGACCAAAGATGAGGGGAGCGTTTTTTAAGGCTTGCATTGAAGCAGATGATAAATCATCAGCGTTTTGCCTTTTTGGCTCCGATCGCATGATGAAATTCATACAAGAAAATATGTCGCTTACTAAGGGTGCGATCAGACGGTCAGGTAAACTTGTCATCCGGATGACATTATGACGTCAATATGACGTAGAATTTGTACTAAAGTTTTCATCCAGTACAAATTATACGTCATATTGACGTCAGGATGTCGTCCGGATGACAAGTTTGGATGACCGTCTGATCGCACCTTAACAAGCATTATTTGATGGATGGGACATTTAAGGTTTTGCCACAAGGATGCTTCCATCAGCTTTTAATGGTATACATGGCAAAATATGCAAGGAAAATATAAAAAATGTGTAATACATATTATATAGATTTTTAAGAATTCGAACAAAATGAATAAGCAATTGCAAGGCTACAATTACAATTATTTTAAATCAGAGCCCTGGCGAAGGGGTTCGCGGCCGCGCATGTTTGCGTATCGTTACAAGAACAGCGCGGCCCAACCCGCTGCCATGAGGGCGCCCTCACCGGGCAACGGCTCTGATATAAAATAAAGAAGTAGCCAGTACATATCTAAGATAAAATTATTAAATAGGTATTTACATATGTTTTTAAAACAATAAAAATTACATTGGGGAATTACTTCGTACCTATCTGGGGACTTATTTCATACCATTTTGGGGAGTATTTTCATCTTCCCCCGAGTATCCGAATAAGCTCGTTTAAACATATACATTTTTAAAACACGCCTTGAACCTAACCTAACACGCCTAACTTTCATCGAAGCCGATTTCCCAATACTTATCCGCAATGTGTATCCTTTGTTGGTAACTGGAATAAATGTCGCATGTTCGTCTCTTCTGCATTCCTGAACCTATCCAATATATCTTCTAGACGGCGTTTATATTTCCCTTATAACGCCCTAAAAATTCGTATTGAACTCAGCTTCTCACATGTGATAGTTGCCAATGTATCTTGAAGTAGCCGTTGAAACACTGTTGATTTAATCTAATAAATTCATCCGCCGTCGTTTTTTCAAAAGCCTCCAAAGAAGCTCATACGTTTATGCTCCAATGATTCCAAACCATAGCTTCCACATCGCCCTCTATTATCATTAATTTTCATTTCGAAACTTCGCCGCATACACAAATCATTGAGTACATAATCCAATCATACCACTCCGAATAATCCCCACAAAAGAAAACGTCAAAACCGCTAAATGTCATAATCATTTGTTGTGAATCAATCAGCTGTGTACGAGGTCAAGAGAAAAATCGTAGAAGTTGTAAAAATTGTGAAAAAACCCAATCGAATCCAATAAACTCCATCGGAGCTTATTCCATGAGGCTTTTAAAACTTTTTAAAAATGTCGAAAGCGGTCAATTTTATGAGCATGAGTATCGTTGAGCCCCAGGCGCGCATAAAACATTTGGCCAACTATGGCAACATGGTGGAAGTGGATCCAAATATGCCCGTGCAACGGTGAGTCATGGACAAACAACATGACAGAATCTAGATAATTCATTTTATTTCCAGATATTTCCGTTCCGGGACTGAAATTCTTCGAATGGCGAACGTATATCTTACTGAAGGCAATCACGAGAATGCGTATATCCTGTACATCAAATTCATGACCTTGTTTATTGAAAAAATTCGAGCTCATCCGGACTATAACAGTGTTTCGCCAGCGGTTAAGCAACCAATCCGTGCCAAGCTAAAAGAAATCATCCCCGTTACAGAGAAACTGAAAGACAAACTGCTCGTCCGCTATCAGAAGGAATATGAGCAATTTCTTGCCAACAAGGAGGCAGAGAAAGCACGCGAATTAGAACGAGAGAAACAACGGCAACAACAAGAACAGAGAGATAAGTCTGGTCGAATTGTCCCAGCGAATTTACAAGTTCAGATAGATCCAAATGTACAGCCCAGTGCTCCGGATCTAAGGTTGTTGGATCAAGTGGTTTATCCCAATGATTTTCCCAGCGGAACGGGTGGTCGATCAAATTTACCCTCTTCAGGGCTTCTTTTGCCAGAGTCTGACAAGAAACCGGGAAAGTGGGTGAAATAAGCCTTCTTGTATTGTGCGTTGCTATATGATTGTTTTTTTTTCTAGACCCGCATTTGATAGAAGTCAAAAACCTGCAGGCAGCTCGTCATCTGATTCCCTGCTAGCCTCTGGCTCTTTCCGAACTGTTGTCATTCCGCACAACACTATGTCACTGTTTCTCAGTTTAGCTAGCAAGAATACTTCAAACAATGTGGAAACCTGTGGAATATTAGCCGGCCGCTTGGCTTACAATCGCTTGCTCATAACGCATGTCATTATACCAAAACAGCAAGGCACCGCAGACAGTTGCAACACGATGAACGAAGAGGAGATCTTTGACGTACAGGATCAACAAAATCTTATCACTCTTGGGTGGATTCATGTAAGTTAAATAAATTAGTGAACGAGCTTTCGAATTGTACGATGATTTCTATTTGCAGACTCATCCCACGCAAACAGCTTTCCTCTCATCGGTGGATCTACATACTCATTGTTCTTATCAAATGATGATGCCAGAGGCAATCGCCATTGTTTGCGCCCCAAAATATCAAACGTAAGATTTTGAAAAATGCATTCGAAAGCGTTTTTCTCTAATCTGTCATTTTCTTCCTTTCAACAGATCCGGGTTCTATTGCCTGACACCTACTTACGGCTTAGATTACATAGCTCAGTGTCGGCAAGCAGGCTTTCATCCTCATCCAAATGATCCTCCTTTATTTATGGTGAGTTAACGATACCGTTTGAGTGTGTTCAAAACACATAATGATGTGCTGCTTCTTCTCTTCCCTTTTAGGATGCCACTCATGTCCAAGTTGATGAAAAGCTATCTGTTGAAGTCGTCGATCTTCGAAGATAGTCTGGTTCAAGCACCCGATTTTAAAGATCTCCAATAACTTACACCAAAATAAAATAGTATCTGCGCAGATGTAGACCCCATCATGTTCAATGTTATTGCTGAGCTGAAGCAACCAAAAAAAATGAGTAAATATTAACGAGAATCATCTCGGAAACATACATATATACAAAATAAACAAATAATGTGCTTTATACGGTGGCTTCTATACCCATTTACATAGAAAACTGTATGAAATCAAAATTTTTTTTAAGGAATGCAGTTACTTTTGTTATTCATTTCCACTTTGAACACATTCATTTGTCATCACGATATTTTGTTTGCATTTCTTTTTGAATTTATTTATGTGTATAATTATGTTAAAGACTTTAAATTGCATTTTAATAAATAAAAATTGTTGTATAACACAATTAAAAATAAAAATAAAAATTATATATAACAGTTACGGATGTGTAATAAAATAATACGTTGATCACTATATACAAATAATAAAAAGTATTGTTTTTTGAGAAAGCCTAAAAAAAAAGGCTGTACAAAAACCCAATAAACGGTATCTCAATCAATCAATCGGCTCAAATTCTGGTTCCGTGAAACATGAATTGAAAATATGTTAACCCTTTCACCGCAAATCCTATTTACGTTCTACGAAACGTCAAAAATTGAAAATAAATAATTTGTTTTCACGCCTCAGTGAAAAAGTGAATACGAATTGAACCTGAAGCAACACAAAGCAAACTTACCAAGGAAATTTACTCTCTACAGCGTACAATCGTTTTCGATTGGTAATCCGGAAGACTTCCAAACTTTTCTGAAAGTGTTTGTTTGGTATTGGTACTTAAATGAGAATCCTCCCCTGGAAAGAAAAGAAATTTTCTTCTGGCTTTGCATTCAGAATCAAAACCAGAAGCACGAACACATTTAAATGCACAAACTTCATAACCGATAAATATAATTTTTGTTGCTGAAGCATTTGGTAATTTTTTTAATTCTGACGAGATTAGCTGCAAATTATTGCCAAATTTGATTAGGCCTATGAATAAATAATATTAGGTATGATATGAGCATTTAACGATGGCTTACAATTATTGTTCTTTCATCCCCTTCATCGCGATTAGATGGGCAGTGAGGAGGTTTGAAATATATGTATATAGACTCTTCAAATTCAAATGGAGTGTGTTCGCTTGTTCGTTTGGCATCCCGGATCGGAGAGCTACTCCGAATTATTAAACGAAAAACGACATTAGAATGCGTTGCACCACATTAAACTGTAAAAGCACCGTAAAGCACTTAGGTATATACTATACATACAAAAAATTGAGTTTGTTTCAGTCTCCAAAATAAACACCCATTTTTAAAACCTGCAAGCGAACTTTAAATTTTGCTTCGTCTTTTTAATATTAACTAATACACAAATCTATTTGTTGTACGTGACGGTGCAGTATTACGTTCACCTGTTGTTTCATCAAACATTTTTGTTCGCCTAATTTTGAAGTTCATACCGAACTGATTTTAAAAATTTGTCAACCCCATTCGTTAATAGTGCGACAAAGCATTATTTGCTACTATTTTTTAAAATTTCCACACTTATACAAATTTCTTTACCAATATCGAAAACACAAAAGTGGCAGCCTTGTTGCCCATGCGTATGATTCGCAAACCGTATTCGATTAACATCATATTTCCCAAGCAAAAAACATGACGCAAGACGCAAAAAAAACAAAAAAAAAACTCGCACATGCCATCAACAAATGTTTGACGTTTCTTCATTCTACCAGAATTCTTTTCTCGACCGCCCATTTGTACACTTTTTCCAACACGCCTGTTCGAACGACAACGAGTCTGATTCATGCAATTGCTGCTGTTTTCTAGTCGTTCTCTGTCAATCGAGCCGCGTAAGTTGAGCACGTACCCATCTACATGTAAATAGTGTTTTGTGCGAAAAAAAACACATTACCATTGCATGTTTTCATTTGTTTATTAACCTTTCTAGTAATATACGCAGTCTAAAATAATTAATTTCATTTGCAAGGCAATCCCGTAATATCTCCTTTCGTTACGTGAGCAAAAGAGGGCAAAAGCGAATAAGTTTAGTGCAAAAATTGGTTTCCATCAAATAGAATTAGCGAAAAAAAAAAAAAAAAACTTAAAAAAGTGCTGCAAATTCAAGTGAAGTTATTCCTGCTCTTTGTGATAATGAAAAGTGAATTTTCCCTTGCCCAGTGGATTTTACCTGCAGTTCAATGTCAAGAGGTGAGTTTTCCGCAGTGTGGTGTGGGTTTTCTATAGAAAGGAATATGGGAGAACCGCAGGCAAAGGCACCGTGAATGTGGATATCATGTTGCTTGTACGTGATCCAATTCAATCCAGTTATTTTAATTTCAATATTGTTTTGTCTTCTTTTCGTCTCTTTATTCACCTATCTACAAACAACATACTACAAGAATAAGCACGAGACGAAGACGACACAATCGCAAGCTCTTCGGTCATATCTTGTAAAGAAGAAAAACAGTGGAAGCTAACTTCAGTGTACGGTTATTGATAGTCATATATTCTGGAGTGGAATACGGATTTAGGGGAATAAATGTTCTCATTTGAATAATTTAACGCTTAAAAAGTATTCAAACATTACTTATACCCTCAGTCGCGTTAGGTCCAAGGTATTTGAAAAAATAGGGGGTATTGATCGCATGTTTTGTTGGTGGTACAACAATAACAAAACCATCTGACAGATAACAAACATTATTACAAACAGTTGACAACTGACAAGACAAATGAGTGATGATTAAACACGGGTAACGGATGACAGCGGACAAAGGCAGAACAAATATAGAATTTGTCGGTTGGCGTAAAGATTATAGGGCTTTAATATTATCGAACTTTTGGTTATTGTCAGAAATAATAACAGTTACACCATTACAGAAGAACTAAAGTTAATGGAAAATAAAGATATGTAAATATATGAAATATATTTTTTGAGCTATGTTTAATGCGATCTGCTTAACTTGATAAATCTTTTCACTTTTACTACATAATTTTTTTGTTGGGAATTGATTCCCAGAATTATCACATATTATCAGTTAGATTTTGATTTACTACACAACTGGGAAACGAAACATTATTTGCATTCTGCATAATGATATTTGCGTTACATAATACTGTAACTGTCACGTGATAAGTCATTTCGTCGCTGCATTAAATAATAAACGTTATGAAGTCCACCACCCTTTCACCCGTTTAATAATGTATGCCTACTAGGGTGTGCCACTAATTATAGTCAGAATTTTTTAAATTTTTAATCTAATACTTGTTAGAAGTTCTATAGAAATTCTAGTTGACAAAGTCAAGGGAAAAATATCTTAACAAAAGTAGGTAGCAATTTAATTTTAACTGCGTCATTGGGCTCGCACTCTGTTCGTTCTTGCCTCAGATCAGATAAGGACGGATGATGAAAATTTTTTTCGACGTTAATATTATATTTTAAAATTCTAATTAAAAACAATTTCAAAGCAAAATATTTTTATTACAATGAGAAAAATAACTCAAAATACTCTCATACTGACGCAACAAGCAATACGGAAAATCGTATTTTTTATTATGAAATCTCTATGAGAATGAGAATTGCCACCATTAAATATAGAGGAGTTCAAACAACAATATTTTCACCTCGGAAACTATACTATCTCTTACTTTTATTTTTGTTAAATGCAAAAGTCTCTAGCGATATGGTAATATTTATCGCTTTTTAGCATGCACTGCGTATCGCCAGCAATAATGTTACCGCAATCAGTACCATGTTTCATTCGAACGATATTGAATGACTTTAATATGAGACCTCTAATTTAATGTAAAATAATAGTAAGCGATAATTTTGCATTTTTCCATTTGCCTGTTGCTTATTGTTTATTGCCTCAGTGGGAGAGTCGTAATATTCAATACTATTAGCAGCAACAAAGTATTCTTATATAAAATAATATTAAACAATTTAGTGGCCAAATTAGAGTCTAAACCGTGTTGATACAATTTTTTTTTTATAATATACGCGCACTCAAGGGATTTTGGATACCCTTATAATGAAATAACACAGTGCGGGCATTAGGAAAGTGAAGGATTAGGAAAAGGAAGATATCGATGCACGTTGGTTTTAAATGTCTGTAAACTGTAATGTGAGGGAAAAACAGAGCGTGGTAGAGCATTCCACATTCGCGTTGTACGGTTAAGAAACGAATCCTTGTATTTCACTGTACGTCCGAATACAGGCTTAAAGGTAAACTGATGTGCATTCCTAGCATGGCGAGTATTGAATTGAATTGCTGTAGCGGTGGAATGCAACTGGCAATTTCATTTGAGCATTTGTGGAGGAAATACCGATAAAACAATGACAAGCAGGAGACATTACGACGATGACTAAGAGAGTCAAGTGATTTCGCGTTGTCTCGATCGCCAATAAGTTTTACCGCTCGCTTTTGAATCCTGTCAAGTAGCTCCAAATATGTAATAGCGTTATACTCAAATTTGGTGCGAATAAACGCCTTATACATTTTTGCCAGATTAGAAGGGGTGACATTTTTCTTGCATCGCTTAAGGAAGCCTAGACATTTCGCAGCCTTCTTGACGACATCGAATATGTGGTCATTCCAACGAAGGTTGTCATTAACACACATACCGAGAATGGAAAGCCGTTCGGTTTCAGCGATGCAAGTGCCATCCATGGATAATGGCAGAGAATTTGGGTTTCGCTTCAATGACAGCAGACAGCATTGCGTTTTGGAAGCATTAAATTCCACTCTGTTGGTTTTACCCCATTTAAGTATGCTGTCGACATCGGAATTTAATGGGCACAATTCAGAATTTAAAAGCACAATCTGGCAGCGTTGAACTAGCTGCAAAATGAGCAGCAAGCAGATTGACTTTATCCGAAGAGCTGAAAGCTGGGATGTCATTGCAAATGAGTTGAGATTGCTTTGTTTTTGAAACTTGCAATTTTATCTGCTTTATTTTTGGGTATACAGTGTCTGAAATGTCTCTATGACGCACCGTCACTGGTCTTCGTGTATATACATCTAAAATTGATTTATAATTTCATAAATTTAAACAAAAATATCATGAGTTAAATTGCAAAAGGATTGTAGCAGCGCCATCTCTGATTTGAATGTGAAAGCTACTTTAATGACAATGACCGAGACATTGGAGATATAGTAAATGATGACGATATCGTTGGCTACTATCGCCCGGATGATTTTCGACTTTAGAGTTAAGGAATGAGTATCCTGTGTATTTTTAAGATTTAAGACTTAATCTTAGAAAGCTTTTTAGGAGCCTTCAGCATCGCAAACGAAACATATTTGTCCCGCTTATTTTTCTATCAAAACTTTTAACCAAATGACACAATTTAAGTTCAGTTTGTTGCTATCAGTCAGGCTGCTATTTTAACGGTAAGTAATTTCCATTTTAGGCACGCACAGAGTGCATACTTACATTACTTCTGTTTTCTTCTTTTCAGAATGCAGATTGCTGTAATTGTCGTGCAAAAACCGTGTCCCTTAATTTTACTCCATCTTTGGAAAAGTATTTTAATAAGAAGTTTACAATTTGACGCACCCTAGAGTCTTGTTATAAACAAGTGACTGAGAATTATTGAATGACACGTGTTTTTTTTGTTTTTGCAGTGTTGATGATTGATTAGGATTGGAATGAATGCCAGCAGTATGTTTAGATTAGCATGTCATCATCTGATTTTTTCGGTAAAGATTTAATATGATGTCAACAGTTTAGCTAATGCAAAATAATAAATTTGCATAATGAGACTACACATCTGAAACTTTTTTCTAAAATCAAGGGCCGTTGTTGAAGTATTCTTTCTTTAAAAAAATTACTTAACTGCATATATCCACCCAATCAATAAGTCTAAAAAAATAAACGCAGCAAAATGAAAACATGATTTAAAAGCGAAATATTCCGACCGAATGAATAGAGCGCCACTTTAAGAATTATTTTCTTTCCTTGTTTGTAGCACGCACGAAAACACAATATCATTGGCCGACATTGACATTTACCTTTTAAATGAAAAAAAAAAAACACTTCAACATGTCAGCAGTCTGTTCGTTTCACCTCTTTAAACACATAAAATGGAAATGCCTACAAAACACATTCTGGCGTTAATCAATAAATGGGATGTGCAATTTTATAATGCCTACCTAGTCCGTTGTATATAAAATATGTCTATTTACCCATTGGCTTGGTATGTACAAACGAATGTAAGTAGTTCGCATGCATTTATTTCAAGAAATATAATACAAGCTGGTGTAGATACCTGGTAGAGCCAATTATTAAGTCTGAAAAAAATGACATAAATTCCTTCATTTTACGCACGTTTTGGATCTTTCAATTTACTAATTGTGTGCAGTGACAATACCTTATTTTAGTGTCCATTCAAAGGCGGCACGTGCCATTGTCGTTCAATATGTATTTATTAACCTCAAATAGGTGTTTGTGTGTGAGGAGTTGATATGCTTTTTAAATCAATTCTGTCTTCTTTGAAAGCCATCTGGCAAAGCAATAAGAACCATTCATATATGTAAGTATATAGCTCGATTTATTGTGAACTTTATTTTGCGGTAGGCAACCAATAAAAATTCGGAAGATAAAACTAAAATAATTGTTATGGTGCTCCCTACTGAATGTATTGATTGACTTTAGCAGTTCAATGCCAGCCAACCATAATTCGAATTCCCATTTTGGCATGCGATGCTTAACTTTTATGGAAATATCGAAGTTTAATTTGTGCTCTCAAATAGATACAAACAGATTCTTATGGGTATTTGAATCGAAGATGTTATCATTGTTTTGAACTACTTTTATTAAGCATTTAAAAGTGCATCTAACTGCTGTCTTTAAATGAAATAAAATATTTTTCTCGTTTTTTTTCGGCGAAGTGGTTATAATCCGAATCGTCGATTCACAACCCTTCCATATTACTGTCTATGGGTTTAGTTGGTTCAAATAAAAAAGCGTTTTTGATGCTTTTGCAGTTGTATGACGTACATATTTGTGCGATGTTTGAGCCTGCTATTATTTCGTGATTATTCAAGACGTGCCACAGTGGTTTCACACTTAAGCCGGCCATCATTTTTTGTTTATTGAAAACCAATTACGTTTTCGAGGTACACTGTAAGCGTTCGAGAACTTATAAAACATAATGTTGTTTTCGAAATGTTGTAAGTTCATTTTGATAAATCTGATTACCGTTCAGTAAGAAAGCATTGAAATCTGTTCAAAAATGTTCAATGGTTTTTGCTTTACTTGCAGTATGCCATCCTATGAACTCAATTTTTGATTCTTATTTCTTCTGTACATATATGGATGTACATATATGGACTGTTCGCATAGCATCGATTTTTAAGGGCAGCCCACAAAAAGATGTGGCAGCGAAGAGACGTGGCGCCGAAGCAACATCACCAAAACGATTGATTACACGATTATTGAACTCTGCGTACAATAACTGGATTGTTAGACGCTGCAAATTTCTGCAGCCAATTTCTCTTAAGTTGCACAAATAAAGCTATTGGAGTTGTCCAACTTAATAAGACTTCAGGTTCCGAATTTAAAAGTAAACTGTTCTACAGTTATCTTTAATTTTCCTGTAGTAACATATATGGATGTATTACAATTGAGATATTAAGCATTACTTTATATTTTATTTTCTTACGTTTTAGTTTTATTTGTGTATTTTACTAATTTACTTAGTTTGTAAAGTTTAATTTTATTAATAAGTAGAAAGAAATTTACATGTACCAGGTGTTTTTTTAGAGGTATACAACTTCGAATTGAAATAAATTACAAAAAAATAGTTTTAATGTCCAATTGATGGATGGCTTAGTTTGAATTTTATGCCATTAATGGTTAAATATGACTTTGGGCAAATTTTACGATCAATCGATATCAATCTTATTTTCGGCCCATACACCAAAATCACGACGTATTGCATGGTCTCGCGGCTTTAATTCTAGCACAAGCTGGATCTTGTAAGGTCGTAAGGAGAGATCTTTGCGCAAAATCTTCCATAAAGTTGATGGACAAAGCTCCAATTGCTGTGCACAGTGGCGAATCGATTAATTCGGGTCCTCTTCAACACTTTGCTCTACAGCGGCAATTGTTTCTTCGGTGCGCACTGTTCGACTCTCTGCGGATGCGTATTATCATATAGAGTAAACGTAGTGCGAAAACGATCCATGGTTAACCGAATAAATTGCTCTGATGGACGATTATGTCGAACCATTATTTTCGAAATAAATTTACACGATTTGCATGCGTTGTTCATTTTTCAAGCTGTTCATGATAAAATGGCAAACCAAACTGAACATAAATGACATTAGAGTTACCAGATTTGACCACAAAATGTCAGTTTTATCTCTATTCGAAAAACCAAGCTCTAAAAAAAAACTCTTTACTTTACGTACTTCTACTGAGAATTTCACTTGATGCGTTCGGGGGCGAGTCCTTCAAGAAAAGAAAATGCGCTCGACATCTTGAATTAGGCGCGAGCATGTGCAACCCGTAGAAAGAGAAGGTTGTTGCCGTCTCAGTGTATATTGCTCTCTGTTTTTTTTTATCGATAGATCACGTTATCGTAGATCAAATTCTTCGTCCTCGCGCATTGTATCTCGAAGCCCAGTGTAAAATTTCATCAAGATGGGGTTAGTGGTTATCGAGAACTTTTGACAACCGACTTTGAAAAACGCGTTTAAGGTTTGGATAACCTCAAATAAACCTCGTATTCCAATTGAGTGCGCACCTTCCCAAGGCTGTATCTCCGAAAAGTTTATTCGGAATGACTTAAAAATTTAGGATAATATTCTCGAGATGTTTTAGAATTAATAAGACAATAAAAAAAAAGTTAGATTTTTTTAAGCTGTGAACCCATCTAACCCCTTAACAAAAGCATTCTCGCAATGTATTGGGTCATTCATTTTTCAGTTTCGAAAATAATAATCGATACATTTTTGGTGTCAAAGGTGAAAGGTGTCAAATCACACGATCTTGCGGCCAATTAACGTCGCCAAAACGTGAAATTACTCGACCAGGAAACTTCTCATGCAATAAAGCCATAATTGGTCGTGTTTTGTGGCTTGTTGCGCTTTTGTAGTAAGTTATAACATTCAACTAATATGTATGTTTGCCAATCAATTACTCTTTAAGTACAAACTAATAAGGATACAGAATTTTGGCTGCGAAAATGGAAGTTTTTCCTTGATGTATGCATTTTCGAACAGAAAAGTTTGCTTTCTTATGTCAAGGGCTGACAAGACAGAAGTTTGAGATACTCCATATGACTGAAAAAGGGGTAGGTAGTTAAGGGGTAATTAAGTTAATTAAGTAAGAGTTTTATGAGGAGTGATAATTTAGTAGATCCTCTTCTTCTACTGTCTTTAAATAGTTCGATTGAGTTGAGATTTGAGTAGGGTATTCCGTATATCTATAGAGATTGAGTTATGTATGAAAACGACTGTGTTCGTTGCGTTGAGGATTGTGTTTCTTTCAGATCTGTACATACGTTATGTGTGACGGTGACACATTTTGATGTTTGTACTGGGACATTTTGTCGCGTGCGACATTTGTATTGCCTCTTGTATGACTAACTCAACACTAGTGCAAAGAGAAGTTCTCTCCTGCTGAATTTGCCCGCAGGACAAACACCTTCTGGACGCACTGAGCGATTGAGCGACAAGTCAGACCGACGAGTTGTGCGTGGTATTCATTCGCTTGAAAGTCGCATTCATATTTATAGACAAGAAAGTTCAGATTACGCAAAATTCCAGTATTTGAAAAAAAATCTCCAGACTCATTACGATATTGTCAGAAAAACTTCTATTAAGATTGCTTCAGCGATTTGTATTCAATTATATAATTTTGTTATGTAAACCGAGTTGGTTCATTCCATCTGCACGCAGCTAGATAAAATAAATATGTTCTGAATAATAACGCCTCTGTGTTTGGGGATTGGATTAGTCGAAAGAGCGGAGTCTATCATCACTACTCAGTAGTCATATTCTGTCCGCGTAGTGTGGCAAATGAAAATGCAACTCAAGCAAGAAAGAAAATTAAAATATCTCTATCCTGCCCAACGGGCCAACCACGTAAAGTTGCATGTACCCTTTACTAGCCACTACGTTTAAATCAAACTTTTATCATATAAAGTCTCAAGCCAAATTTTCTCCCGTCCTATCCGAACAATAACTTTTACTTTAGCCCCCTAACTTTATTTCTCTTTCTCAACATTTACCTCGTTATTTTTCTTTTAAGGTAAGTAAATAAATAAAAAAACTCTACAAATGAACCGCAAACGTCACAAAGTAAATATAAAAATAATAATAATAGCAACCTTTAAAGATTTAAACGAAATCCAATCTGTTTATTATTTATCTTTCGGGAAGATTATTCTCTTAAGAATAAAACAAAAGCCAAGATAAGGACTCTTTCTTTATAAAAAACACCCACTGTAAGTTACGAAGGAAAGCATAAGAATTAATGCAAAGAAAACAATTTTGAAAATGTGAAGTAAGAAAGAGGAAAACGCAAGAAAAGGATGTTGAAACGCAAACTAATTAGAGAAGGAAAACTTAATTGCACCGAATGAAGAGGGCACCGACGCGACGCGACTGCATTTTGTTTTTACTTGCTTAAGATGTTTAAGTGGTAGCGATTGCGATGTGGTGCAGCGAAAGTGAAAGGGATTTAAGCTATCACGGATAGAACGTACTCCAGAAAAAATTACAACGATGTGCTAATATGCGATGTTCGAGGACGCATTGAAGGATGCCAATTAATCTATAGATAAGATGCCATGCCATTTCCTCTAAATTACAAAGAAAATTCCATTATTGTGTAGGAAGACGTTCTCTTATACATATATATACTTGCAGAAGACTGGAACGAATCGATATGCTTCTATGAAACAGAGATATCTTCTCTGTTTCACTCAATGAGTTCGAAAAAAAAAAATCGAACGTGATAAAGAAAAGCACTAAACGTTTGTTGTAAGCCGCAAGGATAAGTAGGAGCAGTCGGAGAAATTTAATTTACAACAAGAAGTACTTGAATGAACATTCTTCCGCAAAAAGGAAACAGCTCTATAGGAGGTGCGATAGATAATTGTGATGAGGCGCTCTTTGTGTCGGAATTACATGTTTTGTTATCTAGGTCTGCATGTAAAGACTTTTTTGTTGATAACATTTTCATGTGGTGAATGTTATAGATAGAACAAGATTTTTTGTACTTATCTTAATAGGCCCCATCCTAATTAGTTTACACGCAAACAAATGAAACAGATTCTACATAATATTCAACTGATAAGATAAATTGGATATTTAGTTTCCAAAAAAACAGGCCTTTTAAATAATTTACGAAAACAATGAGTTTGTTCTTCTTCAATTTTTTTTGATGGGTCCTCTAACAGATTGAACGTTTTTTATGTATATTATTTTCCTAAATAAATAAAAGTAACTTAAACGTTCTCCTCAAAAATAAATTATTTTATGTAAAACAAAACTTAATAAACAATTTTTGGTAATCTTTTTCTTTTTATTACGTTGACTATGCACTTAAAGTGCAGTTTTAGATTCTCAAAAAACGTGATGTCATTCCAGTTTCCAGAAACAGCATATAATTCGATGTACTGCTCTGCACAGTAATCGAAATATTCGTTTTCGAAAGAAAGTCATCGCTGCGCTCATACGTATCTTTCGCTTTTTGAATATCGGCCGCCTCCATTTTTGAATATCATCATCTTAGAATCCTTATGATTAACGAACAAGTTCCAAAATTTACAATAATCGCCAAACCCATTTATCATAAGCATAAGCTACATAAGGAATCTTCGTTAGGTCTGTTTTCCGTTATGTCATTAATAAACAATATAACAAGTGCATCCTATTGGTTTTATGGCCAAACCCAATTTCAGGACAAACAAAGGCCTAGGCTAAACTAGTTTACATCTAGATATTATAAGTTTCAAATGAATCTAACTTAAAAATATTTTCTCCCTTTTAGAAGGGTACCTAGAGAAGGGGTGTTCCAAAGAAAAATCAACATACAAATATTTCACCCTTTTAAAAGGGTCTAATGGGTGCTCCTTCAAAAAATTTTGAAACTGGCTTTGTAATATTTCGCTTCGAGTTTCAAATCAATAGTGTTTTCAATATCGATAAAATGTCCCTAAAATGTATATGAGATGCTTGAAATCCCCGCGTTACAAATTTGGAAAAATGCGAAAATTCGTATTTATTATATTATTATAGACCCGTAAAAGTATATACATTTATTAACAGGACCAAAACCTAAGACTATTTAGTTACTATTTATATCCGTTCGTCCTTATCAACTTTTGAGGCCTTTAAATTTATGGTAGGCAACTGAAATTTGGAACATATACTCCCTTGGATTTCCGAAATGGTAAAGTGTTATAATTTTTTAAATACGCCCACTGCCCACAATTTAGAAAAAAACATTTTAAAGCTGTAGTTGAAGAGATAAAGGGTTAGAACCTTAACAAAATGTGTAGACACTGATCTCCTTTCCATATAAAGTTTTTTGCCACACCTACTTTTTGTGGGTGTTTTTTTATTAACAAAATCTAGTTTTCTTCAAAAAATTGTATAGAAAACAAAAAACAAAAAAAATTGTATAACAAAATATTTAGCCAACATTTTTTTCTTGTATATCACCCATATAAAGTTTTTGGCAACGCCCATTTTTGGTTATAAATTTCATAGAATGAAATTAAATGCCATCCATCATCTTCCTAACGCTTTTTTCTCTGTGGCATATAGGGTATCATACTGTTCGTCCAAGCGGACTGTAGCTTTTCCTTATTTTTTTTTTTATTATTTTTTGTTGAAGATTCTGTATTCTAAGTTGGTAATGCTGCCACTGAAAAAAATTTATCAAATACCTATCCAATATTTTTTTCTCCTCTTTCGGCGTGCAAAATTTGAAATGAATTTAACTAACGGATCGTAAGTTGCGGACCTGTCTATGGTATAACTGAAACAAAGAGAAGTCTAAAAAATCCCAAAACAAACAAAAGTAAAAGTAGCTGTATTTGGTGAACACAACCATGCATCCATATTTTTGCCGTCATTTCAGTGCAAAAAGTGTAAATTTGAAATCAATAATTTTATTATAAATATTTGTCTCCTCACATTCAGCCCATAGAGCACACCAAACAGTCAGTTTTTGTGGATGTAATGGCGTTTCAAGGGTCTCATTTGGATTCTGTGCACTCCAAATGCGCCAATTTTGCTTGTTGACATAGCCATTCAACCCAAAATGAGCTTGCGGTAAACTTCGCGAACTGAACAATTATTTTCGAAAAAAATTTGCACGATTTGCAAGCGTTGTTCATTTGTCAACCTCTTCATGATGAAATGGCAAACCAAACTGAACATAAATGACATTAGTGTTGACAGAAAAACCAACCTCTAAAAAACAACCTTTATAAAAAAGACTATTCAATAAAAATGGCATAACAGTTTTAAATCTGACATTTGATTTGACAGATATAAGTGTCAAATAATAATACCCTCTACAAGTATTAACTTATTTTTTAAGCTCCTCTTAATTATACATCGTAAACATTAGAAAAGTAAATACCACACAGAAGCGACAATAATCGACTCATTCGTCAAACTAAATTGCCAACTATCTTTTTTTTTTATCACCGATTTTAATGGAAAACTACGTAGTACAACAATCAAGTTGTCTAGTACATCAGATGAAAAGAATATGCAAACAAAAAAATTAAATACCCCCGACATCAGTCATATCAGTGCACGCTATGCCGTCGTACCATCAAAGATTTATTAAAAAATATTTCGCATTCCAAACTTTTTTATTGCATTTATGACGTTCATGGGGAAAAAAATACCAACATGCATGCCACCTCACTCGTACGCGGTATCTATGAATTACATAAATTTTGTCCATCATAAAATAGTTCAAGTTCAAACAGAGATAAGAAAGCAACCGCTAAATTACCACGCAGCCAATGTACGGGATACTCGTATATAGATTTAGATTTAGAGAAATGAAATTATAAGTCAAAAGAACGAACACAAGTTATGAGCGTGATAGGCACTCCACACGTCCGTGCTGTGGGCGTCAGACGTACATACGTACGTGAACGTAACCGCAACACGCTGGGCGAGATAATATAGGTGCTTAGAAAAGAATGGGAAGTTGTTGCTTTTGGCGGGAAGTGCACTTTTTTTGAAAATTGTTCGATATTCCGTTTGAGTTACTTTGTAAACATAAATAAATTAAAATACGCATTTAACGAAACGTGAGAGGAATGCAAAATATTTCCTTACATTTTAATTATAAGGCAAGTCGAAATTACTTTATTAATTGAAGGGGACATTTTGACAAAGTACACGGCTGAAGAAAATGAAATTTCTAGAGGCAGACGATTGCACGCACTTCACATTGAGTTTCCACTCGTTTCGATACGTCGTTCCGATACGTCGAATATCAGTGTCCCGACATCCCGACAAATTTGTACTCCATCAATGTATTATACCAGAAAATACAATGTGAAGGAAACCCAATTGTATGCCATGAATGAGGCCGTTATTGCCTTAAAATAATTTCGAATAGCTCCGGTCCTTTTGTTCTGAATGGAAGCTTAAAATTCGCTTTGAGAAGTGTGAAACTGAGACGAAATTGGGAAACGTTGGGAGTAGAAAGTTCTAATGGACTTCGTATCGAATCGAACTAAGTTTCTGTTCTAAAGTATCTAGGTGTTCATTTAGACAAGTACATTTGTACAGCAATGAACACGTAAATAGTCAGTCATTTATGTCTCTCAAACGCCTTTTTTACTCCAATTATTTGAGATTCGATGTAAAGCTCATTTGTTAGCAAGCGGTCTAGTCTGGTTGAACATATGCCCTTCATATATGGAAAATGTTAAAGTATTAAGCGAAAGTGTCTTCGAGTATGCAGATGTACCGAAGTGTACATTTCGATTTTCGACATTGCATTTTACATGCTATTTACATACTATTGGATACGTCTGGTGTGCCTTGAATCGATAACGTAATTGATGACTTTACAAGAAAACACAGTGTGCGTTCAGATATAATATTACAGAGAACGAAGCGATTCTGGGATTGTTTTATCCCAACCCTGGGTATTTCAGAAATGCATTGGAAAGTGGACACATACCACCTGAAACACTCTTGTATCTGGATGCATATGGAAATTCATCTATACCTATAATTTACCATATCGCTAGAAGAGCAACAGACAAACGTGAGCCTTATAACTCGTTAGATGTAAATGCTAACCTTAGATACTGCGTAAGCGTACCTGAAAGGGTTACAAATAATGACTAGACTGGGTTGAAGCTTACTCCAAACTGCTGCAGGCTGCTTTATCTAGGAGCTTACTTCTACAATGTTCTTAACGATCTAAACTCGACCGACCCAAAATGTCTCACACGCTTTATAATCAGCTTAAAGTGATTCAAGCTTCAGATGCTCGTGGTATCACAATGGACCTTATATAGGTCGAAGTGGGTCGGACTTCATCCGACTGCCACTTAAATCTAACCTAACCTAATGCAGGTCAGGCCCTGGTATGTGATTTGTGGTACATCTATGATTGAGCTTAGCCAATGGTTTCATTCGTTATTGCTGATTTTCGACGATCTAGAAATCAGATGTCAGTGCTCATACCTTAGGATTAGGTTAGATCAATTTATACAAGTAAGGCTAATTGTTTTTATTCACAAAAGCCAATATTGTTTCTTTAAGGTTTTTTCCACATTTTCTTAAATGATTAAAAAAAATCTGTAGAGATATAAAAAAATAAAATTGGATAAAGTGAAATTTGTGCCTCTCAAGGTCTCTTAGTCTTCAGTTCAATTAGGAAATAATAGATTTAAACAAATTATTAGCCTTTATATAAGCCTCGAATTTTCCACCTCGACAGGAATTTATCTAATCTACATAGTTATTAAACGGGTTCCTGACCTGTGAAAAGTACCTGACTGAGACACGGCAACGGCAGCCTCCTATCACCTCACGCAAGCTGCTTTTAGTTTACCCCGAGGAAGATGAACTTCTTAACCACGAAGTTGCTGGCATCAACAGCTACGACGTTTTCTCCTAGTCCGTGGATGAATGCTTGTTTATTTGTTTATAGCATATAATTCGTCTTGTCCTCATTAACTTCAAGGCCAACTAGTTTCGCCTGTTTTTCAATAGTCGAGAAAGCCTTTTGACACAAGACAGCCGAAAAGACTGTGTGTTTTCTAGGGTCAGGTGACACAGCTGGATCAGTTTTGACACGATCCCGAATTCGCCTCTCGCCATGAAAAGCTCCTGACGATGAAAGTTATCAATCATATGCGGCTTTTAGGTCGGTGAGTCTTTTCCTGAATTTGCTTTTCATTTGCCTGGTCTGCCGGGCCGGAAGACACACTGGCACAAGCCGATTAGTGTGTTGCAAAATAGTTTGTGATATTTTACGCCTTATGTGAAATAGGACTTTAAGTACGACATTTAGCAGGAATAGTTAAGGTAAAGGTAGAAGGGCAATTTCACCCAGAAGCCATCACTATATATCGTCTTCATGTCTGCAGCTTTTGCAGAAATCTCTTGCTGAGACAATGTAGGGTTAATAACTGGACTTTAGAGAGCAGGGACTTGGTTTGTAGAGAGGGATTTTGATCTTTTGGTATCGAACAATGAAACTCGTAGCGGTGGTACCACCTGTTCGCCCGCCAGTAGTGGGTTCAGATAAGAGCCGTATCTGGACAGTTCATCGGCTTTTTCGTTTCCTTCCACTTTAACGTATCCGAAAATTGAGGGATGACGTATAGCCCAACAGGCAGTCCTTTACGCATTTCACGTTTACAAAGTTGGAATAGATTATGGTTATTTCCATTTCTAGTAGTTCCATCGATAGGATAGTCTGTGATGCTTGAATAATCGAATAAATCTCAGCTTAGAATACACTCCAGTAATTCCAGCAAATAATCTAAGCCTAAAATGGTCAAGTCTTTTCGTTTATTTTTTGTTCTAAAACCAGTTATGGGATGAAAACTTGACTTAACAGATTTTCATTTTAAGCAGATGTAATAGTGTAGGGGTAACTTTTATTTGTCCACTACGGTAGTAACTCAAAATTTTTTTCTAAGACATGCTTCCTTGTTATGCCTTTCTTGAAGATGTGGCATATGGAGCTGATGGTCCAGTCATCGAGCCTTGCTCCTCACCCTCCTTTCGAGTTAAACCTTTACCTTTGCCCTTAAAACCCTAAATGGATAATACATCTATATATAAATCACACAAACCGGTTGACTAGTTTTCGAGTTATAAATGGATGGACACAGATAGACAGAATATAAGTCAACATATTTAGCAGGACTTAAGGTACGATCAGACGGTCATCCGCATGACATCCTAACGTCACTATGACGTAGAATTTATCCTGTGGTAATCCCGTCTGAAATAAGCAAGTTTTCTGACGTCAGCATGTCATCCGGATGACAAGGTTTGATGACCGTCTGATCGCACATTTATTCTCATCAGCGAAGTATTTTAAGAGAGAAGCTTTAAATTTGCTTGTGTTTATAAAAAAACTAATAAAATATTTGTGTCAGCTTTCCGCGGTTATCTAATTAAATATGAAAACCTATCAATATGTGACCATGGGAATCACAAAATCATATGCGTGATACACTTTTTCCTTTTTCAGCTTTTCAGCTTTTCCATACTCTCACGCCACATATTATTATAGCTGAGCATCGGATGTGTTGTGTGGCTACAGTGTCTATCTCTTAGAAATTAAATTCTCTCCCGCGCCAAATTTTTAAACTCTTTTCTGCTTTGCATATTTGCTTTTCAATAAATCGAGAGCCGGGAAAAATGTGTCTGTGCGAATTGGTTTTTCACACACTTATAAAAAAATCGAAATGAAAAATCTCAATAGAGATCGTTATCAAACCACTCTCTTATGTGCATACGTATGTAGATACATTACATTGGCGAAACAGTCAGCTGCCCGAGCTAATTATATGTCCTCCTATAGACTTTAGTGATTGTCTGTAGTCATTCGCGCTTCGTTCTATCGGTGGTTTATCTAGCGGCTGACTGTCAAGTGCAGTAATCAAGATTTTTATATTTCTTCCTTCTCTCACACTCTACGGGTATCTGTATATATGTGCATTTGAAACTTGTGAATTGTTTAAATTGCAAATAAAAATAAACGAACGAAAAAGAAATTAGAAATAAAACAAAAGCTTCCTCTACAAAATACGTTTGCCATACGTTCTGCTTCTAAAGAATCTACTCTGTGCTGGATTTTGCGTTTTTGGTGTGTTGTTTCAGTTGAGGTCTAATATTCGCGGATGAACTTGTTCCTGTAGATAGATAGATATAATTTAACTTGTTCGCGAATATCTTTGAATCTCGCTGGTTGTGATATTAAGTGCTTTGGTGTTCATTTTATGTGGTGCTGCATTTTAGGTTCGAACGTGAAGGATAATTTATTTTAAAATGCCGGAAAAGGATACCAATTTGAAAGAGGTATGTGCTCGCTATTATTCTCTTCAAAAACCTTGTGTAGTGTATTTCTTGTCGGGGTAGTGGCAACTGGCAACAGATAAATATAAATCACATCTTGAAAGCTTCCTTCTTGTGTGATGTCGTTTGTTGGTTGTCGTTCCACCCACGTTTTTTCATTCAGAGTGGAAAGCTCACACAGTCGTACGCTGGTGACTTTGGAAAAGTCACCGGAACCTACACGTACATATGTAGTCTTAAGGGTGGTTTTCTTTTTGTTAATGATGTAATAACGTCTTCCTTTTGTTTGAATGAATAAAAATATGACCCATTTCCTTTTTAAAACGAAAAAATTGTACGACCTTGTTGGGTTTGCTATAAAATATGAATGGATATGAATTCAGAAGTTTTGCAGTTAGCCACATTAACGGATGTATTACGCCATTGATAATGGCTTTGAGGTGCACATTTATTTGAAATAAATCTTATGACATCTGCTCCTGGTGCAAATTTTAATTGACGACAATGTTTATTTATAAAGTTTTACTCTCATTGATAATTTAGTTGGTCCTTCTTTCTCGCCCACAATGCGATATATACCTACTTTGAAAAATGCCACAAATAATCTACTAATAATCTGTTTTGGGAAAAAAAAAATCAAGGTCTTCTGACAAATTGTTTACGTTCGTGCCGTAAACTTTAAGTTCACGTGATTTCAAGGTCATTTCATGTTCTATGATTAGAATTTTTTGTTTTGCGGTGAAATATTCCAGATTTCAGAATGATATTCGCCAGCTTATTTGCCATATTGAAGGGCATGCGATCAATAGTCTGCCGTAGTTTGTTTTTCTTTGTCAAACTCATTGGCATGACAAATACTATTATGAAGATAGAAATAATGAAAATGAGTGGGACAGAATGAAATCATTGTCGTGTGGTCATAAACATTATGACGCTGGGGGTACTGACCAGTGTCAAGAACGTTTGTTTTGTAGTTCACCAATGGGGGGTGAACAGGATGCATTCATTAGTTTTTCCATTGGATTTGGTGGTGCTGTGGTAGAGAAACGTTTTATGAAATCATTTGATTGTTTGTCAGGTGTAGGTCTCCAGTCAAATAAAAGTAAATAAATCTAAACGAAACGTAAAAACTGCTCGCTGATATCTAACAGCAGCGTAAGTCATCGTTGTTTGTCTCTGTCTGGATAATAAGTATAGCGCAGCATTATTGTTTAAAACTCCTGATTAAATGTCTTGTTTTTGGCTGCAGTTGATTTTGGCCGGATGACGTCTGGCTACGTTGACTTAATTAATTTTTTTTTTGTATTGCCAAGCTTGTGATCCAATTGATGGTATTGCCATTTATATCTTTTACGTTATATTGCATTGGAAGGGCACTTGCTCAGCCAGTTTCTAACTTTTTGTTTCGATAAAGTGAATTTCAATAGAAACATTTACGCAAACTCTTATGGATGAAATGCGTTTGCATCTCTAATTTTTACTAAATGCTTTAGTAAAAAAGAACAAAGGAGTACTACAAAACCGCCGGCTGATTTCATTCATAAAATGGCATTAAAACGTAAAGGTAATGACTTAAAGCGATTAAGGTAATGACTTAAAGCGATTCGAATTCGAAAGTGAATGCCAGGATCTTAGATTTCGTAGGTTTATTGAACGTTATACAAATTGAAACAACAATATGATGTGGAAACGGAAGGAGTAAGAAGTTATTAAAGGTCTGCATTTGCTTTCCTTAAACGGGTGCATTACTATATTCATTGTGCTCATGGGAACAAGTAAAATAGTCAATAACAGTTGAAACCAAGCGCTTTTTTTATGCTGTAATTATAATCATGTGTAATATTCTTGGGAAGAGAAATACCTGCTGAAGTGACTCCAATTCAATTGTTGATTTTTCCGAAATGGATGCCATGGAAAAAAGCATACCGAAGTAATTCAGTGTCCTTTTCAAGCAATTACAAATGGGAGAGCTTGAGAGAAAAAAATCATTTCAGTCGATACTTTAAGTTTGATGATGTCTCAATCAGTTACTATTTGCCAACAAAAGAGTGCATTGAATGGATTAATTGTACTCATTATACTTAGTGTACTCACAGTGTCCTCGTTCAGTGATTTTTTATAAATGAAATCAAAATATAAAGCGATTTATTCATTAATATTTTAGATGTTAGTGCCATGAATAAGGCACTCGAAAAATATGGAAATTGACAGCTAGTTTCCATATTTCACTTTCACTCGAAATGAAACTGAAATCGATCGAAAATGAATTTGTGTCTTCTACATTTCACTTTAATCGATTTCGATTTCAGATTTTTTCCAAATCGAACCAAAGTGAAATTGTTGCAATGAATAACTTGACATATATAATTTGACTGTTGTCTACCGTACAAGTTTTTAAAACGTCAATTCAGTACAATATTTACCTTGAATCGCTTTACACCGAAACAACGCCTCGAAAAAGTGGCGCTGTACTTCTTTTTGTGGGGTTATTTGACCATTCGTGCTGAAATTATTCCTATATCGCCCAAGATGCTCGAAAATGTGATGGAAAATTGTAAAAGATTTTTTTAAACTCAGCTAAAGTCTTAAAAAACCACTAAATGTTTCTTAGATTAGGATTTTGATCACGATTTTATTTGTTTTTGATTCATTGTTCTATATCTGTTACAAACGGTTGAGATATAATTGGTACAAATGTTATTCTAGACATTTTAAGTTGACTTCATGGAATTGATTGCAATCAAGGACTTAAAAAATTATGAAAGCAGCGCAAAAAATATCTTAATATGTTGACTTAAGCATGTTGAATACACCCAAGTGATATTCGTTTTGAAAACATGATTTGCTCCGCTACGGGTTAGCAAGATTTGAATATTTTCTAAGTCATTTTAACATTTTGTTTTTAAATGTCGTAGAATATGACATTAAACCTTGTTAAGTTTAATAATACTATCCACAAAATCGAGTTTTCAAATAATTATTTTTTTATAAAATAAATCTGTTATTTTCATAAATTATATTAATTAAAGACAACATCAAATTACACTAAGTACCCATTATTACAGCTGTCACAAACAGCCTTACTAATTGGGCAATGAATACGCAAAAGGCAAAAAAAATCAATTCTACACACTGTATGTGAATAAAAAGGCAATAAGAAACCGCGCACCTTCATCACAATTAAATATTTTATTCAGAATGTTCAGAGTCCATTAACATCGCACCACTCAAAGTTATTAGAAATAATTGCATTTCAAAATTGAATGTAATCATCGAGGGCTTATTAAACTTGTGATCCAATAGTTCGATTTTCATTATCCACTTTCTCCCTGGTATACGAGCCGAGAATTTCTGCACACGCGATAGTATCCTTCCACTCTAATGGAACTCCATCTTGCACTAGATACTAATCTATACCTATTATTATAACTGTGCGAACAATTCACATGTTGTTTTAAATTGTAAACGTACACAGAAGGTAAACAACAGAACCACACCATCCACACCCACTGAACAAATGTATTTGTATCTCCCGTTTTGGGGGAAAACAATGTATGGAGCGAAAAACAAATATTGAAAATTAAAACGACGACGGTTAACGTGGAGTAGGTAGTTTGAAGGTCATTGTCATTCATTATCACAATTTCTGTATATTTTTGCTGTATACTTATCACATGTCCTTACTTCGAAAATTATGCACACGAATGCTGCATTTAGAATGTATTTTATGGCAATTTGTGGCTTTAGATGTACAGGGAATGCATATTTATAGAAATCGGGAAATTTATATTCCAACGAGCATTAGGTTAGATTAGATTCTCATTTCTATACTTGTTTAAAAGCACTCCCGACTTAACTTAATTCTTTCAGGTAGCTGTATTAGCATTGCAAATGTATAGAAACATCTTATTCGAGAAGTGTCTTCAATTAGCGCGATCTTTAACTAACTGCCTACAGTTGCGCACCTTTCATTTTCCACTAATGTCACGAAAGGGGAGAACTCCCTGTACTACGCTGTCCCTCTGTATCAGAGTCAAAGTTTGTGCACCGTGGAACGTTGGTTTCCGCTTTGCATGTCCCATCCATTTCACAAGCCTAAAAGAACAGCGATTGGCAAACGTTATTTTTCGTTTTAGACGTGATAGCAGAACCGAGGTAGATAGAGTCCTTACTGCATAAAAGTTGCAACTGTCGATTGTGCTTGCCCCTTGTCGAAGGTACTTGTTGACAACATATACTTCGTTTTGCCCTCATTTACCGATTCGTTTTACCCAGACCGATTTTTGGCACTTTTGTGCCTAAACTCGCAAACGCACAGATATAGTTGGTTTCATCCTTTCTGCCATTCTCTTGGAAGGCACTCAATCCCTACTGTTTTAAATTCGAAAAGTCTCAAAAATCTAGTGAAAATATGGGATAGCCTGGTACAGAGCACGTTTCATTCATCAAGACTGCTTTCTTCCTGCCAAATCTTGTCCTGCTGTCTTCAAAATGACCATAGTTGGATATTTATATACCGCTATTTTGACGGGTGGACGAAATTGTTGGCTTTCATCGTAAAGGTTGAATGGTTCACTCTGCCTGCCAAAGAAATTTGTGCCATACTCGTTTAGCAATTTGCAGAAATGGTTTCGGCTTATCCTCACCACCAACTGTGACGCTAATAGAAGGCTTCCTTTGAAAAGAATTAAATTAATTTCTTACCCAACTCTTCACTACCGTCACCCGGCGAAGAATTACCCTAGGAAACCGCTGTTTGGCAAAAATTGGTGAATCAATGGGAAAAAATGCTTAATTTACAGAGCCCGCAATTTTGGTTTATAAATTATGTGGAAAGAATTAATATTGGACTACTTCGAAGGATCATTGAAAGCCTATGATCTGCAAGAAGATGTGGATATTTTGGAAAAGTCAAATTTACGAAAAGAATGTATTGCTGCTTCAGTCAAGAGGGTCATTGAATCCCACCCGAAAGCTTCTAAATCTCAATGAAAACCATTTTAAAGAATAAGTTATGCGGATGCCACAGCACTTAGTCCTGACAATTGACGTTGCGAAGAGGCTCGGGTCAGCCAGGGGTTTGATTTTCATAACAAACCTCCAGACGGTCTTCTCGGAGCTGCTAAGTTTCTCTTCTGTCTTGGCTATACTGAGCCTCGCTGGTTAAGTTTTGTGATGCAGCGTTTGGAAATGTGCGTGTTCGTTGATGGCTGTTAGCATACTGTGGTCTCGGCCAGCTGTTTGAGGATTTCTTTTGGAATCTCTGGTTGTTGGCGTTTATGATAGGTGAATCCATATTGGAGAATTCCTCAGGAGATGTATTATCTAGCTTCTTCTGGTCCTGGGATCTAGTTCTGATTTTGTGATAAAGCCAATCTTTTACTCTTGGCAGTTTGTATCTTTTTTCGTTGGCAATTCGTCTTGACACTGAAGGTCTAGCTGCAACAAGAAAGTAATCAGAGTGTAGATCCCAGTCAATCAAAACAAACTTAACTTCGAAAATCGTTCACATTTTTTACAGAGTTAACGACATGTGGGTGCAGTGGCTTAGTGGTTAAGTGCGTTGGGCCACAAAGCGAGAGGTCGCTGGTTCAAATCCCGACCTGTACCATCTGAAAGTTTTTATTCGCTGCCCCACCTCTTTCGAACGTCTGACAAACATTCGGAATCGGAATTAAACTGTAGGTCCCTTCCATTCGTGCCAAAACATATATCTTCGCACACAGGAAGAAGCTAGGATTTGGGTCCTGTATGGGCCGTTTACGCCTAATATTTATTTTTTATTTGTTTTTTTTTTAACGACGTGTTCCATACATCCACCCAAATGCCGCGTTCTTACTAGTCTTATTCCTCTCTCTCTTTCTTTTAAAACAAACTAATATCAAAATCAACATTCTTTTGGCACAGCTGCAAGTGCGAAAGCCTCGTGCTTACGACGGTATTGCAAATATTCTCTAATTCTCCTTATAAAGTGGGCTTGTGACCAGTGCTGCCAATGTTAAGCAGAGGTGTGGTGAAAACGAAATCACATCACTAGGCACTAAAACGGGCCCATCGCGATCATTCAAGAGGGGAAAAACCTAAATAATTTAGCTTGTAAAGTAACCAATTACTTTGCAATCCCTAGAAGGCACTTGAAATCCATGACATCTATTTTGTTTAAGGTTTCAAAAAAGTATTTTCTTCGCATTAAATAAGTACATATGTGTGTTATGTCGTTAGCAGCCTGCAGATCTCCGCTGAATCTGTATCAGATAATCCAAGCCTCCTTGCGTATTTTCACAGGTGACGAAAGAAGGGAGAGAGGGGGGAAGCTTATCCCTGCTCAATTATATTAACTGCATGGATAATTTAATGGCGAAAGGTGGCCTTAGGTACCCTCAAGACTTGACCACTTGAGATTGACGGACCTACCACGTTTTTCCTCAATAGTGCCCCTCATCATGCCGAGGAGAGGTTTGAAGTCTGCAACCTCGCTATCAATAAATAGGCCTACTATTCTTGAAAGCTCATCCACCTGCTCATTTCCCTCAATACCGAAGTGTCGTGACACCCATAACAGTCTCACTCGGTTCTGACTACATAATGTTTTAATAATTGCCTTGAGTGCGACCTGGCTATCGATGTAGATGGCGATACCTCTTCCGAATATCGATCTCATCTGCAAAAGCCCAGCCGCACTAAGGACAGAACTACTTGTAAGACACTACCTGTGTCCGGTAGTTGACACTCTCAGTTTTGGATTTTTTGAGAAGATACCAAAAACTGTTCAGTTCAGTGGAGATCAGTTTTCGTGGTCTTGGAGATAGTCGGATACGAAAAAAAAGTACTTGCTATCTTCGGATGACCCCAATAAAAACACAAAAGACAAACAAAAATTACAAACACATTTATTTGTTCATTCAAGGTGATCATTTATCGATGTTGCATCTTTAAATCGGCTTGTCGTTCGATGCTTGTCTTTTGATAAATTCAAAAGTCATAGTCGGTCAGCGCGATAAGGTTTTGCAAAGTATGTCCGATGATGAGTATGCGTCTTTCACATTGATTGCTCGCGAGGTTGTTCGGTTCACAAATGCCAGACACAGTTCAGAAGTGTTTAATTTAATTACAAAAAAAACAGTATGTTGTCATATCTCGTTAAAGTACATCTCAAGCTGGAAACGAGCAATGTTGCAAAGTAATCAGTTTTAAGGAATAAAAAGTAAATTATTGTAATAAAACTAAGTGGATTATTTAAGGAATTTGTATTTTCTCAACGCAATTTCCATAGCTGTAAAAAATGCAAAAATCGCCAACGATATCTGTCACTTTCTTGAAGTCGTGGAATCCTTGTGATGCTTTGTCGGCAGCTTCTATTGTTGTCTTGCGTCTCACGGAGGGTTCTTTTCAAGCCATTTGAATTCCTCTATTGCCTGGAAAAACGTCATTTTGTTGATAGGATCTTGGCCGGATCATAGGATAAGACAAATGCATTTCTCTCCTTCATCTGGACTCTGCTGAGCAACTGGACGTTGCATTTGCAAATTCTATGGTCTTAACCAAAGTATTGTAGCTCCGTTCGTTATTAAGATAAGATGGTTTATAATAATTCCGTAGTTGTACCTCTTTGTACGGGCGTTGTGTATTTTTTCTCAAACTTTTTCGATGTTTTCCTTGTATTAAGCTTCATGCATGTTTAATTTTTTATCGATTGCCTCAAATTTTGTTCCAAGCTAATTATAACTTTCTTTACAGCATATTATACTTAGAATCTATAGATTTGAATTTGGAAGGAAGTAGTTTCGTCGTAACAGCCATTTTGGAGTTTTGCCTTTGTGTCACACTTTTCGTGAGCTGTGGAAAGATTTTGTTTCTCTATCTCAGTTTTAACTCTGCTGTACTTCATTTTTCTACCTCAAATCGGTCACTTTTATTTTCTAGACTTTTTCTGGGTCGGTCCTTACTACTTTAGATGGGTATATAATATATGACTTTTGGTCTAAAGATCGGATTTAGCCTTAGCTGCGTAGCGTACTTCGTAATCTTTGGAACACTTCCACGACAACATAGACCAGGTATACTAATGTTTTCCATGGAAGTCCCAACAAAAAACGTTTCATTAAATACTCAAAAGTAGCTGGAGCGTTGTACTTGCACAGCTGAAATGGCAATACTGTGAAAGCGAAATACAATGGCTGCCTTCTCGCTTTCCTCCAGGTGAAGCCACATTTCAGATCAATTCTGAAGAACCATCGGGTTCCTGACATTGTGTTCAGTAAATCCTCGTGCATTGGAAAATGGTAGTTGGTCACTTCTTCATGACTACGGAGAATATATTGTTGCCGCCTATCTTCTTAACCAGTTGAACTTGTGATTCCCACAGGCTTATAGAGCTTTCAAACAATCCTTCTATTGCCTTTAGGTGCGATCAGACGGTACTGCAAACTTGTCTTCCGGATGACATCCTGACGTCACTATGACGTAGAATTTATCCTAAAGTGGTCATCCCGTCTGAAATAATCAAGTTTTCTGACGTCAGGATGTCATGATCGCACCTTTAGACGAAACCATCTTTTCACAACTTTTTGCGATTGCAAATTGCCGCAGCAAAAAGGTTGTTTGTTGTTTTTCATTATCTTTACCGATTCCATAAATTTGTTTATACCCACAAATAGTCTAACAGTGGAAGCCCATATTGGTCAGAATTAATGCGTTGCTACCATCGACACCGATGTTCCTACTTCCATTGTAAGAAGTCACATCATTTGGCAGCACAACACCAGCAGGCATACCCATAAAAAGGTTACACAAATTTTTGACTACAGGAATCTACAAATCGTATAGTAATTTTCTTAATTTCTTTCACTTAATCATAGTAAAAAGTTAAGTGTTTTTCACAGAGTGCACCAAGTTCTTGATGTTATCTTTTTTTCCTACATTTTAATATAAATTTTTTTCAAAAGATTAAATTCGCTGGGGGGTACTTTACAAAACAACAACACACATCCGATGATGCTTCCGCATAACGACAACTCTGTAGATGAAACGATGATGGGGGATCAACTGCTGCCGCAGCTAAACTTGCATCATCCGAGTGCGAGTGTGCTGCTTGGTTGCCGACAGCGTCTATGAAACAAACAATCTCATGGCAGCGGTGGTGTTGCTAACAACAAGTACTCTTAATGCAGTAAGAACCTCCGTAATGCTGTTATCTATAGTAAGCTTGTTGTTTTCCACAGTTATTAACGTCATTTCGATTTAAAGTTTTACAGCAAAATATTTGTCCCAACAAATAGCTGCAGCAGTATGTGGTGTTGTAATACTTGAAAGAAAATATTTCTTTCTTTGCTTAACCCGTGTTGTCTTAGAAAACTAAATGACGTTATGTGTGGCTTGTATTTTGCACATTGTGGGTCAATGTTGGGCGTACTTCAAGTGGTTGCCTATATGTGTCGCCGCGATGAGTGTTACTATTTATTATATATACTAAAGAAAAAAAAGGGTCGAACGGAAAGTATAATAAAAAAATATGTTTGTCAACAACTTGACGATGAAACGAGGTTATTGTTTATCAATTAAAAATTTTATATTATATTTATAGGGAGTTTAAAAATACTTCAAAAATATTTTCACAGATAATTTTAACACATATGGTTGGGTTGTTTGTCAGATACGGACGTCGTCAACATAAGCGTGTTTCTTTTTTACACTAAAAAACAAATTCACGTGCCACAGCACTACACCCACCTACTGATTGTGAATAATTAATGTCACTGATTAAAATATGGATTGTGGTTATGTCATCGAAGGTTTTTTTTTACTCAAAAAATACCGATACCGAGATCAGCTTAATTTGACATCTAAATGAGTAGATTGTTTGAATTTCACAATTATTTAATAATATTTTCGAGGGTCTTGTCGCGACTGTGTTGCCTTTTGACTTAAAATAAAAAGAAAAACAAAAACACAAAATTAATTGATAATTCATACATAAATGTTGTGATTTAACCCAGGGGCATAGGCCGATGGCAACATTTGTTCCGTTTTCCATATCTGCGGTTAGCTACAGGGTGAGGTGCACGATTTTGACCACGGTTTTGATTATTTGTAGAATATTTTTTGCTTTAATTTAGTTCTCAATCAATGATCTGCTTCTTGTTTTTTTAACAACAAATGAGGTCTGGTTAATCTTTTTATGTACATAGTAGAGTAGCAGCGCAACTATTGTAATATCAACTGTTATGAGAAGGAATGGAACGTTATCAATTTATATGGCTGTATTCAAGCTTTAGTGTAAAGTCAGCGTCAAAGAATCTAACAGCAAGGCAAGAAATTGCAGATTTCTTAATGCATCTAAGAGTGGCAGCACTAGTCATCCTAAAGGTGCGATCATACGGTCTTTCAAACTCACTGTCATCCGTATGACATGAATTTGTACTGGATGACAACTTTAGTACAAATACGTCACTACGTCATAGTGACGGCAGGATGCCATTCGGATGACAAGTTTGGATCACCCGTCTGAGCGCACATTAAGTCATTTCCCCCCTACTCTGGGTTCTTGTCATAAGGTAGGGTGATTAAGGTAATTGCTTACAACTATCTACCATTATCGAACTCTTAGAAAGCTCTCAGAGGACTCTTAATTTGTGCAGGAATTGGCTGCCAAAAGCACCATGAGCATTAGCCTAAGTCTCCGAGGATAAATGTGTAAATTCATTCATTTCCGAGTGGGGAAGAATGGGATAACAGTGAGCTCACGAACAATAAATCAAGATCCATCTACATAGATGGATCGAAGATGAACTATGAAACAGGTGTTGGATTGTTCTCAGGGGAGCTGACTGATCCACAACTCTAACACTTACTGATCACTGTAGTGATATACCATTCAGAGTTCTTAGCAATTGCGGAAGTAACAAGCATGGTGTTAATGATGGCGATATCATAAAATAATATTCAAATATTTATTGACAACAGCTAGGTTGCAAGAAAGGCAGGATATAATATTGAAATAAAGTCCAAGCTTGTTCGCCTTAAACTGAAGCCATTATGAAGAGTCTGCGGTGGGTTCTTGGGTACAGGAATATTATAGGCAACGAGCGGGTCGACAAACTAAGGAAACAAGTGGAATGCATGATCCGAATTAAGGTTAATACCAGTCCAAATTATGATAAAAGTTGCACGAACAAACTTCTACGGTATAACAGAAGTATGACAATACTGGCTACAATCTTCTGAGAAGCCATGAAATGAAACTAAATCTCATGGATGACAAAATCTGCTGTAAGGCTGCCCGATTTTCGTTTACTTAAGGAACAGAATACTTGGATGGTTATACTATTGAAGAGCTTTCCGAAGTCTTTATTTCCAATCTTTGCACAAAACTTGCTCTTGTGTTGTCTAACCAGCCCGCTAGACTAATCTTAACTAACTGCAAGAAGATTTTCGCTCAGATTATGTAGATTATAAACCAACCTCTGTTTAGTTGTTTTTAGACGAACAACCATCTAGGAGAATGTTTATTATCATTTGAAAGACCATTCTTTGGTATTTATTTTTTGAAGATTATGTCTATCAAATGTTGGCCGTTGCTACATCGCAGTCGCAGATGGTCCATCCGTTGGGTCCAATTTTCAATCACTCGTTCGAGCCTTTCGACTGGTAACTGGCGAATGACACGCGTGATGTTTTCCTCCAAGGCCTGAATCGAAGCGGGTTTGTCGGCATAAGCTTTTGACTTTACATATCCCCACAGGAAAAAGTCTAACGGTGTGATATCACACGATCTTGGTGGCCAATCGACCGGCCCAAAACGTGAAATTATGTGCTCACCGAAATGTTCTCTCAATAAGTTACGGTCGCCATTGACGGTTACGTTCGCACCGGCATAATTTTTATGGACCGATGATTCCACCGGCCCACAAACCACACCAAACCGTTGTTTTTTCTGGATGAAGTGGCAGTTCTTCAATCTCTTCAGGTTACTCTTCGTCCCAAATGCGGCAATTTTGTTTATTTACATACCCATTGTTTGCCAGAAATGGGCCTCATCGCTAAACAAAATTTGCCTCGAAAACGTCGGATTTTCTTGGAACTTTTCAAGAGCCCATAGAGCGAAGCGATGTCGCTTGGGAAGGTCGAGCGGCTTCAATTGTTGCACAAGCTGTATTTTGTACGCTTTCAATTTAAGATCTTGACGTAAAATGCGCCTAGTCGTTCCATACGTCAGTCCGAGTTGCTGCGAACGGCGCCGATTCGACTCTCTACGTCTTCGTGTACACTCTCAGCTACGGCCGCTATATTTTCTTCACAGCGTGCTGGACGTCGTCTATTCGGTCGAATATTATCCAATAATGAATGCTGGGTCTCAAAATGGGTGATGGTGTTGCGAATAGTACGCTCAGTAGGCCGATTATGATGACCATAAGTTGAGCGAAGTGCACGAAACACATTCCTCACAGAACGTGAATTTTCATAATAAAGTTGAACAATTTGTAAACGTTGTTCACGCGTAAGTCTTTCCATTATGAAATGCCAAACAATACTAAACAAAAATAACATGACAGCATGACACGACTCACACGTGATCTGTCAAAAAAGGCTATTGAAAAAAGTATCTCTACTTGGATCACCCGTTATCTTTCAGGCTTGTTTCCGAATCAGATTTTCAACTTTTGATCGTCATTGCCTGGAGACAAATTGAAATAATTATTATTTACCATTTTTATAGACTACAAATCAGCACTCGAACAGTTAACAGAAGTTTGCTTCTCTACAAATTATTCAGTCAATGTTTGTCCGCTAAATTCGTAAGGCTTTAGCAACAATTAATTTGTAATACTTCTGCTGTTTGGAAACACTTCGTCCAACTATTTGTAGACTTAAACTGTCGTCCCTCAAAGCTGAATCTTCAAACCTATACTTTTTTCACTTTTTGTAGATGATCTATGTGATTATTTGCAAGTTGTGGGAAATTTTTAATAAAAGTTTTATTGTATGCGAATTTAGGGCCTTATCTATATACTGAATTGTAAACATTACATTTATTGAATTAAATTATGGCGGCGTTCTTGACAACATCGGATTTGTACTTATTTCAACGGATTAACGAACGGCCATTTATTTTAAATTTCAATAGATCTGTTTCGAGGAAATTCGAAAATATGTCTACTTTGGTATGAATTGGCATTAAAGAATTTGATGCTTACGCAGAACAGTAGATTTCTTACAAAGCGTATTCGTCACAGTCTTATACTTGAAGTAATTGTCCAATAATCCCTGCCAAAATTTTAACTTATTAGTTCTGTCAGGCTCTTGACGCAAAAGATAATTTTCTCAACGCATCATTTAGTTGTATCTTATTTTTATTTTCAAATTTATGAAAATAGTTGGCAGCGCGCAGAGAACACAACATTTTTATACAAATTAACGTCATTTATGCTTTCTATTTTTGAAAATTTTCACTTTCACTCAAGACAAAGTACTACGCAAGACTAAACAAATACATTCTAACATTGTATGCGAGTGCATACTTAGTGGATTCAAGATAAGCAAATACTTAATCGCTGAATAAAACTAAAAGCTAATGCCACCGCCTTGCCATCTTTATTATACTCTTTCGTTCAACAGGTGGGAAGTGAATTACGAAGTGCTTCTGCTGCCCTGTGGCTGATGTGAAAACAAAAATAAATTTTACTTCAGCTGACAATGAGAAGAATTTCTATTTTCATTTTGTTTATCTTAGGGGTTGACCTTAATCAGTCGCGTAATAGCAGAGTGGTAGAATTGGCCAAATGCCAGAGGTTCTGAATACCTCTTTGGGTGGTGCAGTTGTTTTTGTTTGTGCAGACTTCTTTTTGATAAAAAGTGTTTTAATGTTTTTAAAAAATTTTCAAACTAGTTATTGCCTGATGAAGTGCGTATTCATTAATTTTCGAAGCGCGGCACTTCTTATAACGTTCTAGTCTTAATCTACTACGAAACCTACAAAGCCAATCAACCAACAATACACTGAAATTGTTAATATTCATTACAAAAATGAATAAAATTTATGCAACGAAAAATCATTCAGTTCTATTAAAAATTTTGTTAGAATACAAATAAAACAAAATGATACTTAAAATTAAAATTCAAAACAAATCTCTCTTTAAACCTTAAGTTTAAGCAATGAAATAAACCGATGCGAAGTTTGACCGCCAGGGGTAAGCCTCCATTCGTAGAGTGGATGAATATCATCCATGAGTATCATGAATTTTATTAGCATTTTCCACGGTGTCCTGCACTAAGTGGGCGAAAAATTAAGCGTTTCAGACATCCACGAGATAACGATGCACATTCGGCATCAACAGACTTTCGTTAAAGGAGGTATTTTTCGACCACTCACCAACTTTCGAACCATGTGATTTCCAATTTTGGTAATTTGAAGTGAAAAGGCAGATAACCGAGTCTGACGGTGATCTCGAATTTATTAAAACAAACCACAAACCAACCATGTGATGAAATATTAAAAAGGGAGAGTCTAAAAAATCGGTATGGCAATAATCGACTGTGACCTGCCCTTAGAAGCATACAGCTGCAATTAGTTAGTACCGGCTTGTATATTGTTAAAGTATTAAAAGTTTTCCAAATCATCAGTGGCTATTTATTTCAAATGGACTGCAGAACCTTTGTGGAAAACAATCGAAAAAGATGATAAACCAGTGTAACACATTTTCTGATCCACTCCCACTTATCCTAGACGATACATATTCGTCACATTACATGACAAATATGACAAATTACGTGCTAAAAAATACAAAATATGTTAAGTATACGCCCTACGTTTAGAATATGAAAACTTAAAAATAATAAGTATACGCCATACGCGTGTTTTCCGGAAAAATTTCAGAAAATAAAAGATTAACCTTCCAATAAATGAGAGAAATATGGTTTATAAGTTAAGTTATCAACACAATTGCGTAGCCCAACAATTTGTATCTTATCCGTTATTTTAATAATAACCGGGGGTAACCTTTCCCCCACAACTTTACACTAATTATCTTTAGTTGCATACCCCGAGCAATCACTTACGTGTGCATGTCATTCATCAAGATGAGGTAACCCACTACTGATTAAATGCTGAAGGATGGGTTTAGATATTGTTCGGTCAGGCGCGTTTGTAATTATTCGTTCCTAATAGAAGTTACGATAGTACATTTAATTGAGTTTTTATGTTGTAATTCCTGTAACATAGTGCCTCCAGATAACATTAACAGATCTGCTTAATTGAGCCGCGTACCATTTTGTACGAATACTATTATTTGATTTACAAAACAGGGAAAATTGTTTTTGTTTTTTACTCTTTTGAGATCAGCAGCGAAATGTTATCTACGATATCCGTGATATCGAATGAAATCTAAGCAATTTTCATGTTATATTTAGTGACCGATAAGCATATTCCTCTCAATTTTCTTTTCTCATGTATCGAGCTTTTAAAAGTTCAGAGCCCACTCACGTGTTTTTCATTTTATTAATATATATCTTCACGCGTAACTCGACATTTATTAATTGTTTATTAATGATAAGTTGGTTACTGTATAGCGCAAACCATACACGACTACACTGAACGCATGAATGGAGCAAACGCAGAAAATAACCTTTTGTTTGTAACTATCCCCCACACGGTTTATTACCTTAATCATTTAACGACACGATCCCTCATGGCAAAAATCAAGACTAATCGCAGATAGTTTTGCTTGGCATCGCATGTATGATGTGTAATGCTGCGTGATGGTATGACACACAAGCGTTTTTGCTGCTGCACAAACAATAATAATTTCTTTTGAACTTATATTTGTAATTGAATTAGAAAAATAAAACTGTTTGAATTTCTAGTGATATCATTCTTGCATGACGAAAGCAGGAACGGAACTCGAAACGAGAGCTTTCGCCATACAGAATCTTATCGCTGTATACGAAATAAAGGTTTTGTTTAGCAAACATTCCTGCATGATGATGACTTTCGGCTTTAATCATGTTGAACTGTCAGCGTCAAAACTGACATCATTTAAAATCCTTTTATCTTTAAATATTTCTGTGCAGAAAGAATGATGCGATCTTTTGAATGTTTTTGTTATAAGGAAGAACTTTAAAAAAAACAATCGCAAAAGGGGCTTTAATTTGTTATTAGTTCAGGAAATAAAATGTTGTCTTTTGAAAAGGTTGCACGATTGTATATTGTTTTGTTTTTTAAAGTCATGGTTGAAGCTTTGACTGCTGGAGTGACCGAACTTACCAAACACGGCTATACTGAGATATCACAGCTTATGTTGCTATGTTTTTCTGTTTCGGCTCCGTGATGAAGCTTTATTTTTCGCACATCCTAGGTTTAGAAACTTTCAACTTTCTTGACTTCATGCCCAGCAATGTTGAGTTGGGCGCGAGTGTTAAAAGTGCTAAGGGCTTTTTGTTGTGTGTATTTTGAACTCCACTTTTTTTTGCCACAGTTCCTAGATTCTGGGCCATCAGATGAAGGTCCATTATCCGATACGGAAGTAGGCAAACATCATAAGCTATTATCCAACGAATTCCATAGTTAGTTAGTTAGTACATCGCTGATGACCTCCAAGAATAATAATGGTGACAGTATACAGTTATTGTGTTTACGCAACGCAAAGAAATGCCAATTTATTGGGAAAATTTTAATAACATGATACAACACATATCTTTTTCGTATCTTTTTCAATCAGACATCAAATCGCTATATTTAATGCTCTGGGAAACCATAACATATTTCGAAGTTATACGACTTCTTCAGTAAGAAATATGGTATCACAAATTAATTAAAATCCAATCAACCAGAAGCACAGAATTTATTGCACAAACATTCCCCGGATTGACATTGACATTCGTCCAATGACCGTAAACTTGTGTTTTGCCGGCAAAATTAAATTGGAAGCAGCATGATGACTAATCACAGCCAAAGTCCATGTGGCTTTTGAAATCAACATCTCTCGGCCTCAAACCAAGCGGCGAATTGTATTTAGTCAGATAAACAAATTATTATATCAGACTCATTGACGTAACTGACTTGGAAGTCAGAAATATGAAAATGCTTTCCGTACTCGATTTGGTGAAATGTCAGACTGCCGGTAGCGCGGCACACACTGATGACAGCCTAATCAGAAAGTGTACACAGTTTTGTTGAATAATCTTTTGAATGTGTTAGGTGTATTTTTGTCTCTTTCTTTTTTTTGGTATTGTTTTTATTCTTTTCGGTTTTATGTGGTTTGATTGGGAAAAAAATACAAAAGAATTCTTTCAGCTGATAAGTGACAAACTCGTTTGTCAGCGTTATGTTCAGTTCGTGTCTAGCGTTTGTCATTTCGTGGCGGAGTTAACTTTTGTGTCGGATTATTCGATTTTTTTCGGTTCGGGAATAGTGTTGCTCTTGAAGTCCTTCAGTTTAATTTTTATAAAAAAAAAAAAACAAATCCTTGCGATAACTCACCCGCCATGCCTAAGAAAATAGTGGTTGTAGGTTTTAACCAAAAAATAAACTCTTTTTTGTATTTTTATTATGTAAGCAAATATCTTATTCACGCGTTTTGTGTTTTTTTTTTGGTTTCTTACAGAGCCCATCACATTTGAAACGTGCCACTACAGATAAACTAAAGGAAGTTTTTGCTAAATATGCATCTCTACAAAAGGATGGAGAGTCCTTCATGACAAGTGAAGATTTTGTGCGGAAATACTTGGGACTTTTTACAGATGCTGCATTTAATGATGTGAGTATGAAGTATTTTGTTCTTTTTTAAATAATATTTTTGCTAGTTATGCTGAAGTTATTTAAGAAGTGATTTTTTTATTAAATAAGTTAAAAAGTTAGGAATGATGGAATTTCGTACTACAATTTGATGAACTTGAAATTGCCAAACCAGCAGCTGTTTGTGCTTTGCACACAGAGCAAATATAATATGGAATGAAATTTACTCTTTTCTTAAAAAACAAATGGATAGTTTCTTCGGAGGAATAAGTTTAGCATATCGCTCAACTGTTTCTTTTGCTCTCCTGAATTGGCAGCATTCTTCCATGACATTTTCTAACAAGTCATTTCTTCAAGTCATTGAATTCATTAGATGAAATCTTGCGACACATTTCTGGTTCAAGAAATAATATAAGCTGCGGATAAATCAGCTTTTATAACCAAAGCTGAGGGTTTACTGTTATTTAAAAAGCAACAAACTTCGAAAAAACCTTTATTTTGTAGTAATTTTTAAAAGAATTCAGTATAATCTTACCTAGTTTTAAAGTTAACTTTGGAAATAGTTTTTAAGTCCATACACCAAAGTTGATGCCAAAAATATTTATTGATGAATAATAAGTCGTGGTTGCGGTGTCTTAGTGGTAAGTGTGTTGGACTACCACTCAAAAGTCCCAGGGTTCAATTCGCATCTTAATTTTTTTTTCGCCGTTCTGTGTGGTGAAGGTCCGTACGGAATATCCCAAGGATATATTAATTTTGGCCTAGTTTTGAACTATGTTTTTCAGAATATTTTTGATCAATTTGCAAACGTTGCTCCAGAGTGAGTTTGATGATCAATTTCCAAACCGAATTAACTTTAAAACAACCGAGAACTGTCAAATCGACTGTAAAAGAGAAAAGTGTTGCCTTTATGTAACATTTGATCAGCATCAAAAGTTGTGACGATTTAACAATAATTACTGGACGGAGATCTTTAATTTTAAGGAAGCAAGCGAAATTTTGAAATAAATATATCCTAAAGTCGCAAAATGTTTAAATTTGTTTCTGGCACTTTCACAATTTGGAAAAAAAACTGTTTTAAAGTTTAAGTTACTGCTTTACTCCCGTCAAAGATTAAGATCTTCTCAAAATATGTCAATACCTCCTTACCAAGTTTGTGATATAAAGTTTTGAGGAAATTTGATAAAAAACGAAATAAAATGTCATCCATACGAAGTTGATTTCAACGCCTCTTTTTTAGGGTCATATTTAGATATGAGTAGGGCTTAATAGTGTTCACCACAACCGGACTGTAGGTTTTTTTTTATAAAATTTTTTTTTTTGTTTTAAATCTTGTAAAATCATTTGTTTTTCCTGCATTGTTCAATCGCGTTAGCAAATTCATTAGAAAAGCACTTCAACATCTTCATTAACGATTCTAAGAAATTGTATCATCTCAACATGAAACACAAAACATGAACGAATCTTTCACGATTTTACCCTAAAATATGCCTAGGATTAAAATTAATTTCGTAAGTCAGTGTATACCCCACCCTAAGGGTATATATATTTTAACTTTCTAAAGCCTATTAATAATCGTCGCAGATCCCTTAAAGTATGTACATCTATGATCAGCATCAAAAGCTAAGATGATTTAACAATGTCCGTCCGTCCACCCATATTAACTTTTGAGGCCATAATTAAGCGAGGAAGCTGAAATTTGGAAAATAACCTCCCTGTGAAATAAACCGTTTTAAAGCTAAGGTTGAAGAGATAAGGGGTTAAAACCGTAACAAACCTTAACAAACACTAACTTGCTTTACAAGTTTCTACACCTACTTTTTGTGGGTTTTTTTTTTTCGAAAAATGTTGTTTCTTCGAAAATTTTCATAGAAAATAATAAAACTTACAACAAGATCTTTTTTCCATAACTTTAAATGTCAAAATTACGTGGCGTAAGAAACCTGACTACAGCAATTGCCTTTGTTGAGTGAACATAAATGTATCATATTCAATATCAATATAGGAACTCGCGCCCAAAACTTCGAAAGGCAGGTGGACGTGATACAAATTCTTTATTAAGGGTGTACTCGCAACTCTGTTGCTCCGCTCGGGGAAGGTGCCTTTCGCTAGGCAGGTGCAGGCTGCATGTGCAAAATTGCATAGATAGTGGAGGTGGCGCTTCCTGCCCGGTATTAAGTTTATATGAACGTAAAGTAGAAAACAAAAATAAATATATTCTAATATCAAAAGTTTTCACTCACACTCTCAGCTCCTTATCGTAAGAAAATTTTTTTTCTGTTTTAATTATAAACCCGTTGCTTTTTTTCCTATAAGACAAGATAAGGCTTTGTACTATCTATCACCTTTCTGTTCTCGTCGTCATCGAATTTATAAAGCAGACAACATTATGGGTCTTGCATAATTTTTTGTTTTTGCATTTACATCAGTGGAATCTTTGTTTGTCTTATTGCAATCCATTTTGAAAGTTAACTTTAGCAATTAAAGAAGAACAGAAAACCTCAAATACTCTTCGAATCATGTGCAGCGATATAGTTATATGTTACATTTTCTAAACGTGTACGTGTTCTATCTTAGGGACACTGTGAACCATCGAAGGTTTTAGCAGTAAATCAAAACGATAACCCATCCAACTGGAATCAAGCTGTGTTTGTGAATCTTATCTCTTAATGAAATATAATTAGCCAAAAAGTTGTAATCGTGTGTTTTGTTAAAAAAAAGGGAGACAATTAATTAATATTAGCTTTTTCCGTTACTAATTATAGGAATCGGTGAGACTGTTGGCTGGTATTGCAGATACAAGCAAGGATGGCCTTATTTCATTTGCTGAATTCCAAGCTTTCGAAGGATTACTCTGTACTCCTGATGCCCTGTACAAGACCGCATTTCAATTGTTTGACCGTAAAGGCAATGGATCAGTGTCATATGGTAAGTGTTATTTTTGTTTAGTGTCTGCTTACCTGATTACGACATGGTTGTATTCGATTGATTAGACAGCCCTCCACCACTCAGTAGGCAGGTAATGGACAAAGAGCAAAAGCCAAATAAACAAAATTGGCCTATGAGTTTAGATTAAATGGTGCGATTGTGATTTTTAAGATTTGTTTTTATATTTTACGAGGCAAATATAGCAGAAGTCCAAATGGGTGGAAGTCGAGAGAGCAAAGTTTTTCTTTACAAGTCATGGTGGGCTTGTTTATCTTAACAAAAATCAGGTAGGGGATTATGAGTAACATTACTGCGGCGGCGAAAGGAAAAACTAAAGAAAAAGAAAAAACTAAGGAAAAGAGTAGGCTAGATGAAGTTGCTGTTTCCAATTGCTAATCATCCTTAAATCTACTGACCGCAATTGACCGCAATGTAGTTTTGATCATAAGAACACTGATTCTGAATACATCCACAGATTCTTGTCTGCAATTCCCTGATGGCCAGGGACTCATCCAAGTTTAAACATGTAAGGGGTTAACAGAGATTGCAGCGTCATAGAGTTTGGACTGTCATAGAGTTTGGACTGTCTGAAAAGATATGTATATATTTTGGTGCTCGTCCTTATGTGCAGCGCGCTCTTCATCTAAAAAAAGGCTCGCGGTGGTGGTCGGGTCAAACCCAGAACATCAGTTTGCGGCGCTTCTGATTGATTCTCGTTCTCTATGCGATAGGTATTCAGCACTTGAAGGTGGATTGGCAAAAGACTTTCCGAGAAGTTGAGGTATAATCGATCGCCAAAGGTTCTGGCGATGGCAACCGTTAAACGTTAAAACAGTATTTGCCCATTATTGTAGCATCTGATATACACGTATACATATTCGGCTGGGTGTGCCTCGACCTCCAACCTTTGGAACTTGGGACAATTATCAATTATACCACCATTTTCAGGCCTTGAATATCTCAATTTTAACTAACTTAATTTTTTCTTTCAACTTGCAGCTGAATTTTCCGAAGTCGTACAAAAGACGGAACTGCACTCGAAGATTCCGTTCAGCTTAGATGGTCCATTCATCAAACGTTACTTTGGAAAGGTGAGTTATTTCATAGGACAAACAAAAAATGTTATCTTACGCCAAAAACCACATTCATTGCAGGAGAAACAACGCTCAATCAACTACATCGAATTCACTCAACTTTTACACGACTTTCACGAGGAATATGCAATGGAAGCTTTCCGTAGCAAAGATCCAGCTGGTTCTGGATACATCTCACCATTAGACTTCCAAGACATCATGGTCAAAGTGAAGAGGCATTTACTCACATCCGACGTTAAGGACAATCTGGTTGCCGTAACTGAGGGTCACAAAGTCAGCTTTCCCTACTTCATGGCGTTCACTTCACTTCTGAACAACATGGAATTGATTAAGCGCATCTATTTGCACGCAAGTCAGGGCAGTCGAGTAGAACCGGTCACAAAGGATGAGCTTTTGCACGCAGCACAAATCATGAGCCACATAACACCACTCGAGATTGATATTCTCTTCCAGCTGACTGGCGCCCTGCATCAAACGGGGTAAGTTAGATCGTACGATGTACGCACATATTTTACTCATGATAACTACGTTTTATGGTGTAGATTCATCTTCTCTGTTCACAATCTTCACAATGTGAGTGGGCTAACTAACCCGCTCTTTACACCCATACTCAAAATACATTTTAATCGCGTAAGATGTTGATGTAAATAACCGGTTCTTAATTGTCCCGTTTTTTGTATCTTTTTCCACGCGTAACACGTGAAGGTGGTGGAAGCGCAAAAAGATTGACATCAATAGGCAAGTTGTAAACCCGTGTCGTGCACGCATTCCCCCCTACAACCCCTACCATTTGAAGTTTAAGCCCTTTTTTTAAGTTAAAACTCAAATTATTCTTCTTCTTATTGTTTTCAATTGGTGTTGTTTGTGACCCCTGAAGAATATCCATTTCGTTGTTGTTTCATTATATACTCAGCTTGCTAATATTTTTCTGTTCTGTTTTTATCTTTCCAAATTAGACGCATTGTGTATGGTGATCTCAGCAACATTGCCCCGGAACACTATACAAAGCATATCACAACGAGATTTGCCGATATCAAGGCTGTGGATAGTCCTGCTGATCGATCGCCATTCATTCAAATTTTGGAGAGCTCGTACAGATTCACACTTGGCTCAATTGCTGGTGGTAAGTGGAGTCGTATTAACTTTGAGAACTGAAGGTTGATATTCTTTAATTTTAGCTGTGGGTGCTACTGTGGTCTATCCAATCGATTTGGTGAAGACTCGAATGCAGAATCAGCGAGCTGGCTCGTTCATTGGTGAAATTGCCTACAGAAACTCGTGGGATTGCTTTAAGAAGGTTGGTTTTCTTGTTTATTTTGTTAAAGTCCGATTTAATACGACAATTTTTGTTTAAAAGGTCATTCGACATGAAGGCGCACTTGGTTTATATCGTGGCTTGCTACCCCAGCTGATGGGTGTAGCGCCAGAGAAAGCCATCAAGCTGACTGTGAATGATTTTGTTCGTGACAAGTTCACTGACAAACAGGGAGTCATTTCCAAATATGCCGAAGTGTTAGCTGGAGCAAGTGTAAGTAACTTTGTTTTGGTGTCAAAATATTGATTTTTATTCTTTATTCCTTTGGATTTGCTCTTTTTAGGCTGGTGCATCTCAAGTCGTTTTCACAAATCCTTTGGAGATTGTTAAAATTCGACTCCAAGTTGCTGGAGAAATCGCGGGTAAGTTTGACATTCGATTGAGTTTATTTAAATAGAACCTGCTTGCGATCAATTAAAAAAGTAAATAGTAGATATCAACAGCCGATAAAGGGCCTAAAAACCAGCTTCTCAGGTTAATTTCTGTTCGAAAATTCATATATGTTTGGCACGAATGGCTGAAACATATGAGGCCGTTTTTGGGCGGCAAAGTAGAGAAGCTTCTTATGACAGTTTTTTCCTGGTGATGTAATGTTTAAATCAGCTTCTTGCTTGCGAACGTTATGTTTACGGTTTTTCCGATCATACTGGTGTTAGCAGTGCTATATCTAGACACGTAAAGGTTCCTGGAATGGCATATCTACAGCTTTTGTTTATCCATTTTCTTGTGAATATAGATCCCTTAGCCAGTTCTTTTTGTCTATAGGCCGCTTGGTATTGTTTAAGAATAAGTTGCATCAGTTTAATCGCTGGCTATTATTCGCTGCTCTTCAAAGATAACTTTGACTTCCTGCGATATGGTCCTGTGATTCATTACATAACATTTATTTCCCAAACTACAGACATCTATAACACTGTCTTTGTTCTATGGGCTTTCTTATCGAACAGATCACCCAATCAGTATTCACTTTTCCAGCCCTTAACATATTGTTGGCTTTTTCCAGTGGTAGACTCAGAATCGCTGTTTCACCAGCTCCATACCTGAGGCATATCAACCTAGCAGTACAATTAGAATCTCTGATTTTCTTGTAATTTCGTCTAGTTCTTAACCGTTATCTAAAGGTTGATTCAGGATTTCTTGCCACAATTTTAATGACAGGTCGCAGCTGGTTAACGATTCACCTATGATGTTGGTTATCTTCAGATTATATTCTGCACTTGTTCTCTGAGGTAGCACGAGCAGAGCGATGGTTCGATCATGGTTTGTCCATGATGTTCTTCACGGTAGCAGCAAAGCAGTGTTACCTCTTTTTGGTATCAGAAACTGCTGTTTGCGGCTATGGAAGATTGGAATCGTTCAAGATATAAATAAAAAGACTACATAATATGCTAATTCGGAAATTGAAGATTTTTGTGAAAATTTTGAGAACCCTCAGTGCTAGAAATTTAAAGTTTATTCCTTCACGGACTCAAAAGCGGAGACATTCAGTATCTTGTGCCCTCATCTACGCCTTCATGTCAATAAAAAAATCACTGTTTTCATTCATTTTCAGGCGGCGCAAAAGTTCGTGCCTTATCTGTCGTCCGCGATTTGGGACTATTCGGTTTGTACAAAGGAGCTCGTGCTTGTCTTCTACGTGATGTACCTTTTTCTGCCATTTACTTCCCCACTTATGCCCACACAAAGGCTTTATTCGCCGACGAAGATGGGTAAGTGATTAACCAATTCACTTACTTCCATAAGTAATTACAACCATCTCTCTTTGCAGTTACAACCATCCACTTACTTTGCTAGCTGCCGGTGCCATTGCTGGTGTTCCTGCTGCCTCTCTGGTCACACCTGCCGATGTAATTAAAACACGTCTACAAGTGGTTGCTCGAACTGGTCAAACTACCTACAAAGGAGTCTGGGATGCCACAAAGAAAATCATGGTCGAAGAGGGTCCTCGTGCCTTCTGGAAGGGAACTGCCGGTAAGTCCTACTACACTTCATTTCGAAATTCGATTAATTTATACAAATAAATTATAGCTCGTGTTCTTCGTTCATCACCACAATTCGGTGTAACGCTGGTCACTTATGAGCTATTGCAACGTACGTTCTATGTGGACTTTGGTGGATCTCAACCAAGCGGTTCCGAAGTGAAGAAATCCAAGCCAATCGATGATTCTCTGCACAGAATAAATCCGGATCACATTGGCGGCTACCGTGCGGCTGTGCCCATGCTTAATGGCATCGAATCGAAATTTGGCCTTTGTCTACCACGTTTCGGTCGACCAGCTCCATCAACATCGACAGGATCATGATGATCCGATAGTTCTATCATCGCCAGATAAGATTTTTATATTTTTCGAAAGCAAGTATCCTGTCTTCTTTTGATTTTGCTAGGAAAATTAATGAATTAAACAAATTTACAAAAAACAAAAAAAAAAAAAATATTCAAAACGAACGCGAGAAGAAAGATAAAAAATATTGTTAAATGGCTGAGCCAGAGATCTTTATATAGACAATTTATTTTAAACGAATTTTTTGTTTGTTTTTTTTTTATTTTTCAATTGAAATCACTGTAGCAGTCTGAATGATTTTTTTTTTAATTTCTTCTTAATTTAAAATTAATTTTTAAACTGAAAAGTGTTCTTAACTAAATAATTTCTTTTCATGCCACTGTGTGTGGAAAAGAGAGAGAGAGAGAAAAAACAATTAACACTATATTTATGTAAAAAAAAAACAAAAACACAAAAAACAAAAATATTTCTTTCAAGATGGACATTTTTGTAACGGTAATAATTTATTGTTGATTGTGACTAGCATTTATTTCATAAGTACATAAGTTGTAAAGTTAAAGAAACAAACAAAAACATGTTAATTATGCACCTAGCTGAGAATTTTAAGTAAATATATTATTTTTATGTTCGTTACATTTTTTTTCGTTTATTATTTATTATTTCCATGAAGTGTGGAGCTCCTGCACGAAGTTGGATTGAAGAGTGATTAATACCTTTTCTTAAGTTAATCAATCAATAGTCGGTTTATTTAGGTGACTGGCTAGACGCACGAGTGCTATTCATTTGCGATTTGAGGAGGAAAGTGAGGGTAAAGCTATAGAGCTTCCATGCAAGTTGAGATAGTCATACCTCTGGATGATAGGTCAGCAGCGATATACAGCAATTATTCCTACAATGCGTTTCTATATAGTTTTTTCAATGACTCCATCTCCCCGATCATACTAATACAAACACTAAGCGATGTTGGGTAATATTTCACCTCAGATCATAGGGATTTTTTGTTTTTTTCGAGTTGGGGAAAATCTTTCATGATTAAGATTCTTACTCACTAAAACCACCTCCCTTCAAAATACGTTTTTTTTACTACAACTAGGTTTGATCCTATCTAGTAGTATAAATTTCCGTTCTTTTTACGCGTTTGGCAGGCAGCCTTCAATTCGAATGTTACTTGTTTTAGTACAACCCCAAAGTTGTATACCATACGTCCAAACCCGGTTTTAGAACGGAGTGTATAAAAATGGGTAGCGTATTTACATTTCTGTAAGTAAAATTTACGTACGTAGATTTTGTTTCGTTGAGGACAAGACGTCAAGTTTTTGTCCACTCTCGAAAACGCTGTTGATAGCTCATTGGAATTTGTTCGTTGCTGATGGTACCGTTTTACTTACGGCCAATATAGCTGTATCATCTGCAAACGTAGCTACAGTTGTGCCATCTTTTTGCGAGATATATAGAGTTTAAGTTAAAAAGAGAATCGGACCCAGAACGCTTCCTTGGGATCATAGCGATGAGTGAGCAAATGCGATATAGCTGCCTTAATTCCGCATACATATGTATGTATTTATAGTAAACCCAAGTGCGGTCTACTACACTTTTTTTATCATTTTTCTCGAAGCGTTGGTATGTGCGAACGCTTACCAATAATAAAAATGATTTTTGAAATATTATTTTATGAATTCATTTTTTTCAGCCGAAGATATATATCGAAATTTTGATAATATGAATGCAAAATAATAAAAAATCTCTTTTCTGTGATTATGTTACCTACTAATCAAAATGCTCGTTCTGCCGCTGCGCATCCATTTTTTATGAGTGAGGATAATCGAAATATTATCCCATATAATCAATTAATCTTGCGGTGATACTACACACGTGCATCGCTTTTGTTGCGTAGTTACAGTATATACTGTGTTTTTGTTATGAATAAGTGGTCGCACATAACACATATGAGTTAGGTGCAATGACTCAAGAACGTAACACTCGAGTTTATAAAAAAACACTCAATTCATGGCATTGTTGAAAGAATGGTAAACACAACGATCGCTTAGTTTGCGGTGACAGTACACACTACGGTCTACTTTCATGAGTAGACTAAGTCCCAAATATGATCACATGCCATTCTCTTCCCTTTAACAAAAAAAAAAAAAATTCAAAAAACGGATGGCGAAGTGCGCGATGTCTAGCTTTTAATAAATTTCTTACTTAGGCTCGAGAATAGATAATGTAAAAAGTGGAAGAGTAAACACATCATCCAACTCCAACATATTATGATTTGTGTTCTTCTCTGTAAGGAAGTGGAACCGAAAATGAGTTTCGTAGGAAAAAAATAAATAAACAAAATAAAATCACACTTACAATTAGACCGAGCTGAACTATGGCTTCGATTGCGTTGTGCCTGCCTGAAGACAAATATCGCTGGTCTAAGATTTAATGACCAACAAAAAGATCAGCACCAAGAAATCTGATATAAACCCTGAAAAAAATGCAATTCCAGCTTTCATTGTTCGTGGTGGCAATTATTGTCGAATTGTTTCATTAAACAATTCGATATAGTTGACTTTTCTTGGCAGCATTATAATAGCCGCGTGTTGTAATAAAAACACAATGTTTTGAAAAAATGGATTTGAAATGAAAGCTAAAAATCGCTTATAAAATCACACTACACTACTAATTAACGTTTGCGCAATTAAATAAGGTCTACAAAGTAAAGTGACAACGCGTTCAATGTGTGAAAAGGTATAACTACAAAAAGTGGGTTTCAAACTATGTATTTGAAAATTGAAAGTTTGGCAACAATTGGTGCAATTAGACTGTTTGCTTGGAAAATATGTTGGCAAACGTAAAGACGCCACCGTAAAGAGTGTCAGAAAAACTTAAAACCGTCTAATGAACCTTAGACGGTTTTAAGATTGAAAATTAAATATTTTTGGTAGTTTGTTTGGAACTTTTCGCCAAAGTTTTTAGCATTCTTCTCGCAGCGCTCTCTCGCTCGCAGGTTAACGTCATAATTTCGTTAAGAAAAGATTAGCGAAGGTCTGGGACGTGTCTATTAACATTTCCCCAAGCTTAATATTTTATTTATTAACATCAGGAATGCGGGTGGTTTTGTTTCTTTTGCGTAATCTTGGGCTTCCTAAGCCTGTAATTTTTTGCGAATTTTAGTTAACACATACATACAGTCGTGTCAACGCATGAAAGCAGTTATTATGCTAAGCTGATGTTAAGAATGCCTAGATATGATTTCCTTAACTTACACGACAAACGCTTAGGTTGGGTGACGCTGTTTCGTTAGTTCTTTTTTAAGTTTAATAATTATACATATTATATAATATTATACTGATGCCCTAACTTATGGAGAAGTGATGTACGAATATACTTTTTTCGCACGTAGATCCTACCAGGGATCTGGTTTATAATTAGAAATACAAAATGCAACCAGTCATTGTATATATGTTTATATATATGTCCTGAACTAAACGAAAGTGATTTGAACAACATAACTACCCATTTCCTATTGCGCATTATAGGCGATAAGCGTTCCATTTTTTGTGGTTAACTTGCATCAAATTTTGTTTGTGCCGGTATTAAGGCCCAGGAAACATTTTAATGCCGCCAAAAGTTACATTTATCTCAAACTTCATACATTGGGCGGATGTGGAAGTTGGCTGTTTGTGTATTTATACAAAACAATTCCACCACCTTTTCAGCAAAAGGTACATTTTGTCAAACATTGTGCATGCTAGAGTCTCAAACTGCGTGTCAAAATTAACTACAAATCTATTACAATGTTTAAACAATCAATTAATTTCTTTTTTTAAACATCATTAGACTGCAACAGTTTTCATTTAAAGTAATAAAATACTTAAACACATTCTTAAAAGTACACTAAAACACAAATCCTTAATTAAATTGTAGATATCTGTTTTTACAAGTAATTTCCATACAAATAAAAAGAGTTCCAAAAAACACATAAGATAGAATAATAACAAAAAACTTCTTAAATATCTTCGTCCGTTTCATTATATTTAATATTTTGATGTTCTTCCTTTTTTATTTTGTTACGATCTTTACAAGCTGTTTTATATTTAGACAACAATGTGTTAAATACATAGAAACTATGCTATATAATTTTAAATACCAATCAGGTACAAACTAAAATCAATTTTTGATTACAAGTGAAAACTGTAATATTTTAGAAAATAAATAGTTTAGTATATTATAATGAATGAATAAATTGTTAAAATAATAATGTCCAATTGTTAAGCACTGGAATCCAAGAGTATTTCTTTTGTGTTTGTGAATTATTTTGTGATGATAATAAAAATAAAACGAATGTTTATCTAGCAAGTACAAGTAATTATTAATAAAAAAAAAATGATTTTACCTCTGCAAGGGTATAAGGAATACATAAATTGATTATTTCTCCTTTTATTTTAACAAATCAAAATATGCAATTTAATTTAGGAAAGGCTTCATACTTTATCGAAAGTATTACAGTTTTAAATCTACCATAGATGGCCGCCTCTCCACAAGAGCATAACATTTTGCCGAAAAACTCTTCCTCCGTGGGTTACCTGCGTAAGGAAAAGAACTGCTCAAAACAACAACAGTTCCCTGTGCTAGCAGTTTCAGAACATTTGTAAATCCTTCTTTAAATCTTTTCAACCGTTAAACACTCCATAAGGTGAACCGAACATCGCATGGCATTAGGCAATTTTGAAGGTTTCTTTTCAGATATTGGGAAGAGAAGCCGGTTGTATTTGTACCCAAGGCGGGAAAAATTAGCCACTTCAACGACAAGGATAACAGGCCAACAAGTCTTTCATGATTTCTCTTGAAAGACTATTAAACCTGCATTTAAGTAACAAACAGTAACAGTAACAGAGCTTTTTATTTCCTCCCTTCTTTCTTTTTTTAAACTATGTTTTTAAGGACAGTGACAATTGTCATTCAAAAAAGCGGTCGGTGAATTTGAATAAAATTTATACCAACTTTTTTAAGACATTCCTTTTCAAATCATGAAAATTCAAATTTCAGAGTCTGAAGTCGCCATTTTGTTTATTAAAAAAAACTGTATTAACTATTAAAATACTAATTGTTTTTTATTTGAATGATTTCCGGTGAACTGTTGAGGTGTTATTATTGTCACCTGCCCAAATATGTCGGTCCTTAAGTGTTGCTTCCTCAACTCGATATACATATATTGAATTTTTATAATAAACAAATTTTTCGAGAAAAATCCTCATGAAAGTTCTTATTCATAGATGTTTGTGGGACTTTCGCAAAAGGTGGGGCTGGGTCGAATCTTAACCCCTCGCTCAGTAGTCAAACGCATTTTACTAATAACTAAGCCACTGCACCACTGTTAAACAATAAGGCAGCGAGGGATTATAGTCCGCAGTCAAGCGCTTAACTTAACTTTCAGCCAGAGAAAGCCCCATTAAAGCCTTCTTTGAGTTGGCTTACACGTGAATACATTTGCAAAGGCCTTTCAGCAGACATAATGAAAAGTCGATTCTTTTTAGAAGCTTATAAGTCGCTTTTCCTGGCTTGGAAATAAAGACAGCTTTCTTCAAGTAACGGGAATATGTTGGAGACCAATGTTAGCTCCTTGATTCCTATCAATTATAAAGGGTATTAGGAATTTTTTATCGGAAGCTTTGTTCATCAGCTGCAGCACTCAGGCACAGAAACTGGTCCGTTGTACCTCAATGCAGGTATTTTCTTTAACTAAAGTAAGGGATTGTCCTTATTATTTATTTTCATTCGCTTAATAAAAATAGAACATAATCAATTTTGTAAAACAATGCTCACATAAATGCACTTCAACTGCAAAATGTAATTACATCCCATTGCCCCCTCCCTAATGTCATCTAGTGCATACATTTAACTATAAACTATTGTTTCCTATAAATAAGCGCTTATGAAGCATATGACAAACCATGCGTGGCTACAGAGAAGCAAATGTTTACACACCTTTCTTGAAGCCATGCCACAAAAGCTTTCCATTTCAAGATCAAGAAATAAGTTTCTTCCATTGACTTTCAAGTGGAGCGTGAACCGCGCGCCATAGACAATATTGCGAGCAAATTTTGTTTTCCCTCTACCATGACTCTGGTAACCTCACTAATTTTGTATTCCGTTTCACTTGCACATCGGTCGGGGAGAGGGGAAAAAAAAGGGCAATACGCTTTCTGTCAGTTTCCCTAACTTTATCGGTCACTGGGTTCTCGTTGGTTCTCTGGTTCTGGCGGACATCCAACATAATTGCACCCTCAAACGTGCAGTTCTGACTTGCATAGATCCATTCATGCAGTAGGTACTTGTTAAAGTGGTCATTGGCCATGGCCAGAGATAGCTAGGTCATGTTATTGTGGCTACTTAAACCTGAATGACTTCGGAGTGGTGCTCAGTTCGTTTGCAGACCGTTGTCCGTTGGTGTTCACTCTAAAGTCCTTCCCGCATTCAAGTTCGAATCTCAGTGCACAATGCAATGCATTTGAGTTGAGCTTTATCGCAGTTGTATAGAAATTGTCAAATCGTTGTGCTCTTAGTCGTATTAAAAACGAAGTGCGCTGATGTATTTAGTGATGTATCTAAAGTGGATTCTCTTTCTGGTTCTTATGAATTATTTATGTGCATGTAAAGGTGTGAAATACGACGATGGATACAACAGGATTCCATGGATAACGAGGATGCGAGAAATACGACATGATGTTAAGGATTGTATCAAGGTACGATGAAGCGGAATTCTAATTTAAAAATGTATGTTCGTTATTTGTACGTTAAATATTCATTTGGTATCCGTTAAATTAGTAGACGCATGGGCAGGTGATACATCTGACACACGGTGTCAGATGAATCAAAGTTGATTGCATTTACCAGCCACATCTGTTCGATGTGGATAAGTTTGATGGGGAGGATGTTTGAGTTCTACGTTTCTTTTTGTTTTTGTTGTTGTTTAAGAATGTGATTCATATATTCATTTGCTTGATTCAAGGATCTTTAGAAAAGTGCTTTATATTTGGTGGTGGGCTGTGAATATAACGATGACTTTGAAACATTGATGGGAAATCATGCTGGGTGCATATTGTTTTTGTGACGCATTCTATGTGGTAAAATGGAAAAGATATGGATTGGTGTGCAGAATCATTCTTAATTTTAAAATTGATATTTATATAAATTGTTTTGTTTTTTGTGCCTTCACTATAAAGTCTTAAGGTGCGATCAGACGGTCATCCAAACTTTTCATCCGGATGACATTTTGACGTCATTATGACGTAGCATTTATCCTAAAGTGGTTATCCCGTCTGAAAAAACAAGTTTTCTGACGTTAGCATGTCATCCGGATCACAAATTTGGATGACCGTCTGATCGTACCTTTACGTTGGCTAAAGTAAATTCGGTTGAAAAATGGTGCGTCAGTGCAGTGCATTGCTATGAAAGCATGTTTATACCCTATCCTAAGGGTATATTAATTTTGACACATAGTTAGTAACACCCCTTAATATTCGCCGTAGACCCATAAAAGTATATATATTTATGATCAGGACCAAATCCTAAGACTATCTAGCAATGTCCGTCCGTCCGTATGCAATTTTTAGGCCTTTAAAATTAAGATAGGAATCTGAAATTTGGACCACATATTCCCTAGGGCTCCGAAATGGTTAAGTGTAAAATTTTTTTGAATACGCCCACTGCCACGCCAACAATTTAGAAAAAACCGTTTTAAAGCTAAAGTTAGAAAGATAGAGTGTTACAACCTTCACAAGATTTGTAGGCACTGCTCTCCTTTATAAGTTTGTCATATAAAGTTTTTTGCCACGTCTACTTTTTGTGGGCGTTTTTTACTAAAATGCTGTTTTCTTCGAAAATTTTCATAGAAAGCGAAAAAAAATGTTAAACAAGATATTTACCCTATATTTTTTCCAACATATCGACCATACAAAGTTTTTGGCCACGCCCACTTTTTGGGGTCGTTTTTTTAATGCTTTTTTCTTTGGGGCATATAGGGATGTGGATAGGGTATCATACTGTTCGCCCACAGCGGACTGTAGCCTTTCCTTTTGTTTTTGAATGTTTACAGTCCATCGCACTTCAGGGGTATAATATCTTTGCTATCCGCATCACATCTAGTCGTCCTTTGTTTCAATTGCATAGCTTCATAAACTCGACCATAGATGTAGTCTCTTCGAACCTCTCCATTTTTCAAAGGGTTCAAGAGAGTAGCGATCTTTGGCGTCGGAGCTATCGTCAATTTTGTAAGGGATTACTAGAGCTAGAGCTCCAAACCTCATGGATTGTTTCTAAATTAAGGCGTTAGGGGCAGTCAGAATTTTCGTAACTTCGATCTTTTTTCTTGCATTTTCTCAGAGTTATTTACCAATTTGATTTACCAATGAACGTCGGGCTCTCTGACGTTCGAGAGCGTCTTTCTCAAAACTAAATTTTTTAAGGTCAGTGGCCACTGTCATTCAAAAACCGACCGGTAGATTTGAATAATGACGTGCTGCACCAAAATGTCTATGTTTGACATCATCATTTTCCTGTGCCTCTCACTCTTAGGTTGCTTGATCACCCGTACCCTCTAAATCCTAATCGCGAAATAATTCTTTGCAGTTATTAAATTAGACGTCAAAATGATCGCAGTTAGCAATCAAGACAGATACTCTGGATATGATGTTAATCCTACTGGTTTATACGACTTTAAAACTTTTTTGAGAAGCTGTTTAATGACAAACAATCTCCTTAACATCCTTAATGTGTTATGTTGATCCCGACAGAAGAATCAAAGAAAGAAGAAACTCGCACAACTTTTGCAGCTGCAAAAATTCCTAGATCACATTAAAATAACACGAACAGCTTTGGATTGGACCTGACGTAATTTTTTTAAGTAAAACAAGAGTACCTACCGCACAGGAGGATCTGGAGAGATGCATTAAAAAAATTGAAAGGATATTTTAGAAGAAGAAATTAAAAGAACTAAAATCTGCTGCTTTTTTTCTAAAATTCAGCTAAATCACATTCATTGGCGGAAGAATTCGGAACAGTTGGACCACCAACCACTGAGAGCTATGAATTGAAAGCGCTTTGGTTGGTGGATACTTTGACATATAGCTCTTTTACATTGCTCGAGACGCAACCATCATATTTCAATACGTTTGCGTGGTTTTTCGAAGTGTAGCCGTACACATGAGAGCAGTATAGAGATTTTTAAGAGAATGATTAAAACTCGACTTATTCTATCAGATAACTCCTTCCGCTAAATAATTAGTGGACGTCAGGGTTTTACGCGACGCAACGTATTCATTGGGCCTTTACTCTTAGTTATAAATATTTTAAAATACGATCAAGTTTCAATTTTTCAGAAAGACCTAATTTTTAATTTCACGAATGGCCCTTCTATAGGTTTGGCTTAGTAATCAGAATTTCTGCGCATGTAATGTAACATATAACATCTGTAATTAATACCGTCCTACCACCTCCTCCTTGGTAGCACAATCCCCGCTTGAAAAAAAAATAAAGCAAATAGATTTTAATGCGGATCGAAACGTTTCGCACCTAAATATTGACAAAGTTACGTGGCGGTCAGCAGATCATACTGCTCATGCTCATCTCAAGACGTCCAAACATTCAGAGCAGCCAAGTTAGACTAGGAACACTACATATAGATAGTTGCAGCCATTGTGCGTCTGCGAAGATTTAACATTGAACAGTTAGAGTCGCAATAAACCGCCAGATGCTTATTCCTCAACCTCTCGAGTAGTCTTTTTGAGTCAAATAATAATAATGTGCTGGGTTTTACCTAAAGCAGCGCTGCACAAAGGACTAGAGCGGAACGTAAGTTCTACGAGTAGAAGAGGAGAGAATAATATCGGCTTTTTGGAAGAAAAGGAAAATAAAAGTACGAGAAGCGCGCGATTAAGAACGATGTGGTTCTCAACGTTAATTTGTTGGAGAGTTTTACCAGAGTGCGATAATAACGTGCCAGGTTGCAAGACCCGAACAGAAACTTGACCTGTAGCGGTGAACAATGAAACCTTGCAGTAGAGTCACAGTCGGTGCACAGAGTCACAATCACAGATGAGGAATTAACGAGATAGTCAACTCGAGAGCGAATCTCTCACCTTACCACATAATTTGCACTTATATGGGCTTTTACTTGCAAATCAAATGGGAATCACGCACACATAAATCGAATTATATGGGGCTAATGGCCGCGCCCATGAAATGCCATTTTTTATAGCAAGAAGTTGGCAACAGTTGATGAATTTCAGCAGATTACAACTCACAATTTGGGTGTGTAAAATAAACATGGTCAATATGCGGTGAATATGGATTGATAAAAATATTCTTACCACACAACTAATAACATAATAAAATATTATAATACTAAGAATAAAGCTGTGTTTTAACTAATTTATTCTAATTTTTAATGAAAAATAATAAAAATAATATTGATTAACGTGACGTGACGGTTGACAATAAATTTAAGTATAACTATACTAGCAAGGATTTCGTAGATTATGGATGGTTATATTGAAGCAGTTAAGTTACTCTACACAATTGAACACTGGTTTAAAATGCTTTTTAATAAAACGTAATCCAAATTCTTACAAATATTATTTTTGGTACATCAAAACACTTTTTTAACAAAATTTGCAATTACTTCCTAGTAGTAAATTGTTTTGTTTATTTTCATATAAAATAAAATTACAAAACATTATAACTTGACAAATAAAGTCGGCTGTTAAAAAAAGTGGCTAATTAATTCAATATATATGTAACATAATGTGCATGCTTATTTATGATATGTACTCAAATACCAAGCATTTTCGTGATGTACTCAACTACCAAGCATTTTTGATAAAAAAATGCACCCCAAATATATTTATGCAGTGCATTCCAGCTACCTTTTTTTCTCGTTCTTCCGTCTATCGCTTACTTTAAATTTTAAAATAAAGCATATTAACTTATGTAAAAAATTTCAAAACCGCCTTAGAAAAGAAACAGCTAAGAAAATTGATTGACTAAACGTTCTAATCTTGTAACGCAACACAATTTAAAAGGATTACAAATACTTCTTTTTCACTTTTTTTTATCCATGCACGGAACCCGAATATGTACATATATTCATTAAACTTTCATATGTTGAATAAAAAGAATTAAATAATAAATAAGTAATAAAACAATCAAAGAATTTAATATATAAAAAACCATTGCAAACTATTTACTACAAATATTTTACACCCAAACATTACTAATTTAGTAATATTTATGCAATAATACAATAAAATATGCATTTTATATCATTTTATTAACCAAAATGGAAAAGTACAACAACCCAAGAATGTTTATTTTAAGGCAGATAAAAAATAGAGAACTATTTCTTATAACCGCAAAAAATATTCCAACTAAGTTGTAACAACTTTATTGGGTAACTAATTTATTGTTTCTTTATAAACATTTTTATTAAAATAAAATAAAAAGTTGAATCACATAAACTCAACACTTCGCAGAATTCCCTATTTCCCAACACATCCGCCGTGACCAGCTGTTTTGTTGTTGCGATTTGGATATATTGCAAAACTCCCCACAATTATTTTTGGCGGGTAATCTAGTAAATTAGATCTAACTTCAGACACAGGCTCACACGTATTCACAGATGGGAAAATTGAGAGAGGATTTTGCGGCCGTTATTAAATATTTTTTTGCGGGTTGAAAGTGATAGGGGATTGCAGAGTTGACTATCTGGTTAATTCCTCATCTATGGTCACAATGGTTTTGCAGGCTGATAAACTGCGAAGACGGGAAGAATTTATCCGTCATGAAGGATAAATTCGAACGTCCAATCAAATATTCACGCTACGATGGATCCTGGAGAACCACTAAAGCACGGAATGGATCGGAAGAGAATGGAAGAGAACGGAAATTTTAAAAAGCATATAACTAAGTTACTTTTCGCACACTACCGAATGGAAACAGCGCAGAAGGGAACCGATCCGAACCTAATTGCTTGGATTTCCACAAATTCTTCTCCTGAAGTGTCCATTGAAAAAGAACATCGCACATTGTTCCCTTCCGATACGTTTTATTCCGCGATTAAACATTAACATTAACTTGGTCAAAATAATCTGCGCATTGGACATTTGAGCTGTTACATGCTAAGCGAATGATAACTAAAGCTTTAGGCCGCAGTATCTTTAACTCTAATTTAGAGCAAGGTCTCACCAACTTAGAATGCGAAACTGGAGATCGTTAGCCAAATACAGCGCTAATTAGAGAGGCTTATAGATTGAGGTAAGGATAGGGCTATCTTTCTCAAGCAGTTAGGTCCAACTTTAAAAATACAGAAAAACAAAACATTCCCAAAATCAGAACTATTCGTAGCCATTAACCTAGAAAAACTGTGACCCCGACGTGTTATTTATTAATTCTGAAAAGCAAAGGTGTAAATTTTGTTAAGAAGCAACACGACACTATGAAATGGCTTAGGTGATAAAATTAGTTAAGAACTCTTTATAAGAACGGTTGCTGCAGTAAAAAATACACTTTAAAATGCTATAGCCAAAATATTCAATTTGGCAATAGAATAAAAGACTTATTTATGCTATTTTTAATATAGTACCTACTATTCTAAGGTTGAGTTAATAAGCCAACTTTAAACCCTCTTGGGTGCATGTGTAGATGTAGCCAAACTTGTTGAAGGACTAATGTAAACGACCACCACTGGCATAATAATAAATCTCCAAGTTCATGCTTTATGGATTCGTCAAAGGCATTACATCATACTATCACGTCCTCATCTAAAAATAGATTTGGCATATCCATCCAATACGAATTTCAAGTCATAATTCATCAAGTGGGATTTACAAAATACATTGTTAAAACTATTTCAAACCAAAGCCCAAAGCAAACCTGTCCCAAAAATGCGTTGCAATCAAATGTTTAAAAAAAATAAAAATATATTTCACTTGACAGCTTCCACATATGTAGCTTTATGTGACATTTGATGCATGCAAATGTTTCAACTTTCAACCTCCCATCCATTTCAGGCAATTGTAGCATCACATTATGGAAAACCCACTAGGGATATCCCATTCCTTACACACATGGGTGGGAAAAAACGTGATTGTCATTGTGTGTAACAACAAGCAACTACATCGCCATAGACTTTGGTCCTCCATGGGTGGTCAAACAACGCGATGCGATAATAAAATCAGAGAGCCCTTGAAAAGAAGTACCCGAAGCCAACCACAAACCACCCTCTGAATATATGTATATAGTTTGTTTTTTTTTTAGTATTGATTTCAGACTTTGACTTTAAATTGCTCACGTTTTGCTTTAATCCTGAATCCTTCATGGCATCTCAGAGAAGCGAATGATTTTGCTTACAATTAAAATGTGCTATTCTCCTGACGCCACGCTGCTTTGACTGGCTGTCAGATTGTGTAAGCAGCATTTATTTTTTATATCTTTCTCTATCTCTCTCTCAACAGACGAATACAACTTTGAGCTGCTTGAAAATGCCATCACTGAAGTTATTTGACGAAATGACGTCCTCCAAGGTAATTCCCATCTGGCGAGGGATTCGTTTGGTTCGGATAGCCGATTACATCGATGATAGGCCCACTGATCCAACGTGAATATGACAACACTAATTGCTTAGCTATGAAAGGTTATAACTATGTTTTCGTTTTTCTCCCCCAACCCATAGAGATCCTGCAGATGTACAAAGAGATGTCGAAGGTCATTGGTATTTCGAACAGATTGCAAGGAGAGTCACTCGAGTTTTGAAAACTCATGCCTTGCAAGTGAGTTTAAAAGATATTTCCGCAGCCGTTTTGAATGACAAAGGTAAAGTTCGAATCAGAGTGAATGTTTTAGCATGTAAATGGAATTCTCATTAGCTTGGGTTTTTATTTCAGCCAAAACGGATGACGTAAACGGGACACCGCGTCATCGACGACATCGGAATAACATGATTATTGCGATGGTATTCGGAGTGACGGCGCTGGGAGCAGTTTTGGTGCCAATGGGATTTCAGATTTTGTCGGTGGTTAGTGGAAAAGCGCTGCTTTTGGCTAAGATGGCTTTGCTGTTAGCCTCGATAAATGGACTCAAAAAGGTACACTTATTAGGAAGGGTTTGTTTACTTGGTCCTCAAAGATTGTTAAATGATTTTTACAGGTTGCCAATAGCGGTGTACACTATGGGTTGTATCAAGTGCCGGGTGAACCATACGGACACGGGTACGGGTACGGGTACTATGATCGGGGAGATATTCATAATCCTAGAAATAATCAAAATTTTATAGGGCAACCAATAAATGTGCAGAATTAGATATTAAAGTTTAATAAATATGAAATAAATTTAGTTAGTTTCAAGCGTAATTTTACTGATTAATTAAGCAATTTTGTATAGTTGGAGTGTTAAGATTTTTTTGTTTGTTAAAGGAATACAAATCTTAATGCTGTAAGAGACTTAAATTTATGATTAGATTGGGGTACTTACAAAGCTAACAAGCGACGGTTCAAGAGTGCTATAACACTACGGAATAAGTAAGGTTCAGGAAAATTCTGTCCAAGGAACCCACTGTTTCCGGATACTACAAAGACAGAAACGGAAACTGGACAAAATTCTGCAAAGAAACCCTTAAACTCCAACTACAAACTCACTTTCCAGGATGTACTCCGAGTCAGAATTGTAATCAGGTTATATATAACGAAGAAGATACAACGGAAGACAAGATAATCTGTGGAATAGATAGCTTCTGTTCCTTCAAATCCCCTGGAGCAGATGGAATACTTCCAATTATGCTACTATGGTCTTAGCCGTAAAAATAGCGGTCCTCAAAGATTTTTCATTCCACCAATGCCAAGGACCTCAGACCAAAACTATAAAATCTGAAATCTCACGTTTTCAGCAAAGACCAAACCCTAAAATAATTCTGTGGATGTACCCGGCAATTGTACGACCAATACGTCTTGTGGCAAGCCTAAGACAAATAAAACAATCTTAAGATATTGATGAAAATACAAAGTTGCCATTTTGGAAGTGATACTTGGATATTTACTAGCGCCTTGAGAATCTTACAAACAGTTAGCTGGAACCACAGGTCTCTTGGGGCACGTACAGATTCTGAGATTGTATGTAGGAACAAAGTTCCGAATTTATGTCGGTTATGGATTTTTACACATCATTCTCCTGCTTCGCCCCAGGCGGGATATAATGAAACATGAATTAACCCGCTATCATGAAATCTTAATCCATATACACAGATGGATCGAAATTGGAATGTGGAACAGGTGCCGGTCTATTCTCAGAGATTTAAAATATACACAGCTCTAACAAACTAAACGATCACAGTAATATTTTCCAAGCTGAGGTTCGTTCAGTCTGGGAAGCGATATTACCATATATGTTGTCGTATTCATTGACAACCAAGGGGCCATACAAACTAGTCTCTGCTGTGTTTCTGAATACAGGGAGATAATCGGCATAAAGTGACCGACAACTTGCCAAAAATTGATCAAATCGCCAATCTACAATATTAGAGATCGAGTGGAATACACGATCAGAATGAAAGCCAATAGAATAGGTAGAAATCTATAACCACCTGAAAATATGACGTAAACTATGGCCAAAATATAATAAAAAAAATATGAAATATCTCAAGGACAATTACTTCTGTAAAATCCGCGGATAAGATCATCTTCTTTGGAATATCTCTAGTTCATGTTAAAACTAGACTCGCACCTATCATGCTTCCTTGGGGAACTACTGCGGGTGATTAACACGGAAAACTCTGTCAAAGAAAACTAGTGTGACAGGATCAGGTGTTGTAGTTCGTTTTGCTAGTTCGCTTATAATGCGGCTTCAGCATATATGTCTGTGGTCGAGTATTTAAAGACTATTCATTAATAATTAGCCTTTCTCGCGGCTATTTTTAATAATAATAGCCTTCGGTCCAGGATTCGACGACTTTTCTTTTATAAGTCTTGCTTTTGGCAGTTTTTAACAGATACATGGTTTCTTATGACAACCGCTTTACCCTCAGTATATAAGAGAACATACTTTTGTTTATACAGCTTTCCTCGACTCTGCCCGCGCAGCTCCAATATGCCTTTAGTGGGTAATGGTTCAGTGCGTTGGGCCGCCCTGTACCACTTTGATGCTTTTATTCCCTGCCCCACCTCTTGCGAAAGTCTGATAAACCTTCAAGAGAGCGGTAAGGCTAATTTTTCACACATTATTATTAGATTTTACTTTAAATGTGGATTTCGAAATTTTCTTTAGAAAGCTAGGTGCTGAACTATTTCTCATTTTATCGTAGAGTTGTTCGATTTTTACTAGTGCAGTTCATCACTTTCCTTCTCCAAGATTTAATATTTCATTGGTTTTTGTCCGCATAGGGTAAAGTCTTTCTGCGCCTTAGGACTTATAATTTGGCTTAAGTATCCCATTTATTAGTTCTAAAAGCGTCGAAGATTTGCAATAAATAGCGTCTTAGGGTAGGCAAACCGTCCTCGGCTAACCACTGTCCGAAATGGATGCAGGCTACGTAAAAAATGACCCAAAACGAGAGTGAAATATGGTTCGAAAGTGTGTCATCTTTTTCAAAATAAACTTTTTCAATAAATAAACGGCAACGAAGACATTACCTGCGTTTTAACACTCTTTCCACAGGCGGTAGGTCCCGCTCAAGATTTCCTTCGTTGCTTCACCACATATTTTCCATCTTGAAGATCGTCATGACATGATTAATAGGAATGAGCTATATAGAGCAATGTGTAGCCTTGGCATCTCTGCAAAATTCGTCAATTTCTGCAGGATGGCTATGGAGAATGTACGCTACTCCTTTGAAGTCGGTAACAACCTCACCGCCACATTTTATGTCAAAAAATGGATTCAGACAAGGCGATGCGCTGACTTAAAAGAAAGGAAAGCTAAACTTAAGCGTCAACACTAGAGGCATAATCTTTTAAAAGTCCGTCCAACTACTCGCATACGCCGATGTTATTCGTATAACTGTCATAATATAGCGTGATGACAATTGCGCTTTCGAGAGTATTGAGACGGAGTCAGTGAAGATGGGGGTTAACGAGTGGAAGAGGTTATGTAACGATGAATTGTATCGTCTGTAGAGCGACATTAGCAAAAGAGCGAAGGTCTAACGACAGAAATGGCTTTGTCATGCAGAGCGAATAGACACAAATGCGAGTCCACACCCGAGCGTCCGCGCTTCAGGTGGCGCACGCAAGTGGAAGGGGACATTATCCAACTTAACGTGCGAAAGTGGAGGCAGGGACGCTTGTTGGTTGAGGCCCAAAGACACCCCAGACTGTAACAGCCCAATATAGCTACCACTTCAAAAGTCCCTTATAATTTATTAAATACAGAAAAAAATATTTAATGCGGCATTCCCTTCAATGCAAACGACACCGGTGAAAATAAATCATTCAAAATAATATAAACGGAAATTTATTGACTCTAGCCTGGCCACTCTTCGATTCTCAACTTTCTCTCTTCTACTTCTCAGTTATTAACACTTCTTCTTTCGCCATCGGATTCTATACAAAAAAGCACATGTTCACATTACTCGTGTAAAGAGCAAAGGCAACAAGTGATGTAGTTAACTCAACTTAACAACCACCTTATTGTCATTCTCTACTCAGCTCTCTTTTACCTTCCAACCTTCCACCCTTCCACCCACACAGCCACTCAGTGTCGTTCTACCAAAACAGTAAACCACCCTTGTGGAGCAAAATCTGTAAGCTTTCTGCGAATGCCGTTGACTATAAAAGGATACGAGCTACTGATAACAACACCATTCCGTTGATGGTCTTCCATGGTTGAATTGGATTCTTCTGATCGGCAGTACCAGTTGAGTTTCGTCGTTTATTCACTCAGTGTTAATCGTGATTTGCAGTTTAAAACTACCACAAGCAAAGCAAATAGAAATTCCATGCTTTTATATTTGTAGAAAGTTTGAAGAATTGTTGCGAATTTTCGATATCTTTAAAGCGCCGCTAGCAGCTAACTCTGGTGTTAAATACAGTGTCCGGATATTTTGCAATATAATAAATAACAATACAAACGTTGATTTCGCAGTGAAGAAGTTCAATCAGCTAACTTAATTAATTTTTGAGAGTTTTTGACTTATTGTCGGTGTCCTTTTTACTTTCTGCTGATTTCGAATTATTTTCTTTTATTTTTTTTAAATCATTGACGGTGGTGTACGGTTTCAAACGTAACTGGAATTATTACGTTTTTTTGTTCTACTTCATTCTAAAGAGAGAGAAAAAAGAAGAAGAAAATTGTGTTTTATTGTGAACGTTAAACTGTGTGTTTGAATAGGATCAAAGGAAACGACAACGCCAACATGAAAGCTGTACTGTTCTTTTCGCTATCAATTATAATCCTGGGTGTTAAGGTGAGTAATCGGGGTGATTTAGACTGATCCGGGGGTGTGTTTACTGTTTAGTGTACAATGTTCAACTATCATTAATATGAGTTACAATGTCGTACAGAGATTTATATCAGGATTCTTTTTGACTTCCTTGGCTGATGGGGGGTTATAATTTCTAATTAGAAATGTTTTGTTTCTTTGATTCTTTTGATTCTTTGTGGTTGATTTGTGTGCTTTTATTTTTATTTTCATTCCGTTTTTTTCTTATGTGGGATTTTAATTAAAATTTTACTATCCCTTTCGATATCAGAGCTTGGTAATTAAAAAATGTAAATCCTTACTAGTGATTTTTGCCTTTAATGGCAGAGGGTCGGTGGATGCCTCATAAATGCAAATGATCAAATTAACTTCGAAGTAGAAAAAAAAAACATAAAAAATTAATAATTAACCAAGTTATCCGACGGTGGTGCCCGAGGTTCCGAGAATCCATTATGGGAAAATGCACATTTTTTTTTTAATGATGGCCATTTTAGGGTCATTTTTAAATTGAATCTCTATTCATACAGAAACAGATAGGTGAAGGCATACGCGGCGGACGCTTAGATCGTATACCACAAAAGCAATTATTCTAGTTAACATTGTTTGGGTAAGCAGATTGTGGTGTAATTGAATTTTCGAAAAACAGTCTTTGCGTTTGCAGAATATTGAATAAAATTTTAGACTAGTACTTGGAACTTGCCTTTTGCGGTTTTTGAAGGGACTTTTTGTATGCGGATTTTGTTGGTCAATGGTGGTTAGAAAAGTATTTGCTTGTGCATTAAAAAGGAATTGTCCTCCTTTTGTTTGGAGATTTTCCTAAAATTTTACGCAAAATAATGTCGATTTCGAGATTTTATTATTCGAAATTTGTGTACTTGTTTAAGGCGCTTAAAGCGGTTACATTGGTTTTGATGTATTTTCTATTTTTTTTATAACCAACAACCTGTCTTTTGTCGGCAACAAACAAAACCATAAAACAAGATCCAAGGCGGCTACGAGTCGTAAGTGTATAGAACAAGTCGGTATAATTCGCTTTTATTAACTCGCTGTTAAAAGTTAAAATCTTTAAACTAGATTTGAAAAAAACAAGAAATTTGTTTTAATAACTTTTCGTTATATTCACGAAGAAACTAAACCTCCTATCAAATTATAGGAATCAATCAAAATATAGGTTTTTTTTGAGACTTTTAACTCACACTCAGTTTCCCAAAAAACCAAGACGCTAATATCTCAAAAAACTAATGAATGAAATTTAAAAAAAAAATTATTTTAAATTTTATATTTTGAATAATTTTTTTTTTACATTTATCGATTTTCTTTTTGTATTAAATTTGCTTTTCCGAAAACGGTTTATGTATATGGATTTCGATCCGCTTTTGTATTTTGGGTATTAAATTTAAAAGTGTCCAGTATGTAAAATAACATGAAAAATTGTTGGAGCCGTTTTCTAAGAAAACCCCTTTTTTCAGAACTTTAAAAGAAGAAATTTGGTATTTGATGTTTGAAATGTTACCATCTTGTTGAAGGCGACTCAAACACGTATCTCGTGTTGCGGCAAAGTTTTGTATGACGCACTATATTTTTAGGAAATCCGAAATCCAAAATTTGAGACAGTCATTGGTGAGCTGTCATATCAAATTCGATATTTGCGACAACAACAGCAGATCAATCTAGAGAGAAACTGCATAAGGTGGTAATTCGAATGCCCATTTGTCTACTTACTCCTGTCCAGATTGAAATGGTAGTGATCAAGTTGTTAATTTATCTTTCTATTTTAGAGTTTTCCAAAATAACTCGCATTTTCTCTCATTTTTCTAATTTCTTTTGCAACTTGTCGTCACACAAAATTCCAGCTACGATAAAGGCCTCCTTTTCTCATTGCCGCCACTCTAAGCAAAGGTTAGGATGACAATATATTTTTGGATTTTGTAGATATCACAGTTCAGAAGTTTTATCATTTTAACGAGATAAAAATCGAGCAGTAAGGAAATTAGACCTCACTACTATAACAAAATGTTTTCAACAAAATTTTACGATTTTCGAACTATCAAAGTTTACTTAACAACAAGAAGTATTAATTAAGACATATTTTGGAATATTGAAAACTGTAAATCCTTCAGGGATTGGGCCGATTCCAAACGGCAAAAACGATAAGTTACTCATGACAGTTCTTACTAATGAAAGTTCATCAGAATTTCGCCTTACTATTTTTTGTCTTTCCTTTTTCGCGGTATCTTTTATAAGGTCAATTCAATTAGAAATATTCAATTCAATTAAACTGAAATTGAATATCAATTTAAGTTGCACTAATTGCACAAGATGGAGAAATTCGCCTGTTTTCTAACAAAACGCACGAATAAGACAACTTAAAAAAACAACGCAAAAGAGAGCTGTTCAATCAACAATAAGTCCTAAAATAGACATGAAATAAGTCCGCAACGAAAAGCTTAAGGCACTGCTTACGCAAATTCTTTGTTTCGCTCGGGGAAGGTACTTTTCGTCAGGCAGGCAGGTGAGCGAAATGATATCCATTTTAGACAGGAGACAGGCTTTTACAATATCAGGGCAATTTCTCCATAAAACAAAAAACCTCAATCGAAAGCAGAACCGTTCCAGTCCACAACGAAAATTGAACTTCTCAATAATGTGGAACTTACAATTGCAGACCACGTTTGAATAATCGCCCACAGCCAATAAATGATTAAAAATAATTGAGCCTGGGCGATTGTTCATATTTATAAAACTACCAATTTGGACCGAAGTCTGCAGCTTCGAATTACATGAATGCATAAACAATGATATATGTGTGGAGAAGGCGCGATTTAGGGTGTATGCAAACTTTGTATGTACCCAAACAAATTTTGCATGTACGCAGCCTCGCACCTACTCCAAACTAAGTACTGGTTGTATTTGGCGAAGGTTAGATCTATCTTGATCTCGGCCATCCTGACTTGGTGGACGGTTAAGCTGAAGAAGTGCAACGCCAAAGCTATGGATCAGCTCGCATATGCTTGTACACATTTGTACACCTAATTTCAATGTATATCTATGATAAACTTGTGGCATCAAAAGTGTAGTTAAAAATTTAGAGAGTCTCATAGATAGTCTAGCTTTCACATAATGCATAACTACTAAGCTCCATCTCTTGACTGTTGCAATAAAATAATAAATCATCAGTGAAGTACTGACTATACGGCACAGGTGGGGACATTATCAAACTGAACTGAATCTCTATGGAATCGAAATACGATTAAACTGTCGTACTTGTTATAGACAGCAATTAACGTCGTGGACAACGTATGCAAATAAAAAGATCTAAGCTGATAATGAAATCACTCTGTGCTGAATTTTCGGACACCCACACTTACTAGATTTAAGAAGCAACTACAGTTATTTTTTTCCGAGGTTAGGTGGAAATTCTTCCATGAAGACCGGGCGCGCATGCTCACAATAGTGTGATATTCTCACTCACTAAAAAATCCCTCCCATCAAAAATTTATTCATACAACTAGGCAAACGTCTATCAAGTAGTCAAGCAGGAAGCACCTGCTTACACCCAAAATAACATGCGGTTACATCTTTTTTGTGCTAATTCATAAGGTTTTATCCTTTGTAGTCGGCGCACAAGATTTGTCTGATCTAAAGTTTGTAATACAGCTTCATTGCAATGACCAAGAACGCGAGTGTGTTGTTTACGCGCAAAATTTCGTATTTCGTCGTCCACGGTAGTAGAAGTTTATATTTAAATCCCATATGCCATACCTTAACGAAAGCCTGAAAGACGTCAAGAAAAAACTAGAACAGAATTTCGTTGGTTATTTTATATACCTGGTCAATTGTAGAGTGGTTCGTTCGAAATCCGGATTGGTGATCCGGTATTGATCGGTGTTCTTCAATAATCGGATGCAATCGCTTCAATATAAGTTTTTCGAATATCTTCGACATTATTGGTAGAAGCGATATTGGTCGATAAGATTTTTTTGTATTTTTTCCTGGTTTAGGAACCATTATAGCTTCAGCTATCTTCCATTTTCGGGGAACGTGCAACAGCCTAATAGAAGCGTCTATGACATAAACAAACTTAATTAGTGCTTTTCTAGGTAACTCTTTAAGTAAGGCATTTGCTGCATTCACAAATTTACCACTAATTGTAAGTCCAAAAGTTTTTCACCAGACTTACTACAGGAAATCGAAAGAACTCTGTCGTTTGATTGTATGAGTCACCCTCCTTTTTCAAAATTATTTGGGATTGATTGTGTCAGTCATTTCAACTGACTATGCTTCCGAAGTTTGTGATTCGATTGCATCAGTCACAAACTTGCCACCAATAGGCACGAATACTTCTCATTAGGTCAACAACAACCTAGAGAAATTCAATTTTAACCTTAACCCGATTATATCTAAATTTAATATCCCACCACCATATTGTATTTCATGTTACAAATTGAGTGCCTTCCATAAAATGAATGTTAAGACCGACAACATGATTCACTTAAAATTATGAGGAATTCATTCAAAAAGTGCTGAAATAAACTCCATGAAAATTATTCGAAAAAAATTATAACAAACATTAACTTTAGCGCGTTGTTTTAACCCTATTAGCTATTAAAATGAAATAACTCTCTCGAATCTCTAATGGACTGGAAAGGAAAATCTCAATATCTTTTCTTTTTTACTTGGGAAAACAAAATTAGTGATATCGGTGTTAGTCCTCGATTTATTAATGGCAGGCCAAAGTTCGGTCAAGATTAATTAGAAAGTTTAAAGAAACCCTTTTGGATTATTAAATCGAGATAATATAAAATTTTCATTAAAAAATTCACTTTATGCAGAATTTAATTGAATTTATTTTGGCGGCATGAACAATGGCATGACCAGATATGAATAAAAGAGAATAAATGTCATTCTGTTCTTCATGACAGTTCTTAAAAAAAAAAATAAAAGCCGATTAAGAGAAAGAGCAATGACAAATTGACTTCTTGAGAAAATCGAAAATCTTTATTGTCATTGAGTAATTTATGTCATTTGAACTTAATTGAATTATTGATTGATGCCACTTCAGTGTTTTCAATTACATGGTCCTTAACAGTTCATGATGGAAAATCTGTAAAGAAAATTGAAACAGGGATTTTATTTGATGCCGAATTTGGAATTTTCTTCTATTATTGGTAAAACCTAGACAGAGCATTATTTTTTAATTGATTTATTTCTGAAATTTGTTCAGACTTAAACTTTCTTTAAGAAAATAGGACAACAAAACATCTTTGGCCGCGCAAAACTACAGGACTACAGGAGCAATATTGCCTATAAGGTCCCAGTAAAAAGTGGAACAGTAAAAACAATAAAATCAACACATCCTATGGATGTTTTTTTTCCATTCTGTCCTGGACAGAAATTCGGTTTAAGCAGAAAATATGGATACGATAATCCACATCTGATTGTTATTCAGTTGAGATGTTTTTGTCAGATGTTGCTACTATCCGATGGTTGTGTTTAGATACAACCACTAGTCTATTGCAATACTACGCACCGTACATTAATGTACACCTTTCCGTTTTTTCGGGTCCTGAGAAAATTTCGGCTGGACCTTGCATAGCAAGCTCATCGGACATCTAAAAAGAGGCATAAGGGGTGATTACGGTTTTTAGAAATTCTTTCAACGTTGTAAGGGCACTCTCCATGACAGTAGAGATTACTAAAGGATATTATTATACGCGTGCGGAGCAACGGCTTTTTTTGTGAGCCTAAGAGACGTGTGATTTCTTTGGTGAAGGTCACCACATACTTAGCTGCAGGGTTTCTTAACTCTGCCGATCGAATTTTTTTTGGAAGATCGGTCGTCTTGACCAATGAAGGGCTGAGCATTAACAGAGGATGTGTTCGGAGGTTTCCTCATCCTCTAGACGGATGCAACATTCAGTCCCCGGGCACAGATTAATTTTGTTAAGGTGATATTTCAATCCACAGCGGGGGAAGCACACCAGCATCTTTGTAGGAGGAGTAGCGCTTAATTCATCTTTTGGATTGTCTTAAGCCCGGAATTCTTTCTCGGTTGTTCTTTACGAAGTTGTTGTTGGTGTCAATTGTTGATAGCTGGGCAGATCGTCTGCAGATTCTTTGCCTGCAATACCATATTGGCCTGATACCTGATAAACGTGATATCCGAATCTTCTCTGATTCAACATTTACCTCTCCTGGGTACCGGGGCATAGAGATATTTTTGAGAATTGCAAGGCCGATTCACTCGCAAAGTACGGAACCACACTGCTTGATATTTCACTTGTTAAATGTTCCTTAGGCAATCCAATTGCCACATGCAAACTAATGCTAAAATCATAAGCTATTGATTAAACTAATCTTAGGTGGATCTGAAATGCTCTAAGCGTCTGATTTCTCTAAGAAGACTGCATGTCAGCTCCACAAGTGTCATCACTGGACACTGTCTTATAGGCAGGCATGCAACTAGGCTTATCCTAGAAGCTGCATGGACGAGGAGGAAGAGCAGAGTGCACTTGTCATGCTCTCTTCCAGAAATCTATGGTCCACAAAGGAGCCTTCTTCCATGACAATCTTAAAGATCTGCCAACTACTGACGTTAAAGATCTCTTCCACTATATCCAGAGCTCCAAATGGTTAAAGCGAGTAGAGTAGTAAAAGCTTAGATCCACATGGTATCACAACGGACCTCTTTTTGATCTATGTGAGTCGGACTCACCGGCTCTCACTTCAACCTAACCTAACAAAACCTAACCTTAAACTACGGTCACAGACACTTGCACGTCTCCAGAGGATGAGGTTATAATTCGATTTTCCAGCATTGCTCTCATCCATCTGTTTTGTCAAATCTTCGATACCGTTACCACTGATCGTCTTAGCACTCTTAACGTCTAAGAAGGTACTTAATGCAATTTTCTTGGATAGAAGTGCTTATTCTAGTGAAGAGCATCCCAGCCTCGTGGACTTTTCCTTTCTGTACGCAAATTGTCTTGACTAAATTGATGTTTCTATCGATCCTCTTATATCTCTGTCCATAGTTTTAAGAACAAGAGATGATAGACATAGGTCTGTATGACCATTTCAGTTAGCCTTTTGCCCCTTTTTGGGATGAAAATCACATTCACGTCCAGAAGAAAGCAATGTAACCCCAGTTGTAACTAGCTCTAAATAAAGCGTTGATTGACCTTGCTTTAAATGGTTTGACAACGACAACGATCTTTTCAGATCAGCTATTAACTTTATTCGTTATGAAGACATTAGGGTCCGTTCCGTTTGAGTTATCGTGGCTTTCAAGAATAGACTGAAGTAAGGTTAGTGGCCCCAGGCTATTTTTAGAGGCATAAAACTTCGAATTGAAATAAAACAGAAGAAAATCGTTTGAATGTCCATCAATTTGGCTTTATTAGAAGGATAATTTTATGCCATTAACGTTTAAATATGATTTTGGGCATATGGCCGCCGCGGCTATAAAGACAAGTCTAGAGGTCCAATTTTTAACCACTTTTTCAAGCATTTGGGGCTGTATGTCGGCAAAAACGCCACGAATGCTGGCTTCCAAGTCCCCTAACGTTTCTGGTTTGTTGGCGGTATACCGGTCTCCATTAACGGTAACTGACTCTCCAGCATCATTTCGGAAGAAGTTCGGCCCAATGACTCCACCAGCCCATAGAGCACACCATTCAACCCAAAATGAGCCTCAATGAGCTTGCGTCAAACTTCGCGAACTGAACCATTATTTTCGAAATAAATTTGCACGATTTGAAATGGCAAACCAAACTGAACATAAATGACATTGCCAGATTTGACCACAAAATGTCAGTTTTATCTCTATTCGAAAAACCAACCTCTTAAGAAAACACCCTTTATAAGAAAAGATATTTTTAGAAACCTTGAATTTTTGTAAATTTTCAATTCGCTCTAGCTAAAACGTTTTACTTTACTAGCACTTTACATCGCTACGATACCAAAATGCGTCATCCCCACTGATCAAAGCACTGTACGACGGATACAATTCTGAGGCGCACTTTTTCGGACTTCTCTGTCTCTATAGTCGTAATATCACAGTTTGCGTTCGAAACTTGATCACGATTGCAATAACTTTCTCTTAAGTACATCCCAATGTGGTATAGAGAGAAAGTTAAAAAGACCATTCTCTGTGGCCAACTGTCAACATGGTCATTAATTTTATTTACAAAAATAACTCTGTCGGCTCAAGTGAGTCCATTGGAAATGGCCAAAAATGGCGATAAATTGAACAGCAACCACTACAGCTCCCCATACATATATTTCCCACTTCTGTCTGACTAGAAGTATATTTACATATGATTTATTTTAATCGAAGGGTTTCCTCTCTGCCCGGAAAGTGAAGTGAAAATTCCATGCAATATGTGTCTGTAATGGGGAAATGTGACCACTATATTGGGTGGGGTGGCAGCAGCACACGTATGCCATTGAGAACGGACTCGAAAACGAACTACTCGTATTTGCAGTGCGTTATCAGCAACGGGCAAAGCAATTAGGAGGATTTCGATATATATTTATTTGCTTTTAATTAAAAGTTAATTATAGGCCAAGCGTTGGGCGGCGGCGGTCGGACCATTTGTGGAAATCAATAAAATGCAAAATTATATTGCAAATTGCACTTTCTCTGTCAGAATAATTGAGTCATTGGGGCATGCAATGAGCGGCACTGCGAACAATGAACTGATTCAAAGGGCTGATATTGCGTGACGTAGAAATTAATAAAGAAAACAAAATTGATGGAAACTTCCGCCGGACTTCGAAGTTGGTTGTGCCTCCTTTCGTGCTGCCAACTGTTTGCATACAAATTTGCATTCAATTACTATTAACCCACTTGACAATGAATGCGCCAGTAGAGTGCAGTCTTAGTGCTGGGACACTGAGCAATTACCTTTGTAAATAATACAAGAGTGGATTATTTCTTATGAATTCATCATAGCAGGCTTTATTCAGTGCAACTGCAGCAAGAAAGGAAAGTTGCAATATGAATTCAGGGCATCATTGTGATAGCAAAAAGGCTATCCTTTCTTCCATTGTCGGATTATTATGGGTTACCAGGGGGAAATATTAAACTGTAAATAAATATTTGATTGTCAAGCCTGCAATCTTCTGATAAGGAAGAATGATTTATGAAAGTTCTAGTATACCGGCGGGCGTGGGGCAACTGAGGGGGGCCGGTCCTCGTCTCATAAATATTTTCCGGTGAGTAACAATTGGCATATGCTAACACGGTTTGGTAGAGATATGGTGCTTAACGACGGTTTTAAGGGGTTGAGTGTGCAGACAGACACAGTTCTAAGTATAGCCGTGGGATTGGTATTTTATTACCTAATCAATTTCGGATATCAATTTAGTATTTTTTCGAGAACTGCTCGTCCTGGTTGTGTAATGTTGTTTCAGTGTCAATACGAGGTAGAGATAGCGGGTATTTCATTACGCTTTGGACGTAGTTAAATTCGCTTTAATCAATCAATGCAGCAGATTTGCGTCACGTTAGTTTTTTGGGAAAAAATGTGTTCCAGATCCAACGTGCAGAAGGTTATAGATGTTTTTTTTTATTGGAATGTAGGTGGGCTTGGAATTGTGATTGCGAGGAAAATTAATTACTTTGAAATTTAAAAATTTACAATGCCAAAAGCAAATATATTTATTTACAGACAGGGCCGGACCGCGGCCTCAACCAACAGAACGGTCCAGCCAGCTCCGTTCCTAGCTAGCGGTCTCCTTTTACTGACCTTTTAGTTAAGCTCCCACTCCAATTCTTGGACTTAAGGACAAGGCCTGGTGCGTTGCTGCCCATAGGCTGCACGTGCTCCAGCCGTTACAGTTTATCGATACAAAGTGGTCTGAATATAGCCAAAGGGATCTTTGTCTCAGAAAGCATATGACATTTTTATCCTTTTTTGACAGAGTCAATGCCTCTGCAGTACCGCAGTACAGTAGTACAGGGATGATTAGGGGTCCTTGGTTCTAAGAGAGAGGGCTTTACTAAGCCTTTAACTACTATGAGGTTGTATCTGTCTATCGTCACGTTTTGTACGAGCATTCAAATCTGAAAGCCTCATTGACAACATATTCTTCGACCACATCGACCACATAGATTCCATTCGTCGCGCATTGTAAGGAGGTAGGTAGGTAGGTAGATAGATAGGTTGGTTGGTTGGTTTGTAGGTAGGTTGTGAATATTTGCATACGCACTTTGGCCATTACAATGTAGTAGTCCAAGTCTATGGTAGCCGCACGGAACGTTCGGACATTCAACATACTGGACGCAATTCTGGCTTCGATCACAGCGCGATCAATTTGGTTGACGGTTTGTTGATCCGGAGGCCCCCAAGTTAACAGAGTGGGTGAACTTGAATATCATATTGAGTCAAAATCAAACTCGTTCCAAGAAAGAGTATTTTTGATTCAGTCTTCATAGACTTCACTAGGGTACCCGATATGGACGTATCTAATCATGGCCAACAAGCAAAAGTGTCTGAGCGTTTTATTATTTTTGTTGTTTGATTTTACTTTAATGACATCGGTGATCTTCAGTTGAATTAACTCACGGATTTGCGTGTACATTTAGGGGACAGTCTTAAATGTGTTCCTGGGCTCAACAACAAGCGCTATTTAGGAGAGACTGCGCTGCACGGATATTCGTTTCCCAACCTGAATGTAAATGTAGGTTTCTTTTCAATCTGATGCTATTCTGACAGGTAACCCCTTGATCCATACATTTTTATTCTGGCTGTAAATATTATCGATATACAATAGCGATTAAGTATTCTTATATATGTCAGCCTACCAGCAACAAACACATCAATTGGCGAAAATACTAACTTTCCGAACGCAATCTCCTTCAAAATTCCTCCAAATCAAGTTGGCATATAGTCAAGTATCAAGTAATTACTTTTCATCGAAAACCTATTTTACTTCCTTCCAAAAAGCTAAAAATAAAGCCTCAAACCAATAAGAAATCTAAAAATGTTGCTGTAGAAGTCGTAGGATTGTTTCCTCTTCTTCCTCATCCATGCAGCTTCTGCATAAGTCATTTGATTATAAACTTGTAAACAGCATTCTGAAAGAGTCCCCTCTAAAAGTATTGGCAGCTCGTTCACCACTAAGTTTAGGAGAAGGGGGATATGGCTCTACTCTGCGGGATTCCTCTACAGACAAACCCTTTGGCAGATGACACACCCAGTTTCGAGTTTTTTACCCTGTCTGTGAGCAAAAGCATTATAAACTCACCAAGTGCGTCATCTACCTTCAAGCCTGAAAGTGCACTTGTGTACATTGTTAAAGGCGCCCTCTATGTCCAAGAAGGCTATTATTATTTACTCTTTGTGATGAAGAGAATAGGGCTGTTTCCACAGATTTACTTTTACATTACTCATGTTGAGCTGTAGACAAAATATTGTGTCAATGTTAGTACGCAAATGGATATCTATCAATCTTACAGAGTTTTAAGATTGAATGATGACAGACCGATAGGTCTGAGATCTTTGGGATTTACATGGAAATATTTGCCAGCTTTGGGTATAAGAACCACTTTTACTTCTCGCCATAACAGTGGATGTGTTCGACTTAGGCTCCAATAATTTCTTTGAGTAGCAATCACCATTCCGCCCTTTTTGAACGTAATGAACATATGACCAGTTCAGAGTTTGTAAAACTCATTCGACCTCAACAAAGTTTAGTAACTTTTA